>VXAZ01000030.1:422308-725055 GCA_013399875.1 Gymnorhina tibicen
GGGGGGGGGGCAGAGTGGAGAAAGGAGGTGTAAGGTGGGTGTAATCTAATGAGTAATCTAATAAGTGTCTAATATAAAATATGTAATAATTTCTTCTGTACTGCCCTAAGGCCTGTAATGGCGCTAATGTGCTGTAACCACTGATTGCCGTGATTGACTTAAGTATTTCTGTCCACAGATAGTATTTATCACTAAGTTATAGTTATATCAGTATAATAGTGCGTATACAAGAAAAACCATGGCAAAATCACAAAAGATTTAGAACTATGTCACCCTTTGAGAACACATTACTGCCTTCTGGAAGTTATACTTTTGGCAGTTATTATATACACTTTAAAAGGTCTTGTCACCAGACAATCAGAACATACCCTACCTGGTTTATCTTAGGAGGAAATATTATTTTCCTCAGCAGGAGTTATTGTTTGTTAGAATGTCCTTGCTATTATACCTGTCATAACTCAGCAGGTATAAGGTAATGCCTCTGAAACAAATAGTGTAAATTCCTTAGCCACTTCTGGAGAGCATTCAAAGGGATGTCTTTACGTTTTCACATTAACCTTGTATTTGCCAGATACTTTCTGGCAGATGAATGAATCAGATTTCCTAATGCAAACTGTGCATACAAATTCTAAATAAGCATAGAGGCTGATACATAAGACTGTTGCCTTATGTACTTAAGGCAGGAATTAGCTGGAACTTAACTGAAAAGACAGCTTAAGCAATCCTGCCCTCCAACTCAACCTTGGATTTGATCATCTTTCTTTAGAAGAGCACAGCTCCCTCCCTGAGTGAGTCTGAGCCCAGACATGTGGGAAAAAGTGCCCTGCTCTGGGAAGCCAGGCATTTTATGTTCACCTCAATATTGCCGTGACTCACACATAGGGCAGGGAAATGCCAACATTGCAAAAGGCCCAGCTGAAAAACAAGGCCACAAACAGAAGAGGAGGTTTGGGTGTGGCAACCTAAGTTATGCGGGATAACTCACCTGGAAGTGCATGCCCACCATATGTGCCTTGAGCCCACTGAAAAACAGGATCAGCAGCCCCATGCTTGCCCTACCTGGAGACCCCCACACCCTTCCTGTCCAGGGCCTGCTCCAAGCCTGATGCTCTGCTCACAGAGCAGGGAGTGGGGCTCCAGTTCTCCTCTCAGGCTGTAGGTGGTGCAAAGTGAAGTAGAAACTATTTCACATCACCCAGAAGCTGAATCACTCTCCTAGCCGTGAGTGTAAAGCCCTGGGTGAGATGGTGAGAGGGTAGGTGAAAGCCAAAGCCAGTAGGTCGGACAGCACAGGGAGACTTGTAGTCAGGAATAATGTGGGCACAGAGATTAAATTTGTTCATACTTGTCACAGGGAAAGAAGGAACCTGCAGAGAAGATTTCAAATTAGAGGGTTCAGCAGAGGAAGAGGCAATCAGTGTTAGTGATGCTAGGGCCCAGCTGAAGTTTGAAGGAGAGGCCGTGAAAAAGATCCTCAAAACAACTCAACAAACTGGGGGCTGTTTCGTTTTGAAAGCTCTTGCTGTAACTGGAGTTAGTTGGAAACCTTCTGGCAAAGCACTTTAACCAAAACATGTCTTGTCTTTGAAACTACAGTGTGTTGTTTAAAAGGTTTTGGATTCAACAAATTTCCACAGGGCAAAGCTCTGAGCCCTTGTGGGTCTTCCTGGAGATGTGGGGGAGGGAAGGAGTCCTGTCCCTGCTGTGTGCAGTGGAACTTGTTCTGAGGCAAGGAGCTGAGAAGAGGTTTCAGGCAGCGGGCATCTTCCCTTCCACCTCTCACACCTTTGTGTCCAGTGTCAGAGGTCCGTCTGGTCTAGCGGTGGGCACCACGGCAGCTTCCGTGCTGGCCTGGTAGCAGCTCTAAGTCTGAGCTCTGCGCTGCCTCTCCAGCACTGGCACATCTGCCAGTCCAACAGGGAAGGTGCTGCTATGCTCACACTCCTACATTCTGTCCTTTGGGAGTTTGCCTCAATGCAGGGACATTGTTTCTTTTGTAGATGAACCAAAGCAGTACTTTAACGAAGGATCTTGAATCAATGAGCATTTCATACATTTGCTTGAAGCTATGAGTTTACCGAGACGCTTTCCAATCCCGCCCACAGCAGCCCTAATTTGTACTGGTCACTTCTATTTTTCAGAAAAGAAGGTATGTACTTCCTTTTAGGTCATGCACATATTTAACAAAAGGAAGGGTGGGAAGTGATGTCCTTGTGTCTAATAGGGCTCAGCCTTCTCCCTTGATGCTTTAGAAACAATCCTCAGCAAGCCTAATGCTTGCCCCTAGGTAATAAAAGACCTTTTAAGGGCACTGCGATGGCCTTTAGCTGGGTAAGATTTTACTGACACCAAAACCCTTTGCTGGAGCAGACCCTCAAGCCCTCATGCAGAAAGCCCTTCACCCATCTTGAATGTATGCAAAGAAAAGGTTGTGTCCAAAGTCAACAGAAACTTTTCCATTGCCCTCTGGGACCTCTGGGAAAGGCCCAAGGGTGAGCCTTTCTTCTTGCTCCATAGCCCCAAGAATACTGACAATAGCTTTTGAAGTAAGCATGAGATGTATGTACCCCACAGAAACACCCTGGATGTTATGTGGAAGGGAGAGCTGTGTTCGAGAGTCTGGCTAAAAAGTTATAGGAACATTCACAGGAAAAGCATTCCTGAAAGAGGTCTACCCCTGCCGCCTCCTTTCTCAGACTGTCATTTCTGTGTTCTGGATATATCCAGTGGTACCAATTAAATGCATACAGATTATTAATTAATGAAGCAGCCTGTGAGGATTTGTGCTGCAAGTCTCCCTCAGCACTAAGATGGCTGTTCCAGACACCCTGGCTCCTCCGAGATTTTCTTTCAAAAATACCCCTTTGTGTATATGCTGGGATGGGTTTAGCATCTGTTATACAGTTCCAAACTGCAGTGATAAATAAAGGAAAATATTTTAAGAAGTGAATAACTGTGGAATCGACATTTGCAGGAGCAAGGAAAAGCCAGGGGGAAGTCTGGTGTTGGGGGAGAGCCACCCTCACGTGTCACGGGTGAGCTTTCCACAGGCTGCAGCCAAGTGCTCCTGCCTCACGTGTGTGAGCACAGGAGCAGCCAGCTTCCATGTGACTGGGGAGGAATGTTGAGCACAGCTTTCAGTGTGCCTTAATGCGTGCCTGCAAAGTAAATTTCTGCAGCTGTTATATAGTCAAGTGGATTTCTTTTATGAAGTGCTTGTAAGATGTCATTTAAGAGGGTTGATATTGAAAAACAACTCATGTTCTTTCTCTTCTTTTACGTAATCAGGGGTTTTGAAGCAGGTAAGTTTTTGCAGGGTACAGCTTGTGGGTTTTTAAAGGTCATTTCCTAAACAGGTCTTGAGCACCTTTATCTCTTAAGAGGTCCAGAGGGAAGTCTAGGCTGCTTTGGAAGTTTGACATTTCCATATTTTCCTCATAGGAATGTAGGAAAGAAGCTGAAATCCTCAAGACAGAAAGTATCCTAAGTGTACACATTTGTCTGACTGCTCCTTGTCACCAGCTGCCTTTATCTTCAACTGCAGTCCTCTGAGAAATGCTGGAGTTAGCAAGAGGAAGTAACTGCTTCCACTGCACAGTCTAGACATGTAAGGGTTTGAATTTCTTTCCAAGGTCAAGTCTTCAGAAGCAAATTTTCTAGCAATTTAATCTTTATTAAAAAAAAAAAAAAGCAACATATCAGAAGAAATGCCGAAGGGATTTAAAATTGAATTTAGAGATACTGTCATGATCAGAAGTTTCCTTTACAGTTGTACGTAGTTGTGGGATTTAATGTTACACTTGGCAGTGCAAAGTTATTATCCTAGAATAATTACTTTATGAACTCTTACAGTGAAAACTTTGTAAAGGGGCTGACAGAGGACATCCCATGGCCAGACATCACGCGGTGGTGCCTGACAGCCAACTTGTGGTGGGTGGGTGGGTAGGGTGACGGATTCACAGCATGAGGTAGGTGAGCTCTGCATTTGACTGGGACAGGAGCAGGTCGGGTCTCCTACCCCCAGCTCAGGGCTTCTCCAAATCAAAGTAAAGCTGTTGCTTTCCTAAAGAAGAAGGAATGGGACTGAGTCAGAGGTGTAGAGGGTGGGTTTTAGGCAAGAGATGAGAGAGGACATCCTTGAAGAACAGGACTTAGCATGTATTGCTGCAGGACAATGGAACGGGAGACAGAGAAGATAGGTCCTGACTCTCCTTACATGTTAATAGAAGAAAAGCGTGATTTTCTTGGGCCCTGGTATAAGAAAAGTAGAATACAGGTTCTCACCCTGACATAATAGTGAGTGGGACAACTAGTTAGGCCTATGGATGTTCCTGAAGCTCACCCATGCCACTATTCTAACATTTCACATCATTAGCAAATGTCACAGTTATGTCTGAGGAGTTTATTTTTTCATGTCCTTTGTATCCTTCTGTCTTGGGAGGCTTTCAATGCAACAAACAAACAAACAAACAAACTAACTAACTAACAGACGATGTAACAAATTTCCTGGTGTGCAAGTGCATTCTGTGTTGTGGCTTCTGGCTGCTGGAAACAGGGCTGAAACCACTGCCCTGTTTTGCACATTATATTAAAACACTAGCTAAAAGGGATTAGTCATTATTATCTTGAGGCTAGTGTTTAATTAGTGACCTAGCAGCAAAACCTTCCTGCCTAATCATTCCAGCAGCTCTGAGAGCTTCCTAGAGACTTATTCTAGGCACACTTTGCTGTGTAAGATTTATTGGCATGCAGACAATGTGCACACCAACTGGGAGAAATGAAGTGGTGTCAAGAATGCTTTGGCTATATTAACTCTGAATATGTCCTTGCTGCTCTGAGCTTTGGGGTTTAAACATAATATTGTTTGAAAGTGCTTTGTAGCTTTGAATATCATATTACAGTAAGAGGAAAAGTTTGTAACATGCTGACAACCTATGGTTCTGCTTTGAAAGAAGGTTGTCAAAAATATATTTTGTCTGTTTGGTTTGAAGACATAATTCAAGGAAATTTGAATTTTATTCTTGAATCCTGAAGATCATGACAAAGATCTTTATAAATGCACTGACTGATTTATTAGCAAATACAATCAGCTCACTGCCAAATATCAAGATTTTGGTCATGTTTTCATATTGATTCACCTGGTGAAGATCACAGATGCGGCAAAGAGTACAGTCCATTCCAGCTGGTGAGTTTATCTGCCCCTGACATGGACTGAGTTCTTCACCTCTGCATTTTAGAGCAATATTCTTCTTCCCTGCTAAAAGTTTCAATGTTTCTCCTTCCTGATGCCCAGAGGTAGATGATTTGGGAAAGTACCGTTCAGGATACCAAGCTGCTTTGTCTTGTGTGTGGTCTTTGTTGTAGGACTGACCCATCATCACAGCAACAAATTTGGCACTATTTTATATGACACAGATCTAGGTACCTTGCTTCAGAGATGGAGCTGAAGTCTTCTGAATAGCACTCTCCACAGAGAAAATATCCTTAGATTGAAAGTGTGGTCACTAATTGTTAAATGAACAACATGAAACCTTTGTGCAATAAGAGGAGAAATAGTTAATTGAAAGGCCTTCCATTTACCTGCTGCTGCTAAGTTGTTTGCATTTATACATACTTGTTTTTTCCACATTCAAATCAGAAAATAGATTTTTGGACAGAAAATTCTTCTGCTTTGGGAAAGTTCTATTTATATTCCAAATGACAAAGCTGTCTTCGATAAATATGGCTTACAGTTAGCATTGCATGCTCTGATTCTAAAATCCAGGACATTGTTGGTCCAATTAAATACTCATCTTTTGATGACTAAGATGATTATTCCAGCTTCCAGTTCTTAAGAAACCTCAAGAGAACTGCTTGCCTTGAGCTCTCAGTTGTGTCTTCATTCCTCCTGAGTAAGGAATAGTGTGAATCTGACTGGAAAGATATTTTCCACTTGTTTTGTCAATTTCATTAGGAGTATTATCCCCCTAGAGGGTATCTTGGCTCAAATTAACTGAAGATTTATGAACCTCCAAAGGGATAACTAGAGACTCTATTATGGTCCAGTGGATTTTGATTTTCACTGGGAAAATTTCCTCCTCTAAATTTCATACTTCATTTCTTTTTAACAAAATATAGAAAATCCAAATGGTTTTCATCCTTTTGCAAAAGGCCTGCCCCTACCCTTCCCCTTTCCCCCACCCCTCCCAGCTTCCTGCATGGAGGGTAAAAAAAGTTAAAAAAAAACCGAAATGGATTTGGATTATTTTATTTCAAAATCTGGATTAAAAGAGCAAGTGATGTACTCTAATATCTGGTGTAAAGCCAGCAAACAACCCGTGGTATCGAGGATGAGTCTAACGAATAGGACAGGTTCTCATCTGGTGTAAAACAGTACTGCCCTATCGAGGTAGACTAAGCTCTGCAGAGCTGTATTTTTTGCACTAAATAATACAGCCTACTTCATCTCAGTGTATTTAAAGGCTGAGGAGTGATCATGTAACATCCAGGCCCAGGAGTCTTTGGATGATTCAGCCTTCTGCCATCCACATCCTCTGGCCAGCTCCTCAATCTTCTCATTTTAATTTCTGTTTCCTTTTAAGAGCATGTTAATCCTGCTGTTATTGCTGCCTTTCTGTCCCCACTGCTTTCCCATTCTTTGAGGAAGTTCTTGAGGACACAGTACTTTCATTAACTTTTCTTCATACAATGAACTCCCGCAGAAGCCTTTGTTTATCAATTTTTTTGCATTTATTTGCCTAATATGATTTTGATCACAAGGAATTTATTTAGAATTTGATGAGAGTTCCGCAGCTAATTACTATCACATGTTATAATTCATTCTCAAGTGAATGAGCCTTTCAAATAAAGCAATGCAGAAATAACCAGTGGGACCCTGCTGGGACTACTTTGTTTGGCAAAGCTGGAATTCAAAGACTTGGGAATCAGAAATGCTTTCCAGCCAATTAAAACTGTACAAAAGACACTGACCCTTCTTGCATGAGGCTGTTAGGATGAGATGCTCTGCAGGATGACTGTTCCAGAAACAGGAAGCAAGGAGTGGTAAAGCATTGAGGTTTTGTTGCCCTGTGCACTGCTGCCAGTTTTCAGTCTGGAAAAACCTCCCTGAAAATTTTAAGACTGATAATTGTGATTAACTGGACAGAACTGATGACTATGGTTATTATTGCTATTATTAATGAGGCATTTTACAGATACTTATGAAATTATTATCTTAGAAACTTGCCGGCACACACACCGTGTTCAAAGAAAGGAGAGGATTGAACACTTGCTGCTTCTTCTCTGTGCTCTGCTGGCCCTGGTCTCAACCCCAAGAACATCTGTTCTCTAACTCGTTTGGTCAATCAGCAGTTTTCTTAGGGGAAGAGCTATGGTTTATAGACATCTTCAGACAAGTGCATGTTCATGAGTGAATGACTGCATGCCCATCAGGAAAGAATGTTAGCAGCAATTATGGACAAAGAATTAAAAAAAGAACACAGGACAAAATTACTGAGAAAAGCACGGCAAAGTTGTTTGTTGGGATATATAGCTCGGAAGAAAGGGGCATAACAAATGAAAGCAGGGAATGTGAGGAGGACCACGAAGGTGAGCAGAAAGAAATATGCAATGAAGGAAGCCAGATGAAGGATCTAGAGAGATCAAGGGAAGAAAATTGTCAAGGACTCCTACGTCTATAGGATAGTATTGTCTGTATGTGAAACACATTGAAGGCTTGAATCTGAAGATCCCAGATAAATAGGAGATGGCAAACAGATTACAGAAGAAAAACTCTGAATTTTGATATGTTGCTGCTTATCATGGGACCATTGTGCAATATCAGTATGTGAGGAGTCATGGGCTTTATTTGTAAAGATTTATGAAAAACGGTTGAGTCTGTATTGGCATCTGACAAACTTGGATGTAACCTGCTTTTTAAATTGTTATGA
This sequence comes from Gymnorhina tibicen, assembly GCA_013399875.1. Lineage (NCBI taxonomy): Eukaryota > Metazoa > Chordata > Aves > Passeriformes > Artamidae > Gymnorhina > Gymnorhina tibicen. The sequence continues at coordinate 430,237 of VXAZ01000030.1, forward strand.
CAGTACTGTTGGAAGCTTTGAGAAATTTTTGGTAACTGTGTGGAAATGAGCACACCAAAAATGAACAGGAAATGCGCAACAAGAGCAAAGATTTAAATGGTCCTGTATTTTCCTGTTATGCTGTTGTAGTTACAGCTGCTTGGTTCTTTCAGCTGAAAAGAAGGAAAACAGTGGCAAACTGTCTGTTTCTTTTCAACTGCTGGATGCAGATACAGGGCACATGTTTCCTAAAAGACACACACGTTGACCTTGATTCCTCCTAACCATATCTGGGCAAATAATCAAGGTTGCCCACTCACTGACTGGCAGCTCCTTCCACAGCAAAGGGAGATTGATACCTCCAGAGTCTGATTGAGATTTTACTTCAGGGATGTGCTAGATAAAAAGATATTAGTATTCTTTAATTATAATGCTAAGAGTAAGTTGAATGGGGATTTGGTAAGCTAATGAACTCTTGCTGTTTATGAGGACATTAATCTCTGCTTTCCTGAGGAAGAGTTTGTGAAAGTTTGCAGCTCAGGAAAACTCACTGAAGGCTGAAGCTTCCTCAAAAGCTGTCCACGTTTACTTCTAATCAAGAGGAATAAAGGTGAACTTTGTTCTACTTGCAGCCATTATAACTTTACCTCTGATATCTGTGCAGGTCACATCCTACGGTGGGAGACCACCACAAAAGCTACTTCATGAAGCAAACATATCTGGCACAGGTAATTTATTGCTGGAAAGGTTAGAGACCCCTCATCCTTGAAGAATTTGAACAAATAGCTTGGGAAGACCTTGAGTAGACTCACTCTTGCTTTGAGTGAGATATTGGACTGGATGACCTCTAGAGATTCCGTCCAACCCAAATTTTTCTATGCTTTTAATAAAAATTTATTTGCTGGATAGTGCCAGTAACGTCTATGCTTATTTCTGATTTTGAAACAAACCTGCAGGGAAATAGCTAAAGCTTTTAATTAAAATTGATTTAATGTTATTTAGTCTAAATTCCCTGGGATAAAATTGTGCTGATTAAAAAAAAAAAAAACACCACAACATCTGTGATTAAAACCAAAGCAAAATGGAAAAAATTAATCAACTTTTTGTGGTTCGATTCAACACAGAATTCTTTGATTTAAAACTGAATGCATTTTTTCTTACTTTCATTTCAAGGAAATTGGAATAAATATTACAGAATTTTTAATGTTTTTAAAAATTATTCTCAATCAAAACAAATTCTGCTTGTTTTTTTGAGGATCAGTCTTGAAGAACATTTCCTGTAAATGCCTCTCTAGAGATAAGATTTCTTGAACTGTTCCCATTCCCAAACCCAGAAATCAGATGTGGACTCTGAATAAGGCAGCACACTGTTTTCAGTCATCAGAGCCTGCCCCAACAAGGTTCTGAACCTTTCAGTGCCAGAAACAAGCAAGTGGTTTTTCTTGGGAAATAAATCAGAAGAGTGCTGTGAGGGATAACTGGCCGAGTGATGTATTTTTTATTGGTTGCATCATCTGCCTGAAAAGAGAGGACTCTGAAGACCCTTCCCACCTTTACCGTGTGTGTGTCCTTTTGGCCGCAGCTCTCAAGGCTTCAATACTGCATCATACAGAAACTACACCAGGTAATTTGGCAGATGTGATACGAACACGGGTCCTGGCTCAAGTATGGTTCTGTTTGCCTTCTTCATGTCCTCAGTGCTTCACTCAGGTAGGAATGCTCAGTGATCAGGACTGATTCTTTCAGTGCCGCCCCTGCTGTATTCTTCCTGCTCACACTGCTGTCACTGGATGACTTTCTGTGAGCCAGCATAGAATCACAGAACCATTTAGGATGGAAACGGCTTTAGGGTCATTGAGTGCCATTGTTAACCCAGCACTGCTAAACCCACCTGTAAACCATGCCCCAAGCACTATATGTCCTTAAACACCTTTGGGGATAGTGAATTCTTCTCTGGGCAGCCTGTTCCAATGCTTAACAACTCTTTTGGTGAGGAAATTTTTCCTAATATCCAATATAAACCTCTCCTGGAACAACTTGAGGCTGTTTACTCTTGTCCTTTTTGTGTTACTTGGGAAAAGAGACCAACCTCCACCTGGTTACAACCTCCTTTCAGGTAGTTGTGGACTGTGATAAGGTCTCCCCTTGAGCTTCCTTTTCTTCCTTGCATTACTAAGGTTATTTTTCCTGTGCCATAGAAACTGCTGAGCTAGTCTTATTTGTGTAAATCTCAGATGATTCTTCTTCTTTGACCTTCCGATACTCTTTATGGAAGTTTGAAAGCATAGAAATGTTTAATTTATTCATATGTCAATAGGGACTCTGTTCAGGAGTGTAGGTAACATTTCTTAGCACATAGCATATATAATATTTCTGGTAGCTGAGTGGTGAGGAGAGGCGTCTTTTGGTAATAATAGTTGATATTACTAGTCACTGAAGTAGGTGCAGGAAAGTAGCTGCTGCCAAAGAAATGGATTGCCAAAGCAATTATAAGTTTCAAGTTGCAAGTTTTGTGTTGAGTCATTTATACTTGATTGTACAAAACTGTCAACCTATCGCCTCACCAGCCTATCTGTGAGGGAAGCTGTGCAACTGCTGCTGGATTCCCTTTTCACTGATCAGCACTGACTGAGTCTGACCTACATAAGTCAATCAAACAACCAAATAGATAGGCTTAACACAAAGCTGGGCTGGTTGTGAAGTCTCTGATGTTCACTATTGGGTATATCTTCTCTCTTGATTTTGGCATGCTGAGCTTATGTCTGTCAAACCCAGCATGAACTAAAAGCACCCAGTAATTGGTGCTCTCCTCTCTGTATTGCTCCTCTGACAGCTCTCACTGCCACAGTGTATTATTTTTCAAAAAAGAAAAACTGTAATATCAAACAAAACCAGAAGAAATCATCCCCAGTGCTTTTTGATAGCCTGTGATAAAATCTCCACTGTGGGTCTCTGCCACAAGAAGACAATCTGAGCTGGTTTGTTCTCCGGGGAGAGGTACAGCATAACCAGGATCTCATTACACTGTCTATACAACACCTTGAACAGTTTGTCAGTAACTTTTCTTCCTTCCTCTATTACAGTGTCTAAACAAAACAATAAAAATGGTAATTTGGAGAAACTTGGTACAGTAAGATCAGACAGCATTATTGCTTTGAAGCACAACTATAGGAATTATGACCTGACCTAGATAAGTTTTATGGCAGAAAGGTCATTAGGAAGCTTGTTATCTATCACTTTTCTGGCTGAATATGTGAAGCTACCAGGAAATATGCACAAATTGTTTTGAAGAGATGCTCACTGTCTTCCTCCTATTGCTATAATTTTCTCAGACTCTCAAGATGTGTGAGTCAGTCTTTTCCCTTTTGGAGGAAAAGATCACTGATTGGGTACTAAGCTAGTTTGCCTTCTGATTGTAGTCAGAAATCACAGAGTTTGTGTGCCTTAATAACTGGCCTCAGTTTACTTTGTTAAGACTAAGGCTTATCCCAGTCACATCTGTTTAAAATAAAGATTTCTCAGGAATGCTGCCATGTGCAGCAATACCTTTGAGTGACCCAGACTGAGCGTGTGACAAAGGAGTCCCAAATCAGGTCTGTTCAACTTCTTGATAAGTACCTTTAAAAATCTGTCCACATCAATGGTTGCCTTGCATTGCACGTGATGCTGTTATGCCCTTCAGGGGGCCAGGATCAAAGGTTCCTCTTTCCTCATTCTCTATATCCCATTTTCTTTGGTTGTTTTCCTTCATTGTTTTGGGCTTTCTGTAGACTGAGGGGGAGTTCAGAACTGGGCAGAGGTGAGCCTTGTGTAGAAGCACCTGTATTTTGAAATCTACTCCTTTGAAGAAAGGAGTCCACTGCCTTCTTAGTGACAGATGGTTTGTGCTGAATGCTGGCCCATGACACTGGATTGCTGTCACTACTAAATCTGGACTGTGGTTCAGTGGCAGAGAAATGATGTCTTGGAAGCCACTATCAGATTGTAGAAGACCCTAATCTGTTTTGGAGAGGTTCCCTCAAAGCTGGCCAAGACAAATGTGATCAACATACAGGGACTGGCTGATGGTGGTGGGGCATTTTTCACCTCCTGCATTCTTTCAAAGTTGTGGTGCTACCAGCTCTGATGGCTTCCTGCATGTGTTTTATGCTGATGCAAATTACTTCCTGAGGTGTACAGAAACAAATTCCTATTCCTCCAAAATAAGGCCTTCATTTATTTGAAGATTTTCTTCCCCCGACAAGGACCATCTCACATGCTGGGAAGTGAAAATCTCTTGATTCACAGAATAGGCTCAAGAAATTCAGTGAATACATGGCTCCTCCTCCCCATCATGCCAGTACTGCTCAGGATAGGGGCTAGCAGCAGGGGATTTTGCAGGATATGCCTGCTCAGGAACAGGCTTCTGGATTCTGTTTTCTTCATGTTGCTTTGTAGGAACATGACTGATTGGCTTTGTGGATCTGATTGCCGAGAGTGATGATTTGTTTCATATGAACCATTGAACTCCATTCATCTGGAAACAACTTTGATTGCTACTGACCTTAAGCTGAGTCAGTGACTGAGAACAAAATGTTCTGGTTCTCCTTCTCACCCTAGGACCCTTGCATTCCTCTCTGTGTAATGTGAAGCTATGCACAGGAGTAAACGCTTTTACAAATATTAACATTTGCACACCAAATGTCAGTGAAAACAGGCCTGCTGAAAGTGTAAATGTATGTGTTTAATAGATGAAGCATTTGATAGCATATAATTAAAATGTTATATCAATATTATTTCAATATGAAGAGCTCAAGGGATTTTAAGTGGTTCCTTTCTCTGGAGCTTCTTACACAGTCTCTTGTCTCTCCAGAAAATTTGTCTTCAGGGGTTTTAAGTATTTGAGGGGGACTCACTTCATCTTGGAGAAATGTCTTGGTTTTTATTAGCATCAGAGCAGGATCTAGTGGCAAATTAACCAGAGTTGTGATGAATCTATCCATATAGAGGAACATTTTTCGTTAACTGGGCCCTGAAATCTAATATAGTACATGGTGTAGGAACATGGCAGAAAAATCCTGGATACGCAGAATAGGAGTTGGCATGAGAAATGAGTGAATTGTCTGTTCACAAGTCTCTGACTTCCTCTTTGCTTCTATCCACTAACCCTTCTCCCTTCTAGAGTACTCTCATTAAAGACTATCATATACTTGAAAGGAAAGCAAAGGAAGCTCAATCTACAGGAGAAGCATCATCCTGCTGCCTCTCAGTGTGCCATGCCTCCCCTCTCTGAAGGGCATAAACTCTTGACCTGAGGACAGATGATGAGCAACAACCTAAAAATAATTTGCTTCTGCTGGCTACTCAGCATCTGGCACCAGTGAGGGGTAGCTGAAATGCTTTTTTTGTTAATATCTCTTCCACATGTTTCCTGAGTATTTTCCCAAAGCAGCTTAGCTCTGTGCAATGAACTCTCATTTCCTAATGCCAGTGACTGAAAGTATATACCAGGGGATAATTGCAAAGCCATGTTACTTCATCCAGTCACATCATCTGTGCCCACTCCCTGTAAATCCTTGAGAATGACTGATGCAAAAAGGTGACACAGGAGCATTGCATGATTCATGGTGCATGTTAAATAAAACACAGGGCTGCAGGGAGAACAGGCAGTCCTTCTTTTAAAACAAGACTTAGCTTTTTAGATAGTGAGTTTACACAAGGCTCTGGTCAGACTAGGCATTTTTAGAAAGCTGAATAAAAGGACAGAGTGTAACAAGGCTAGCTGACCCCCTCAGCTTTAATTTAGCAGCTGTGGGTAATGTTGAAAAGTACTGGATGGATAAAAAGTGACTTAATCTCCTGGATCTCTGGCACACTGTACAACTCCAAACTTCCTGTTGTCATATCTTAACATCTACTGTTCACTGTGAATGAGGGGTTGGAGCTACTGGAATGATGCCTACCTGTACTTCTAACACACCTTCATTTGCTATACAGGCGAGATTTTGACTGTTTCTCAGTCATTGAGAGATAGGTCAGGGACTTGTGGATCTACAAAGCACCTGCTTAGGGGAAGAGCTTCTGGGCAGAACAACAACAACAATAATTCTGGTTAGAGCTGAGACATAAATAGCAAAGTCACATCCATGCAGCCACTTTGGGGTGTGAAATCTCATTACTTTTTCCCCTTTTAAAGTTGAAGACATTTTGCATTCTGACTTTCCCAAACTGTCTTTGCTCAAAGCCCACAAAAATGCAAGTATAAAAATACATAAGATCTTTAGGAGAAGAGAAGAAAAAAGAACCAACAAAGTCTGTTCTCAGATGAGTCTTGTGATAACTCTGTGTCTTGGTTTGAAAGACAGGTGTCTGCTAAGGAAGGCAGGAGCCCCCCTTGGAATGGAAAAAAATACAACCCCCTTCCCTCCAAATTATTATAAATTTGAAATTAAGGGGCTTTCAGGCAAAGATATGAGGAAATGGGAATAACAGTTTTTACTAATATATATATATCAAAACAATAATACAGAGAAACTGGTTTAAAGCCTGACAGAGTCAGGGGTACAACCTGGCACCCTGCCGGGCAGGGTGTTGGTAGCAGTCCGATGCAGTGGTAGCTGCAGTTCTCTTTGAAATGGTCCTGTTGAAGCAGTGATCTTGTAGAAGGAGAAGTCTGGTCCTCCTCCGAAAATCCAGTGGTGGTGTAGTCCTTGTCCTCTGAGATCCCAGCAGGTAAGGCAGCCTGCTGTTTTAGGCCCCAGATTTTTATCCTGGTGGGAATGCTTGGTTCCTTCCCCCCTGGGCGGAGCATCTCACAATGGGATGGTCAGTCATAGGGCAAGGCACTGATGGGGCCATTAACAGGAGATAGCCCAGGTTCGGGTTACCTCTGAGTCATAGGGCAAGGCATTGTTGGGCCCATTAACAGGAGATAGTCCAGAGGGAGGAGGCAAGGAACATTGCTATACCGGCTCTCAACAGCTCATGGTAATAGAATACATTGTAACCCAGGACACTCTGCTGGAAGGGCCCCTCCTTGGACCACTGTACTGGTTATTTATGAACAATGAACAGAAAAGTAGACAAGGGGCCATTGTTGCACCTGGCCTTGCTTTTAACTTACCTCCTGCTCTCCTAAATGTCAAATCTTTATGTTTGGGATATGGAGCTTGTTCATCCTGGTGGAATAGTAAGAAAGAGGGCTGGGAGGAATTCATCATCCTTTTTAAATACCCTATTTCCTGATAATGAAGGCGATGCCAAACACCAAACAGAATAAAGACATTCCTTTCATGATTAATTCACTGCTTTCTTCCAAAAGTTTAAAAAATTATTGTTAAGACTGGATTTGTATCTGACTTGAGGTGAATGGAGAGGTTTGGCAGAGGAAGCTGAAGAGTGGGTCAGGTATTTGTGACTTGTATTAGTAACTTCTGTTTTGTACGGATAAATGAGTATCAGACACTGATAAAATGATAATTGACCTAATAATAGTTTTCAATATTTACAATATATCCTTTGCAATTGTCTCTCCATGCCTTTATTTTTTTCTAAGCTGAAATTTGTGAAGTACTCCATCCTTCTTCACTGGCTGGATTCACTCTCCCCTGACAGACTGCAATACTTAAAAACTTGCTTTATTGGACACATTATCTGTACAGGGAAGAAAGTGACTTGTCTCTATAAACTTAATACTGGCCAAGGAAAGAGTTGCTTCAACTTGGGTTTTGGATTTCCTTTGGCACATAAATAAAGGCTTTATTCTGCTGCCTATGAAATGACTTCTGAGCTGTTCATGATAGTTTTCATTTCAGTTTCACAATTTATAGATCTTAAAGGTGTTGTGGTGGGTTTTTTTTCCTTTTAAGGTCTCTTCCTGTGTTAAAACACTTTTTTCAGCCTTGACTAGCACTGCTTTGTAAGAAGGTCTTTGGATGTGCCTGGCTGCAAGGAGAGGGCATCTGTGCCCTTTGGAGGAGCAAGAAGAAAAGGGAATGCTTTTAGCCTCCTTGCTGTCTTTTGTAATTCAGGATTGGCCAGCATATTGCAGCCCCAGGCAACTCCGTATCTCATATTCTGAACACATTTCCATATAGGAAATTGGAAATTCAGGCAGTCATTGATATTCGTTAATTTTGTAACAGAGGTAAGACTTTGCTAAGACTATGTCAGTGACAACACGTCCCTTGTTTGAGACACTACCACTTTCTGTGTTCTTGGTACAACTACACATCTTGCTAACTCTCTGAAATAGTAGTGTACCAAATAGTCAAAAAGAAAAAGACATCATGGTTCAAAGATAAAGTGGGAAAAAAAAGATTTATGTATGTATGTAGATATATAATATATATATGTATGTATGCACATAAAACAAACATCTGTAGAATTATATAGTAATCAAATAAATGGCAGGTTATGTAAAAGAAAAAAAATATTAAGGAAAAAAAAGAAAAAAAAGAAAAACAAGTTCCATGAAAACAAAGGATTAAGAGTATAAATACCTGAGCAATAAAATAAATTTTGAAAATTAGGTGACACATTAGTAGGTGGACATTTGGAAAGGAAAAAAACACCAGTAAATATAACTCTGTGTGCCTGTAAAGAAGAATAATTCATTTCCACCTAATGGGGAATCTTACAGACCTTTACAGACTGAGAAGGATAATGGCAAATATCTATGGGAAATCTTTTAAAGACAGTAGGCTTTAACTCTTACTAATCTAGCATGGAAAAGTTGGCTAAAGAGATGGCTGATGTACACCAGTGTGATTGGTGACTGTCGAGGTGCTTTGTCAGCTCTACTGTGTTCTGATTTGTGTATTAGTACTGTTTTGTATCAAAGCAATGTTATAGGTAAATGAAAAGGTAAATGAAAAACTCTACAACTGTTTGCAAATGAGGAGCCCCCCCCAGATTAAGCAAGATATTGTCAAGAGAGTCACAAGGCTGAAACGAGTGCTTATTTTTAGCAACAGTCTAAGTTCATGACTGAGAAAATGTGGAGATAACACAAGAATCAGCAGACTGTTAAACTGAGGGATTGCAACAACGTGATAAGCAAGGCTGTTCAGCCATTTTCCAATGACAGTTTAAAATCCAGGATCAAAGAAAGCTGGACACGACTGCAGGACATGGCCTTTGGGTCTGGAGAGGTGCCTGTGCAGAGATTTCAGCAACAAACCTCTGCAGAGAGTGGCAACTAAGGCTGTGCTGGGCTGTTCAACATAACAGGACCAGGGAGACAGCTTCTCCCTCTGTGACAGTGCTGCTGGGCTCTGGTAGCCAACACAGAGGCTGTTTGGGAGACAGAAGAATGAGGAACCGAAGACAGCAGAATAGATGCATGCAAGTGATTTGAAGGCTGAAAAATACACCCTGCAGGTGGATATGGAAGTGTCTGGGAGGTGGTTTGATTGAAGTCTGTCTTCATAGGAAGCACATGCCAGCTATAAAAAGGCACGGAGGAGGAAGGCAGCAGAGTGAATGCTAGCAGCTGATCCTGTACAAATTTCGAGGAGAAACAACTCATTAGTGAAGTACATAAGCCTTCAGGACAAGCTAGGAAGTGGATTTGCTGCCCTTTAAATTCTTCAAATCAAAATCCAATGCCTTTCTTTTGTCAGGTTCATGAGTTTAGCACAGGGACAATTGGATGAAACTTCTTCACACGTGATGTACTAGAGGGAGCAACAAATAACCTAGCAGTCCCCTTAGGCCTTAAACTATGTGAATAGAGTATGTGGATTTTTCTCACTAGCTGGCAGCAGTAGAAGAGGAATGATCATATCTAATCATGTATTTTGAGAAGTCTTAACTCATTATTTCATATCACCTGAGATACTAATTTGAATAGTGATGGCAAATGGAGCCCTAGGGACCTATGCTGCTCCTGGTTGCAAGCGTGAATTTTTGTCATCTTATTTTACATTGATTACACTAATGGACTGGCACAGCCAGCTCTCCCAACACATATTTTTTTAAGATTTCACAATTCAGGAGGATATTTCAAGTTTTAGAAAGCTGCTATTATTTATTCTGTATGTCTGTATTCATTAGAGTAAAAAAATACTTTGTAAACTGGCAACCAACTAGTACTATATCTTATAATTTCTGGCCTCAACTAGGAAAGCAATCAGCAGGACCAGTTCTAAGGCAGACTATGTCAACTGTGACAAAAAAATATTATTGGAACTTACTATTTGCTAAGTTACTTTTTGTGAATATAGTGAGAACTGCAATGATTTATGGAATTGGAGGCTATTAATCGTAATGACAATATAAGAAGACAGGAAAGAAACTGAAAAGAAATTATATTTCTGCAAATAGTTGAAATGAGTGGATACTGAGGTCTGTTAAATAGTGCCTCTTCTTGAACACATCAGTCCTGGAACTCAGGTCTGGGGTTTTTGCATGGTAAAGGCACCCAACTTTCCTACAATTATTTGGAAAAATGAAAAATCTTAGAAAAATCTTCTAAGATTACATGATTTAGAAGGGTTTCTTGGTGAATATACTTATAAGGACAGCTGAAGAATCCAATTAATGATGTTAAACATGGACCTGAGCCTGAAAATTTCTGCATCTGGTTCCACTAAAGTGCATTGCCATACCATAACATTTAACATATTCAAGACTTGCATGACCCGTTTTTATACGTCTGTATGTATACACTACCTACACACATACCTGCAAATAAAGATAAATGTGCTCCAGCCAAAGAGGAAAAAATAATAAGAATCAAGTACCTATCAAAATGTACAAGATAAAATTAGTTTTCAGCGTGGCAGTGGGGTTCTGTAGGTCATTTCTACATGTGTGTGGAACTTACCTGCAGTGTTATTGTGGATGTACATAAAGCCTGTAACCATTTAGGTGGGGTTTCCCTACATTGTTTGGGGGGTGTTTGTGTGAACTGATATGAAATGGTCATTTGAAAGCTTGACAGCAGCAGTGTAAAAACACGCTTTTCAAAAATGTCAGAAATGTTTTGCGGTCTGATCTTCTGGTACATTCCGTGCTACTGATTCAAAGAAATGCAAACAAACAAGAATCCCCATCATGCAATTATTTATCTAGGTAAAGTTGAAGGGTTTCTAAGATGCTTCCATGCTAACACAGTGGAATTCATAGGGGTCTTTTTGAAGGTAATTGTCAAAACAGTAAAATAAATGTACATATGTGTGTCTGTTACATCTTCTAGGGTGTAGCTTTATATACCATATGTAGGCACTTCACTGTGATATTGCATGGCAGAACTACAGCTTCTCCGTGAACTTTTTCTCTTTTCAATTTGGTTTTCTACACTAGAAATGTCAGGTCCTGGTTTATCTTTATTGTCCTTGGCAGCTTTTGCAGAAAATTTACAAGATAACATCATTTGCATCCAAACCTTGTGATATACTTCTCTTATCATTATCAAGGACTGACAAAAAGGGATGAAGAGATAAGTTCCCACTCAGTGAAGCCACATGTGTTTCCCATGCACAAAAAGTACATCTAAGTCAGGGGCTTAGGTAGGGTAGGAATGCAAGGTATGTCTGCAAGCACTCCACAGCACAGCAAACAGACACAAAGACAGCTTTTGTCCCAGTAAATTTGGTTATTATATGCCTGCATATGCTGCTGTGGAATACATAAAGGGTCTGAAGAAAGTTTTGCCATAATTGTGCCAGTGCAATCCAAGTCTATGATTTTTTAATGGGTTTCATTAAAATTTTGGTGTTTGCAGCAGTATTAGAATGAGGCTGTGAAAAAAAATCCATACAGTCATTCCAAGCAGTAAGAGGAAATCAGAATCCGTTGAGACTGTTTACAACTAGGCAGACCACAGTCTTTCTGTTGGGTGCCACCACCAGCATTGTGTTGATGGAGTGCTGCTATCGGGAGACTGATATTAGAATATTAAACGCACAACATACACTGTCTTCTGGCAGTTTTAGGCATCTGGGTTTGTTTAAGGACATGGCCCGTATGCAATAGGCCATTGTTTGCAAAGAGACTCGTGCACTGGTCTCCTTAGTGGTGTAATGCTTTATTGGCTAATTTGTCTATTTAGTTTTCAAAATTTACTTATGATTCTATGGCTGAGACTTCAAGGGAATGGGGAGGTTTAATCAGTGAGTGGTGAGATTTCCATTTATTTATCCAATACGTTTCCAATAGAAAATGTAAAAAGTTTTTGTAGGTACAAGGACTTCCTTCTTCCCAGGTGAACCTGGAAGAATACCAATTCCAAATTTTTCCTTTGTCATTTCTGCCTCAATGAATCGTGACATTTTTGCCTCATTGTTGCAGGGCTTCTGTACAGAGTTGGAAAGTTTTTCATCTTGGTGCCAGGAGATGTGGGTTTGCAATCTGTTATGCACAAAAAAATGAACTAACCCTTCAAAAGTGAGCCATAGAATGCAGAACTGAGCAGACTCACGTCTCTAGAGACAACTTGAGATAGTTAGAAATAGATAACTCTGTCTCTGAAAACTGCAGACTTGTTTGATTTACCCTGCATAAATTTTCTCAGTAAGTGGGTAAAATGGTACCCAGTGGCGGAATAATGAATTCACTACAGATCTCCAAAGTTTCGAGTGAGCGCTGTGAAAACCAGGCTATTTTCTCTCAATCTGAGACAGGTTTTTAACGTGCTTGAGATCAATGCAAAGTCGTCATGGCCCAAAGGAAAGCTCCTCAGTATCAAAAACCTCATTAGTATTAGAAATATTAACCTTTGGCTCGACTCTTTTTATGTAGTTTCCTAAGGTTTATTGAACAGTGTTGCAAGCTGAAAAATTTACCTGTGCATTCCTGAATACACTAGCTGTGTAATTAGGTAATTGAAACTTTGTAGCACATAGCATTTAGGGTAATTCCCTCAGCTTTTAAGATTAAATATCGGTATCTCTCCAATGGAAGCAATTATTTAAACTATCCATCTTATGCTTACCTCACAAAAAAGTTGAGAAAATGCTGTGTTGTTTGGGGGTTTTTTTGTTTGTTTTGATCATGTGGCAGCTTCTCAATTCTACCTCTCTTCCACAAGAGCTTTTAAATCTGAATTATTTCTGGTCATATACTCCAAGAATAACAAAACTCCTAAAGTTGTATACTTAACTAACTGTGAGAGATCTGAGAGAGTAATTTTAAGCCAACTAACTGCTTGCTAAATCACTGATTGCCACCTTTGTCTTTGTCAGACCAAATTTCTTCAAGTACATTTAATTATTAATATTTTAGAGTGATGCAGAGAATTTGCAGGGAAGCCTAGGACACCTTTCAGCTGATGGGACCCATACATGAAATATAGTCCAGATATGGCTCCAAAGAACTTTCAGCATCAATCAACAAGATAGATGAAGAGGAAGAGAGAAGCAGAAATTCAAGACTACTTGCCCACATATGAAGTCAAGAGGTCAGTGACAGAAAAGGGAAAAAAATCTTTTTATTTAATTTGTTTCAGGTTTGTATGATTAATATGCTGTATATAAAATCAAACTGGATTGCTTTGTGATGATCAAATAAGTAACAGAGGTAGGATGCTGAGTATTATGAACTTTACATAAGAGCCACTTCTCATCACACTTTTAAAACACAAACCAGTTTGTCTCCAGCACATCCCTGGATGAATAACTGCACTGTTGTTTAAAGGGTGGTAACCTTGAAACACATAAATGTAGGGGGAACAAAAGCCCAAGATTGCACAGAAACAGTTTTCCTGCCTCCTGTTTCATTGCAGTTGACAACAGATCATATACCAATCCTTGCCTGCAGCCTACCATGAAAGTATCTTTTTTAAAAAGCCTCTTTTATTAATTTTCAAGAAGATGAGGATTTCTGTAGGAAAGCTGGTGTCATAGATGAAGACTGGACTGGCCAAAATACATGAAGCATTATATGATTTAGATTTTATACTGTTCAGCCAGTCACATCTTTCTTACCCTTTGAGACAGATTTTGAAAGGGCTATATTAAGTTAAAAAATCTATGCCTTGCCTTAACTCTGAGTTTTATATCCTATTCTTTCTTATGTGTGTGCATGTTTGAGATTACTTTATTAATTGCCAAGAAAACATCCTTTAGGGGTTACACTAAATCTTTTCTTTAGCAATCAGTGAGAAAGCATTTTAGATGATATCCAGTGATATTTATAATATGGCTTTTGCTGGTCTAATATCTCACCTATTCTGCTCCCAAACAAGAATAATATTCTGACAAAAGTAGACCACACCTGTGTCACAAGACAGACAATGGAATACAGAAATTGCCTGACTAAGACCTGGAAATGATGTGGAAAGCTTTTGTTTAAGCTCTAGAGAGGGGAAATACTTTGCTGGTGTATGTCTTATTTCTACTAAGAGAGTTTTGCAGGATAGTTTGGCTCGTAAATCTCCTCTAGGGTATGTAAGGACAGTAGTGTGGGCTCTATACTCTTGTCTTGGCTAAAAGTATATAGACAGCAGTTAGGGCTGCAAAGTAGTATTTCTACAATGCCGTGGTGCTGCCTTCAGCTTCATGAAAGCTGTATCTCAAAAGAATTTACTAATGAGTAAGGACTAGATGTACTGATTGTACTAGAAGGATGGAAAGACAGAGAGAAGTAGAAAAGTAACTCACTCTGACAATGAGTTCTGTTCATATGGAGATCATATATGGATTAAGAGAGTCTATATCAAAATCAAGGTGTACAGAAAGAGTAAAATGGAGGATTATAGGGAGTTTGAAATCAAGGTAGAACTGTTGCATGGAAATTCAAGACTACTGTGCAGTTGATTTCAATGGATTTAACTCTGTACCCTTTGTATACGTGTTATAGTAAGTCCAGCTGCAAAGACACACAGCTTTAAGGATGTGAATTGTCCCACTGACATGGCATATTGGTGCAGCTTAAGCTGACCATATTCCTAAGGCTTTGCCAAACCACAGCTTTACTAGGTAGTCTGTCCACTGAGAAAAACATGGTTTTAGGAATTAAACTCTCACCTAGAAGGTGGCTATTGGGTGTCCAAATTCTGCTTCATTTTATATGCAATGGCATTGTGTTGGCTTAGGTAGCTCCCATCCTGTCCTTCTGCCTACTTGTGCATTTGGGTTTTGTATCCTTCCACCACAGCTTGCTGCTCCTTTTGTTGTGCAGCTACAGCTGTTTGTGAAGCTGCCTGGCAAACTGAATCAATGAAGTGATCCAGGAGAAAAAATGATGCTCTGAAATGAGAGCTTCTTCACACCTCTGTTTGGCATTTTTCCCTGTGAAGCCATCACATTAATGCCCATATAGGTCCTTAAAATCCACAGAGAAAATGATAAATATTTTAAAAATTTATTTTAAAATTTAATTGACGATAGAACTGAGACTCCTCAGAGAACCACACCTACGCTGCAGTAAGAAGTATTTGTAATCATACTCCAAAGATGACAGCTATATCCTTCTACCCTGAGGATGAGTCTGACCCCTTTCCTTTAACAGAGAGAAAGCTCTCATACCCTTCTTTCTTCGGATTTAAGAATAGAACAATTTGCACCCAAGAGACATGGGCTTTAATTCTGTAGACTCGAGTTTTCCGTGGCTTTTCTGCCTTGCATTTATTTTGCCTAAGCATAGAAGGCGCTCTTACACTGCCGTCTGCAGCTGGGAAAAGCTGTTCCTAGAGCAACACGCTGTTTGAACTGTTAGTTTTGGCCCAGTAAAGCAACCAATGGTCCTGTCCCAGGACATAAGGCAGAGCTGATAACAAATAAGCAAACACATTAATCTGTATTTTTGCGAAGGTAAATACCTTTCTGCAAAGGCAAATAAAGTTATTTGCATTTAGGGAAAGGAAAAGTCCATTGAGAAATACCATTGTAAAAAGCTGTGAGTAGCTCTAGCCCATGATGTCTTAACTATGTATGAAATCATACAATTGGTAATCCTGCCAATCAATCTATGCTTATTGATATGTTTTCAGCGGTTCAAGTTGTCTCCCTTGCACTGGTTTGAATTGTCTGAAATTGTTTTGATATGCATATAAGAATGCAATGTAATATGTAGGTATCTGTGCATGCATATGCACATGCACATGTATAGACATGCAGATACACAGGTACATATGTATGTATATGTATATCTGTGTATGCATTGAAAAGTTACTCTGCCTTACACTCATGTTGAGAGCAGTAAAAAAATTAAAAGTGGGTTAGAACCAGTTTTGACTTGTGACAAATCTTAATTTGGTCTGAACTTATGTGGGTTGGAGAAGTATGTGATAAAAGCACCTTCCACTCTGCCTCCTGGTCTCCTGGGGCACACCCTGAATACGTCTGGAGAGCAGGACATATCCATGAGCCAGATCACACCAATGGAAGGTGTAGTTAGAGGTTGAATAAAAACACCAAACATTCCTCTCCTCTCCTCTCCTCTCCTCTCCTCTCCTCTCCTCTCCTCATTTGACCAATAACCCCCCCTTTTCCATGCTTTCCTTTTATGCAGATCTAGCTCACTTTCTTTTACTGTTCTTATTTGAATCAATTTTAGCTCTTGGGTGTGTAGCACTTATTGGACTCCGGTTTTGCCCTCTCTCACTGAGATGCTCCTTGTCCTTACATGTCCTGAGCTAACTAGACATATTTTGAAACTTATTAGTTTCCTAGACATTTTTCTCCTAAATCACCAAGAGTTTCCAGAGGAGAAAGACAAGCATCCTTCTATGTGCAGAAATGGCATAAAAAAATCAGTGGAAAATCATTTCATTATGGGGTCATAATTTCTGAGGGAGCTCCAGGTCTGTGTCAGACTCTCCCCCTGGTCCTTCCCCTCCATTAATCCCTTATTTCCAGCTCTTCTGAAAGGAGGGTCCCATTTTGCTTTGTAGGCTTCACCTCTGGTTTCTCTCAGGACTAGATGTGAAGGTAAGATTGTATCTCATATCCCATCCACATGGGGAAAAATCTGAACATCTGCGGGACTTGGCACCGAGAACGGCTATAAACAGAAGAGTCATTCCACACACTGGTGAGCCATATCATTGCACACCATCAGAAGCTGGCAGAGCAGTAATGGAAAATGAGTTAAGTGTCATTCTGCCTTTCCATAGCTTGTCATTATGTTTTTTCGTCAGAGTAATTAGGCAAGTTTAGTATTACTCAGCTGGTGCTTGATAATAACGGGGGCATGCTCAGGTACACTGATCCTTTCTGGTTTGTTGTCCTTACTGTTTAGGAAACTGAGAATGTAATGCACAGATGAGCATCTTGGAACATATCAGGTATATGCATCTCTTTGGACCATCAAATCTTTTCACATGTGTTTGGAACCTTTGAAAAGAAAGTGGAGAATAAAACAATGAGCAGTCAAACAATAGATTCAGAGAGAAGCTGCTTGTGAAATGAATACAGATCTACATAAATGAAGAGGAGAACAATACGAAAGAACAAAACAAAAGAATCTACCAGAGAAAGACAGTGTTGTGATCATACTAATGAAAAGTATCGCAATTAGCTCTTACTCTACTCTTCTGATAGAAATTAAACCAAATCAAAATGAACCTCTCTCCTTCAGCACTACTATTTTTCTTGTACTGTGAAATTTTTTCAGTGTCACAAAGTGAGGAAATGATAAACATAGGCATAACCTCTTGCACTGTAACAAAGCTATGGAGCACAATCTGAAGTGAAATATAAGCATACCTGGGGGAGAAAAAAAAAGTTTTAAATATTAGGATTTTCTGTATTTTCTAATGTTTTCAGATCTTTCAACTTCATCTTCCCAAAATGTAGGATGAAGATATGCTTCTTTATGAAGCAGGAAACCCAAACAGATTCATACTTTTTCATATGACTCCAGGAGCTGGTGTTATCACCGAAAAAGTATATCATGGGATTCACAACAGCATTTGCAAAGCTTGGTCACACTGGGTCATGTGAAGTTGTGATCTGTCACACAACACAGATCAGTGGCTGTTGAGTGCAGAGGAAGCTGCCTGGATGTCTGAATCATCAACTTTTTATTACAGCAAAAGGTTTTTAAAAGTTTACAGTGGAATCTAAAGAAACATAATGATTAGGTCAGCCTTTTTTCCTAAGAATATGCTTTTATGCCGTGTGCTTAACTTAATCTACATTCCAGCAATGCTTTGATGATATATTAATTTTGCTCAATTGTTCATAAAATATACTTTTAACTTGAGATGTTGATTTTTCTTGTCCATCACATTTTTTGACATTATTGTAAAGACCAGGAAGTAAATTTTAAAAGGCACAAGTGGTAGCTGAGAACCTCACTATCAATGTGAAACTTGTGTAAAGTACTGGTGTGTAATTGCCTTTTAGGTTTTTTGGGAATTCTGCAGAGATTGTAAAGCATGCAGTAGTTTCTGGCAGATATCAGGTCACCCTCATTCATTGTTATTTTGATTCGTGTCATCCCATCTTCCAGCCTAAAGAGGAGTTTAAACAGTGTATGTTCTTTGGGTGCCTTTATAAATAGCAAACTACAGCAAGGTAGCACATGAATGATTGTGAAGCACATCACAACCCCCGCAACAATTGTTAGCAGGGTGTGTTGTAAAATTGATTGTGTGAACTTGCTGCCAAAGGAGATGTCTGCATGCTCCTGCCTGACAGATGCAGATGGACCCTGAATTATAATTCAGTAATACGGACAAGGCTGTGGGCCATGGAGACAGACATTATTGTCTTTCAACAACCTCCTACCAAAATATTCTGAATTTGCTAATTCTCTGCTACTATGTTTTTGTAACTGGAAAAGGTGATCTGTACAAGTGCTGCACTCCTATTCCTGTGGATTTCATAAAGCACAAAGTCCTAATGTTCATCAGAGGTCCTAGATGTTTTTACTTTTTCTGGCTTGCTTGGAGGGAAAATCCTTTCCCAGTGCTGTGGGGATACAGACACTTTGCTTTCTGGCTCCATTTCAGCAACTGGCTCTGTGCTCAACAGCTGATTTGCTTCTTCCTCCAGTGTCGTATCTTGTGCATGTTCATCACATGATGTTGCTGACTTGTTTTTCTTGCTGTGTCTCCTGTTGAAGTAAATGCCTAAAGAATTGTTGTATTGAGGACTTTTGACATTGTTAGATCAGAAAAATAAAAACTGATATCCAAATAAGAGGTACAAAATTTTTTCTCCATGTTCAGTGCCTTGCAAGGATGCTGTCCACTGTGAGGCTTCATGTGCTTAGAACTGAAAGGGTACAAGAAATTTTTCACTCTTCACCTGTGTGTCTGTCTATGGGCTTTGCAAGGGATGGGACAACAAATAGGACCCAGCGGCATTTCCATACAAGGGACAGCTGGAAAGGTTTGGGCCTCCCAGGAAACAAAAGCTGAGTTTGCTTGAGGCAAATGCTGCCTGCATCACTAGCTCAAAGAGGAGACATTTGGCTCCAGACAGGCGGCACAGGTTGAAGTGACTAAAACATCCTGAAGTGCTATGGGAAGTTCTGCTCAGCAGCAGGAGGCAATGGCAGCCGTCGCTGACCTATAAACAGGATGAGGGAGCAGCAGCAGCAAAGTGCAGAGACAGTCGCTGGCGCTGTGCTGACAGGCAGACACATAAACAAAGGGAGGGAGGAAGCTCTGTTTATATCTGGAAAAGAAACCCCAAACTATAGGATGCAAATGATGAACCTACATGGCTATAAATAGCTACAAAAGCATAATGGGACTTAAAAGATTTAGTTGTGACATAAAGGCTCCATGCAGAACGGACTACATAAACTCACTATGTTTTATTTAAGTGATGTGCTTTTTTTTCTCATATATTTAGTATTACCTATCATGCTTCAACTGGGCTTTTTAAATAGGGAGGAGAAAATCCACATAAAACAAATAATAACATTGTGTTCTTTTATAAAAATGAAGTGGCTAAAAATAGTTGGGAAGCTGCCAGACTTTTCAGTCAATTGTCTAAGAGACCCAGACTGCAGTAGTTTTATGTTTGGGTATGAAATACTGTTTTATTAGATTAGTAATAATACATTGGAAGCCAAAGAGTAAGGACAACATAGCAATATTTTGTTGAGCTTTTAACTGTGTTCTCAAGGTTTGGGGATATTAATCAGAAGGCAAGTGAGAGTGTCATTCCCCATACATTATTCTGCCAGAGGAAATGTGTATGGCAAACCATCTGTACACAACCACTTCAAGATGCAGATGAGTATTGTCTTTCTACCTACTACTTAGGGAGCTTCCCCTTCAGCTTTTGCTGGACTACCAGATTCAGTTCAGTGGCTTTTTGTGCCAGTTGTGGCAGTTGAGAAGGTTTTGAACAATAATAGGTACAGATAATTTTATTACAAAATTATTTCTGCTGAACTTGAAGTGGTGATATAATGCTGACAACATAAGTATACTTAAAACGTTTGTGGAAGTGGTAACTTGTTTCTTAGCGGAATTATTAGTGCTAGAAAAGAAGAACTGTATTTTAAAAACAAACAGTTACTTGGAACAAGAGGCCTGCTGGCACTTTTTTACCAGATAGCAGTTCTGTGACCTTTGAGCTCCTGCTATGGGCTGCTATGCTTGTAGATTTTAACTTGCCATTTTCATTTGCAACACTCAAACTGCTTTCACAATGGCCTTTCTAAAAAAACTAATGAGTATTACTGTTTATACGCACTACATAAAAACCTGTGTTTAATAGGTTCTGGTATTGTGTGCAGACATGAATACGTAAAGAACAAGTGAAGTTTGTCTCTAAAAGTCGAGGAGAGGCAAAACTTTTTATGCCCTCAAGTTACCTTCCCTGATAGATATTGTGTAACAACTTCAGTTTCATTCAGGGTGGCACAGAAATTTCCAACTTGACTGTCAGACTCATTTCTTTCACAGCAGGGCATGCTGTGCTTTCTGCACTGTGCAACTTCCACAACCGAGTTTCTTTACTAAGGTTCAGGGAGGAAATGTCAGAATCTCTGGAGCAGTGTGCTTCTCCATCCTGCAAATGTCCTCAGCCTGTCAATTCTTTCTTTCATGGTTTCAGGATCAGGCTAGGAAGAAGTAAGACTTTCACTGTTAGATCTCTACAGGTGTTTATACCCCAAAAAATAATGTTAAGGTAATGTTTTTTCTTTACCACTGTGTTCTCTCTGACTGAAGGGGAGTGTTTTGCCCTGTCCTATTCGCAGTTCTGTGCTCTGCAATGCAGTCACAGTTGTGTGAGCCTGCTGCTTGTTTGTGCTCAAGTGCTATATTCCTTATGACATTCTAGGGATCAAGGCTTAGGCTGGGAAGTGGGAGACCACTGTCACAAACAGCAGCATTCCCTACTAACCAAACACAGCTTGCAGAAGTGTTTACATGACATGTAAGTTTATCAAAGGCACCAATGGGCAGGTATTCCCCTGCTATGAACTGCTGGAACTTTTCAGAGTGGTGCAGCAAGTCCCCACTTATAGCTTTTGGGACTTCTTGACCCAACTCAGTATTAACCCAGTCCATTTCTGAGGAGCTCACCTGTGCTGAGCATCTCTGAATGGCTCTGCCATGTTTCCAAGTTGCCTACTTGAACAAGCCCGTGTTTGGAGCACTAGGCTGACCACTGGCATTAAAATAATTTCTGTTGCTCTTCTATTGGAAGGAACAATGCTGTTGCAATGCAGATGTAAACTGTGACATCTGAATTGTACTTAAAACTTATTTTAATTCACTCTTTGTCACTGCATTTATTGCCTTAAGCTGTCTTAGAAAGTTAAAAATATGAGAAAAGAGATGGTGCAAAGAAAATATCTGAAAATTAATTAAAATTTTCTCTTCTGTTTTTCTCAGATGGAGGAGCTGGTGCTTACGTGCTGCACTGCTTGGTGGATATGCGCCTGGCTATAGTAGGTTAAAAGGAAATCAAGGGTGGTGCTGCTAACATTCCACCCTCAACTCCCTATTCACCTCTCATCATCCACCCTTGCATTTGAACTCAATCCTTTTACCCACCCGCCTAGTTTCCATGTGAAATTGTGCTAATGGATGTCTGTCCCACAATACGCAGGCAGACTTGAGCTGTTTTCGTAATTTCCAACTTTTATTTTTAATTTCAAGTGTTTCCAACTTGCAAAATCCTGATTTGGGTCAACATCTGGACTCCACCACATGTGTGTAATTCAAGGATCGTGGTACATTGAAGTAAGAGGTTGATCATTAAAATTTTGTTGTGGTTCAGGGACATTAGTTACTGGGATTTTGGTAATTTTGTGTCTACCGGGAAGGAAAGGGCCAGAAAGGGAACTGATAATGATTTGAATGGAGTAGGACCTTGGGCAATTGTGCTCTGCGTGCTGTGCAAGCTCTGCACAGTCATTAACACTGATGAAGCATTAGAGACCTGCCTGGTGTGAGATAGAGGTCAGTCCTTCCAGGAACACTTGCTGTATTTTTATGTCCTCTTATCTCCTACCTGTGTCTTGGCAGAACTAGAGCAATGCAGTTGAACACCAGACTTTACACACCTTATTTATGTTACCCTCTTCCAAAGGCCTTTCACTTTCCCTTCTCAGTCCAAACTTCCCTTCCTCTTTGTTTTGTCTTCTCCTTTCAGTCCTTTTCCTTCATTCCTTTTCTCTATTGGAAATCTCTCTCATGCCAGGAGAGGCCAAAACTGAACTTGTATCAACAAGGCATCTTGCAGGAAATAAGCACCATGTTGCATTGAGAACTTTTATGGTACTTGCAGCATGGCCTGTTTTTACAATCAACTGCTGAGAGAAGATGTTGAAGAGGATGTGCTCAGCAGCAGATCAGGGCATAGCAGCCAGGTGATGCCCGGTGCAGAGCTGGCCAAGGCTCCCTGCCTAGGGAAAGAAAAACAAGTTTTATTCTGGGCCGTAGAGGAGTCTTCAATTCTGACTGAATGTTTTCTGGTGTCAGGGCCTCACTTAAATGTGTAGGAGAGGAGCTAGGCAGAGGTGACAGCATTGGTACATTTATATCAGTGGTCAGAGCAAGCCTGGCTGTGTGTGGGGCAGCAGGGTCTGGCCTCCATTTCTTTCCTCTGTCTGCCGTGAACTTGCATTTTACTTTGCTTGCGCTGTCAGAGTCCGTCCCAACTCCTAGGCTGTAGGTTTGTTTTCTCTCTCTTCCTGGTCTAATAATTATTCAACTGGTCTGTGCAAAGTGGAATTTCTCCAGGCAGCACTGCCCTTCTATGTGTGTTTAGAGAGTTCACTGGGCACATGCTGTCTTAGGTATATTCGGGCTGAGCAAAGACCCTAAAGCTAAGTGCTGCTCAGATGGATCAGGGACCTCAGCTACTGGCAGGGAGTTTAGGACAAGGACAAGGTCCTTGTAGGTTCCCTTTGAAAACACTTACCTGCTTGGTTTTTGCCTTATTAGTACAACTCAAGGAGCCAGAGGACTGTTTAGACACAGGTAGTCTTGGCCTTGCTTTGATTTATATATATTTGGAGAATTTAACCGCTAGACACGTAGCAAGTAGCTGGAAGAAACACTGGGGAATCAGATGTCTCCAAGCCCAGGGATGGGGCCTTGAGGAGACAAGACAACAGACAGGCCCTTTTGTATTTTCAGTGCAAGGTGAAAGAAAAGTCACGTACTTCATCCCTTCCCATTAACACAGGAAAACGGTCTCACTACACTGCACATCCTCCTATTTCTGAGGAAAAGCAGAAGAATATGAGAGAACAGAAACAATCGAAACTGCAACAAATGAATAAATTTTATTCTGACACAAGACCTAGACTTCAGAAGTGTTTACTCCATCCTTAAATCCCTCAGCTTTCATCCTGATCCTCTCACATTTTTTTTTACCTAGCAGAGGCCGAGCTGTATGGAGTAAGATAGAACAGCAACCTGCACGCATAGAAATTCATCAAGTCCTGTCACACATCAGTTCTTTCTGCAGAAGAGCCTGGTAATGTTTAATTGTCAAAAAACTCTTAACTGCAAAAGCATTAACTTAAGTGCAGTTTCTTATTCTGACACTGAAACTTGGCCAAGTGCTTAATGCTCATAGCTATAGAAGGTTGTTTCTGTCACAGGAAGCATTTAAAAGCATGAGAAATAATAAATGAGAGAAAGTGACAGGAAAAAAAGGAAAAAAATGAAAGAAGCAAAATCATCAGACTGTTCTGTGAAGTTTTGGTTCAAACTTTAGTCTCTGTTATCAAAACCAGAGTTCAAAATTTGCTTGCCATTTCTTTCTTTCAAAGTGTGAATTGTTCATGAGCTGCCTGGCTCATGTATATAATAAACTTGGCAGATCTCATTTTATAAGAGTAAGCTTTCCTCAAAAACCTATTTTCCATTGCTTGCTGTAAACATAATGTTGTTGGTCTCCTCAGCCATAAAAACCTGCTCTTATTATGTATGTTGAAAGTATTAGGATAGAATAAGAAACCAGATGGTTTTTTAAATCAGAACAGTTGAAGCTGAATTGAGGTGATTATTATTGCTGTTAGTCTCATTTTGCCATAGATTTTGTGCCTCCTGACTCAACAAATATGAAAGACATCTAAAAATCTCTAACACTTGGCACATCACAACTTCCAAATCTCCTGAACTGGGAGATTTTCTGGAATGACCAAAGTAGTAGAGGGACATCACTGACTCCAGCAAATCTAACTGACATCAGTCACTTTATGCAAACTCAGTTATTTTATATAACTGTGCTAAAAAATTCACAGCTAATTGGCTGCAACATTCTCTCTCCTTTGGCCACAATGACTTTTTTTTTTAAATATGGCATGCACATTTTGCTATGTGACAGCAGAAAATTGTACTCTGTCATTGTGATTATCTGTTGTCTGGCTTCTTTCTCTCATGTGCAGTAGTTTTTATCCACAGTCTCTTTTGAAAAGCCAAGGACAAAACCACAGTGATTGTGTTAGGCGTGTCTTGCTGCAAAGAAGACCAGTGGTATCCTGAGCTGTGTTAGGAGGAGCATTGTCAGCCCAGCGAGGGAGGGCATCCTGCCCGTCTACTCACCACTGGGGGGTCCCTACTTGGAGTGCTGGGTCCAGTTCTGGGGTCCCCAGTACAGAAAAGACATTGACAGACCTGAGAGAGTCCAGTGAAGGGCTACAAAGATAACTGAGGAATGAGAGCATCTCTCCTATGAGGAAAGGCTAGGAGAGCTGGGACTCTTCAGCCTAGAGAAGAGCAAGTTCAATGAGTCCTTAATATAATATAGCTCAATGTATATTAATACCTGAAGAGGATGTAAAGAGGATGGACCCAGCCTCTTTTCTGTGGTGACCAGTGACAGAACAAGAAACAATGGGCAGAAACTGAAATACTGGAGATGTCGTCTGAACATCAGGAAGCATTTTTCTACTCTGAAGATGACTGAGCAGTGGCACATACTGGCCAGAGAGACTGTGCAGTCTCCGTCCTTGAAGACATTCAAAAGCCATTTGGACATGGTGTAACTGACTCTAGATGACCCTGCTTGAGCAGGGGGTTTGGATCAGATGACCTCCAGAGGTCCTTTTCAACCTCAGCCATTCTGTGTTTCTGCCTTCAGTAAGGCTTAAGGAACCAATGAAAGAACAGAAACTGTATTTTGTGTCTTCAATGAGATGTGCAAGTATATAAGGATTGAAAAAATAACTGTATTTGTCAACTGGCTGCATCAATACACGGGTAAAAAGTTAAAAAAATTTCCCCTTGCCTTCCCTTTCCCTTTCCCTTTCCCTTTCCCTTTCCCTTTCCCTTTCCCTTTCCTTTCATTCTTTTCTTTTTCTCTTCCTTCCTCTCCTTTCCTCTTTCACCTCACTCCGTCTCCCTCTCTGTCTCACTCTCCCTCTCTCTCTGTCTTTCTATGTATGTTGAGAAGAAACTTCCTGAAAAGTTTCCTGACACTTCATCAAACAAATCACAGGGAGAATCCGTTGGCCTTCTTCTCCCTGTTTCACTGTGACCTGATATCAGATTGTTGTACTGTCCCATGGAGACCACAGTTAACTTTGGCAGACTTTGTATCAGTGACTCAGTCTGCCCTGGCCCCAAATCAGACTAGAAACAGGAATGTCAAGCCCCTAAATTAGAAATGATAAAATGATGAAAACGAAGAAAGGAAAAGGGTTAAAAATATTTATTTTGGGTAGGAGTCAGAGAAGCCGGTGACCTTGACCTCTTTGCTTACTGGAGAGGACACTGTACTCAACCCAATTATGAGATACAGCTGAAATGCAATGTAAAAGTGATTCCAAATATCTGTTGCCAGGAAGCAGATGACACACTAAATTGCTCAGTAGATTGAGTACTTAATTCAGCGATTTCCTGCTGCAGGAGTTGCCAGTATACAGCCATTTTGTCTTTTTTGGCAAGGCGGCTCCTTTTGGACGGCTGTCTCCAGTAGTCTTTCCTACGCTTCCTGTTGTAGGAAGGCCTGTTTCCTGCCGCGAGATTCCTGATTAGGCTCTGCACTATTTTTGTCTGCAAAATGCCTGTGTAGCAGGTTGCTTCTCTGCATTTGACACTGATTTGTGGGAAGTGAAGCCAGATCACAGTCTGGCCACAATAGAGCATCCAAATCCTTTGAGAAATCTAAAAAAATGCTGTCTCTCAACTGAAAAGAACTGATGCTTAATGTAGCATTCAGAGGTACAATGGAGATCCAAGTATTTATTTTTGTAGTGAAGTTTCACTCTGTTTGTTTCTTTTGGTATTGGAAACCAGGGTCTATCAGCTGAACATTGTCTTTTTTAAAGCATCTCCCAAGGGTAGTTTTCTTCCTTTAATGTTCAGAGGATCTCCTGGTCCAAGTTCTTTGTACCTCTTTATACCTGTAGGCATAAAGATGTTTTCCATCTCCTAGTCAGTATACTGTAGGCTTAAATTTTTGTTTCTGCTGGTAGTGGGGGGGGGGGGGGGGGGGTGGGGATGGTGGTTTAATAAAGTCCTGACTTAACTGGGGAGATTTTGCAGCTATATGATTAACTTCTTTTGACATGGGAGTGTGTGCTCAATGTCAGGTACTAAAAAGGAGTAAAAAAACCTTTTATCCTTCTTCTTAAGCCGCAATACTGAGGTCCTATTCTAGGTCTGAACAAACGACGAGGTAGTATTGCTCAAGTCTCTGAGGTATTTTTACTACACAGTTACAAATGGCAAGAAATAAAAAAAAGCTTTGTCCTGACTGCTAATGGTAACATGGACATAGGAGGGGAATTGTAAAAACAAAAATAATTTACTTTGAAATATTGTTTCATTCCTACATTTTATTAATATACTTCATTGCTCCCATGTTGGAAAGTTTAGTTCATGGCTGGCCACAGGTACCCCATTGCTGCAGCTGACTGTAGGATAAGGGCCCTTGATTTCAAAGGCAGAGAGAAAACAGTTCAAGAGCATTTTTGTTTCTCTTATGAATTGCTCTTCAGTCCTGATCCTTCTTCTCAATGCAGTCATGCATGCCTGGTGCTTGCTCTTGACCTCATGTTTTCCATATTTTGGTGTGAGGACATAGACGCTGACTTCATGACACTGGAGTTCATGTTGACACGGTTTTACAATGTAAGAGAGAAAGGTACTCTTTCCCCTCAGTTACAGCACAGGGCATTCTTTCTCTACGTTTCTTCCTTCTTCCAACCATTCACTTATTTTTTTGGTTGGTTGCATAGAATCATAGAATTGTAAAGGTTGGAAAGACCTTCAAGATCACTGGGTCCAGCCTTTGACCAAACACCACCATGCCAACTAAAGCATAGCAATAAATGCCACGTCCACTCATTTCTTGAACACCTCCAGGGGCGGTGACTCCACCACCTCTCTGGACAGCCTGTTCCAATGCTTAGCCACTCTTTCATTGAAAAAATTCTTCCTGATGTCCCGTCTGAAACTCCCCTGGAAGAGCTTGAAGCAATTTCCTTGTCTTGTCACTGCTTGCCTGGTAGAAGAGGCCTGCCCCAACCTGGCTACTACCTCCTTTCAGGCAGTTGTAGAGATCAGTAAGATCCCCTCGAGCCTCCCTTTTTTCCAGGCTAAACACCCCCAGCTCTCTCAGCCCTCACATGATGTATTCTCTTGACCCTTCCCCAGCTCTGTTGCCCTCCTCTGGACTCGTTCCAGCATTTCAGAGTCCGTTGCAGTGAGGGGCCCAGCCGGACACAGGATTTGAGGTGCGGCCTCACCAGTGCTGGGTACAGGGGCACAATCACTGCCCTGGTCCTGCTGGCCACACTATGGCTGATACAGGCCAGGATGCCATTGGCCACCTGGGCACAGCTGGCTCATGTTCAGCTGCTGTTGACCAACACTCACAGGTCCTTTTCCAAGGGGCAGCTTTCCAGCCACTCTGTCCCAGCCTGTAGCACTGCCTGAGGCTGTGATCCAAGTGCAGGACCTGTAACTTGGCCTTGGCCCATGGATCCAGCCTGTCCAGATCCCTCTGCACAGCCTTCCTGCCCTCCAGCAGATCAACACTCCTGGCCAACTTAGTGTTGTTCGCTAACTTACTGAGGGTGCACTCGATCCCCTTGTCCAAACCATTGATAAAGATATTAAACAGGACTGGCCCCAACACAGTTTTCTCATTATTCTTTTTCTTCATCCTCTTATTGAGAATCTCAACCTCTTTTTCCTTTGCCATGCTTCATCTCCCTTCACTTTCCAGCTCAGATGATGGAAAAATGCAATTCTTTTCTGCATGCAAACTTACATGAAAAATTTTTCAAGTTTCTTCAAAAAAAAAAAGAGGAAATTAACCTTAACAGTCTTTATCTGATATTTTAATAAATGAGAGGCTTAAGCAGAGGCCAGGAATTTTGAAGTTAAATTAAGACTGATCCAGACTGTTGTGTCTGTGGGAAATTGGTGCTGTTCTGTGGCCCTGGTGGAGCCCTGCCTTCATTTTAGCTTTCCTGAACCCTTTATAAGGTTGTCTGCAGCATTGCTATGACTTAGACAGTTTTGTGGTTGTTTAAATATAAATATTGGCTCTTGCATACCTTTGTTACTTCAACTTAACTTTGTCAGGAAAAGATTAGGTTGTATTTCAGCAGGGTCTACTGTAGTCACAGCCTGAGAGTCCCTGTGGTTGTGTCAGGAGCACACAGACACACACACAGCACTCACACTCAGTGATTTGTACTAAATGCTGGGCTGCAGCCTTGTGGCTTTTCTCCACAAGTCCAAGCCTGTTTCTGCTCCTGCCTTTGCAGCTGTCTGAGGGCAGCATGACCTGGACTGCTAACAGCAGATGTTCTCAGCTCGTCTGTGATTGTCTTTTAGTGAAAAAATGTCTTTGTAATGTAAATGAAACCCTTATACATTAGAGGATCTGAGTGTATATTCTTCTAGGATGAGAGTCCTTGCAAAAAGAGCTAAAAACTAAATGCAGTAAAGGACTCCAGGGAGTCAAAAGATAAACAGCAACCTTCTTTGCCATATTTTGTATCTATGAGCCCAATATACTACATATGAAGAATACAATAAGGCCTCTTCATTCATTCTGGTATTTGGAAGAGCAGATCCCAAAAAGCATCTCTAAGCTGTAAACTCTCAGATCAGCTGCAGAAGTCATCATGCCTTGAGTCTGATAAATCAGAAACAACTTTCCTACTTTTTCAGCTCTGATGTTCTAAAATTCTGCTTTAATGCTTACATTCGTGAGGCAAAGGAGGTTGAACATAAAGCATCCTTTTTGTTATGTTCCTAGTTTCTTGGACAGTCAGTTATTGCCTGGTCACCAGACTCCCACCTGCCTTCTTGTATGACTCGCTCCCTGAATCCCATCCCCTTGCCAGCCATGCTTTGATGGTCAGAAATCCTGTAAAGTCTTTGTCCCTTCTGCCTCATCAACTCCAAAGGGACAGTACTCTATAGGTTTGGAAAATATGGGCATTGCTGTTGCGGGAGAACAGCTGTCAGGGAATTTAGGGCATGTGCTTTTTTGAGTTGTATGTTAGCACACGTGCATCAGGGTATATGTTATCCCAGCAGGAGCTGCACGTTGTCCAGCTGACCCATCCTATACTGTATGAAGAAGGTCTGGGTAAGATTACTGGCAGTAGCACAGACATTTCTCTTTTAAACTGAACATCTGTCA
Source organism: Gymnorhina tibicen (assembly GCA_013399875.1). Taxonomy (NCBI): domain Eukaryota; kingdom Metazoa; phylum Chordata; class Aves; order Passeriformes; family Artamidae; genus Gymnorhina; species Gymnorhina tibicen. Next base: position 460,179 of record VXAZ01000030.1, read on the forward strand.
GGGAGCTCAGAGGACTTCAGCAAAATCATTGATAAACAAAATCAGAATGAGATGAAACTGGGAGAATCTAAAACAACAAAAGATCGGATTACTTATCTGGCTTGGTAAAGGTGTATTATAAAGAAGGCAATTATTCTTACTTGCCAGAGAGGAAGGAGGTAACAGGGTAAAATTGCTGAAATGACTTAGTGAAATTGTGAAAGGAAAAATACAGCCTCCTGAGTCAGCTGAGTGCTCCTGCTTGTGAGTACAGTCCTATACTAAACACCAATCAATATTTTCTGTTTGCTACCTTCGTATGCCTGTCTAATCTCTGCTGCTATCTTAGGTTTGGCTTCCATCTCTCCTCCTATCCGTCTCTATTAACGTCACCGGCATCCACCTGCAGCTATGTAAATGTTAGCACTAGCAGCAGTGTGCTCTTTAGAGTAAACAACAAACTACCTGCTACCCAGCCAAGGCTGGCTCTGCAGAAAATGTTAATCAGGAACACTTTAGGAATCATGGGTTTGATCTCCTGGTTCAGGAAAATGGATCAGTGGCTGCTTCCTAAGTGACCCATGACAAGACAGTCTGATAAGAGTAATTTCTTCACCTAACTTTTGACCTTTCATCTGAAGATACAGTTATATGGTTAAGTAGGGTGAGGTCAGTGTGACAGTGCCACAACAGGGGTTTCCACTTTTTTTGTTAAATGCAGGGCTCAGTTTTTCCTCTTTCTCCACATGCCCTTCAGGACCACCAGTCTTGGAATCTCCTGCAGGTCTTTGTCTTCCTCTTGTTGCCTTGTTGGCACTCCCTTCCTCCTTCTGCACCCTGTGTTGCCTGACAACTCAGAGCTAATCTATCCCTTGAACTTAGTATTTTGCCACAGCCCAGTCCGGACCTCTTGAAGAACAGAACATGACATTTGTGCTCTGGTTTTGATTTTGGTCACTGCTACAGCCAAAGTATGTCTCAGCTTGGGTGTGAGCTTACAGCGCTGTGGTTACTTGGCACTAATTGTTCTGGTAGAAACACATGCCATAGATATGAAATGTTTGATTCTGCTTTCATTTAGGAGATATGTCGTGCACAGCTGTGGTTGAGGAAGAACTTGTGCACACACTGGTGTTTTGGAGTAGCAAACAGGCAAAGGAATTGCAGCTGGTGATTTGATTGACACGGCTAATCAGGTAGGCATTTCTGTTTTCAATAACGAAATCCTGTGCAATGTAAAGACAAAGTAAACAATTTTTCTGTCCTTCTGAGCACCAATGACAACTGTACCATTTCTGCTTCAGAGAAAAACATATTCTGTGGATCTCCAGAGGCAGTATTTGTAACCAAATTATGAGACTTCTACTATTTAACAGTGATTTCTGGGCTTGAATATTATAACCTCTGTGCTGGAACAAAACAAGTTTAAAAAATTCCAATATTTATAACAAAATTAATAAAAACTATAATTCCTTCCATTAAAAAAAAGCCAAACCCAAACTAAACAAACTTATCAATATTTTAAAGAAAGAATGCAAAACCAGAACAAGTCTTTTGATGAAAGTGCAAACTATTTTGTGTTAATCAGTATTTTCTTCTTGCTGCCTTTGCAGACTTGGTACCTGCCAATATCTCAAGCTTTGCTTACATACACACTCTTATTCTTTCTCATTAACGTCACTAATCTCTACTTGAATTCCTTGCAAGCAGAAAGACAAAGTGTCAGTGTGCAGTGAGTGCAAAGAGTACTTGTCACCATGGCTAAGTGTTAACGTAAATCAGCAGAGTTAATATGTAAGCTTATCTGATGGCTTCAAATGTGAATGAAGTCCTAGCTGGAAATACCGCTGCGGATCAGCTTGCCCAACTCTTGCATATTGCCAAAACACAGAAGAAGCAAAGAATTTTCCCACTTGATGCTGTTTTATTTTTTTTCAATGAAAGGTCAGATACGACCCACATTGTTTTCTCTCTCCCTAGCCTTCAGAGGCTGAGGAGCTCTGGTAGTCACAGAAGAACAGATATTTCTTTAGGAAAAGTAAAGAGGAATCATTTCCTGGGTTTTAATGGGCTGCCAAAAGACAGCAGAGCAACATGGACTGTATGCATGCATGCTGGTAGATGGTGTAAGAGAGTTTATTTTTCTGTGCAGCCCACTGGACTCTGAGAGTGGGAACATTAGTTCTGAGAACTGACTTTAAGGGAATTGTATCGCCCTTGATCACAATGTGATATGTTTCCTACTGACCTCAATGTACAACTTTAGAGACATAAAGGTAAATATTTGTGTATATTTTATGGAATTACAAAGGTGTCAAAACCTCAAATTCACTTTTTCCTCAAGAAAAAGCATTTGTTATGGCAGAAATCACAGGTCCTTTAAATGTAGGTTTCTGTTCTGGATGCCATAATGCGTAGTTAGGAACCCCCATTATTAATGAACCCAGTCAAGCACCCAGTGCTGGGAGGGAGGGGAGAGATGAACCAGTGCTGGCTCCAGGCAGCACAGATGTAGGGCAGTGAATGCTGAAGGGGCAGCTGCAGTGCCTACCAAGCACTTTACTGTAAATATGGGCCACAACAAAGACCTGGGTACACAGGGCAGGTTAAGAACTTAGCGACACTCTTCAACTCTGGCTTAAACAGATGGGAAATGAGTTTGGAAAAGCTCATCTTCAGGCAGGTGAGGACACCTGGCAGATCCAGGGCTGCTGACATTGATCTGTCTGCCGGGGATGATGTCCAGCAGGGAGTTACGAGAGGTGATTGCCACACTGGACACTGCTCCAGCAGGTCTGGAGAGGATGCAGTGACCTCTGGGGCTGCCTGCAGCTGAGGGTGTTGAACATTAACAAAGCCTCGATGTCTCAGACAGACTGTGGTGTGGGAAAACTCCAGGAGGTCAGGACTAGACCTAGGAAATGCAAGATCTTGCTGCCCAATCCTCTAGTTGCGACATAAATAACAGTCAATGTAGGCATGATTAAAAAGTGGCATTTTTAAAAAGAATCCTGACGTATAAATCAGAAAATGAGATTCAAGTCTTTTTGTTTTATACATACTTTTTCTCCCATGGTATTTGTTTATCACTGGTAGGTAACTTATTATCACCGGGTTGCTGGTTGACACTGATAAGTATTTAATCAAGTCAAAGCATAATTTCATCCTCTTTTTCTCTCTTACCTCCAAGCCCTGTAAAAAGTTACAAAAAATTAAGAGATCAACATAGTGAAAAGTGCAGGAAAATGTTAGGTCCACTGTAAGCTAATGTTGAATGGTAGCTGGGATTTTTAGAAATCAGGAGAGATTGTATAGCTATTCACATCATTGATAGTCTCCAGCTTTCACTAGACCGCTGAAAAAAAGATAGGTGCCTAGCATAACCTTTTTCTCGGTTAGATGTAAATAAAAATAATGGTCTTAGTGATAAGGAAACTAAGTCTCCAGTGAATAAATCTTAACAATGATGTTGTTCTGTTTGTAACAATGATTTCTGTCCTTCAGAGTTGTGCAACCAGTGCTGAGACACTGGCATTTGGATCTTGCATTGAAGCACCCATTCTCTTTTGGAAAACTTAGCTCACATTTAAAAGTGAATTTATTTTATTCTAGTACTGCAATAAATCATCTTCCCCCAAACATCAATAAGCCAATGCTTTTTAAAGAGCTAAGAGAAATATTTATGACAGATCAAACAAAGAAAATACTTAGAGATCGGAAAGCAAACCAGCTCATTTAAGAATTTATAGTGACATATTTTTTCTATTTTTCTTATTGTATCATGAATAATTTCTTACCCCCAAGGTGTGTGTGTTAGAAAGTTATACATTCATTTGGAGCCTTAGAGAAAAACACAAATCATTCAAAGATTGGTTGGGAGCTCTCCCAGGCCAGACGTGAGAGGTGTCTTCTCAACTCCTTTAGACATGGGATAAAATCAAGTAGTCTGAACCATGGCTAAATCAAACACAGACTTTAAACATTGTTTTAAAGCAGTCTGTGATTTGAGACCACTAGCTGGACTTCACTCTAGAAGAGAGTAGAAGAGGAGAGTGACACAGTCACCTGTCAGTCTCATCTCAAGGGGGGCAATGAATTCCTCAAAAGTAAGGATGGTGCTACTTCTTCCCAGCTGAAACGTCAGATACCAGTTTAACAGGATGGCAAACCAGCAGAGTCAAAGGCTTACCAGGACAAAATCTGGGCTATTCATGAAAGGCAGATAAAGCCGGTGCCACATGACTTTGTTTCTTAGAGGAAGGCTCTGCCACAAGGCATGTTCAGATGAGTTTTTATTGCCTAGAACTCTGCCCTGGGTTATGTCACCCAAGCTGACAGGGAGCTTGAGCTGTTTTGTTTTTCAAACCACATCTCTGGGTACTAATTACATATTTTGCAAGCCGTAGATTATATTTCAAACTCATATGACTTATGCTCTGTATGTAAATCTCAGAACTTACTCTGCCTGTGCCAGAGCTTCTCCTACTTTGATGTGTCCTGGTTGCATCTCTCCAGTCACAAAGAAAATTGGGTTGACGGGAGGAAATGAGCATTTCTATCTTTTGGTCAAGGAGGTGTTTCTGAAAAGGATGGGTGTAATGCAATAGGAAAGTAGTTGGTTTGGCTTTTGTTTCTGTCCGTGCAGCAGAATTGAATCAATGCTGTGTTCCTTGAGCAGTGTAGTGTTCCACAACGTAGTGTAGACTTCAGGTATGGAATATTGCAAAGACAAAAACATAGGAAGGGAAGTTAATTCTGGTGACATATGGGTCAGACTTTGTTATGATCTAATTATGACTATTATTAAGGTTCCTTAGAAATCCTCTGCCCAAATTAAGGTGCAAACGAGACCATACGCCGGTGACAATAATATGGGTTTTATTGATGCTAGATATGAGAGGGAGAGAGAGAGGGAAAGAAAGAAAGAAAGAAAGAAGTAGAAAATAGGTGGGGGGAACAGAAAGAAAGTGACAGGGACAGAATAAGGAAAATATCACCACTCCGTGGATCCCAGCAATGTTCCATTGATTCTCTCCAGCAGGTTTTCTTGGTGGTGAAGGTCTGCCCCAAAACATAGAATCCAATGGGTATATATGCCCAGGCTAGGCAGGCATGTCCGGGCATGTTCCCCTGGGGAGGGGGCAGCCTCTTACAGCAGTCTCTGGGGCTGTGGCATCACTGCAGTCCTGTGGGGCAAAGCCTCTCACGTGGATGTCCCATGGGGTTTGGGGTTCCATAGCTGGGCCAGTTTGTGTAATCAGAGGATGGGTGTTTATTGCCTCTTACCAGAGGTTACACCATGCACCCAAAACCTCCTCCTCCCCCCTCGGTTGGGGGGAGTCTGTGTAAACCTGGCTTCTGTGAGCTGTGTTCTTCCCCCCACCCCAAATTCAGCTGGGATTGCAGCTGGAGGCTTTGGCTTATTGTGGATGCATGCCTTTTCCTCAGCCTGAGCTGACTGAACAATGGGTTTCCTATAATCTAATCAGCAGTTCAACTTACAGTCCAAAGTTACCAAGTCCACCCCATGTGTCCTCAAGGAGGTTTCTGTGGCTGTAGCTTCTTTTATATCAATGTTTGAGGCATAAATTATTTTCAGTTTCTGACAACCACCCCTTGCCTCAAGCATTGTAATAAATGTCTCTTTCCTAGTGAAGTTTATGGGTCGTCCACGGGGGTGATACGTACATAGCGGATAGTAGGAGAGAAGATAGAAGAAGCAGAAGTAATAATGTGAGTAATCATGCAGCGTACAATAGCTATCCCAATCATTAAAAATATAAATCCAATAGCAATCGTTAATCCAATTTTCATTAGCCACTGACTCCAACCCACGAGTCGCAAAGAGTGGAGTATGGACATCAGCCAGGAATTGGGGTTAGCTCCTTGAAATCTGTCTTTGGGTTGGAGAGATTGGAAGAGTTCTGATGTTTGATCAGCAATTTCTTTCATCTTGGCTCGGGCTTCTTCAATTGATGCTGTTGCATTGTGAACCATAATACAGCATTCTGGTTCAGTAAGTTTCAACGTTCCAGATACACCTTGCTCTTTTAGTAACAACGTATCTAATGCTAAACGGATTTTATAAAGCCATTTTTGACACTTGTTGGGTTGCAAGTTAAGCTCTCCAAATGCATACCTGGTCCAATCACTGAGGGTATACACCTGCCATGTAAGATTTTCCAGAGCCCATTGGTGCTGTCTGATAACTGAGTAAGGTGTAAAAACTATTCTAAAGCCCAAGGCTCTCTTTTGTCCTACCATGTAATAATCTGGGGCATGAAGGTTGCTGATCCATTCTTGGCCCTGTTCAGGAGAATTCAGTTCTTGGCGTGTTCTTCCTGCTAATGAGTAGTGGAAGACACGATTTGGGCAAATAGATGGGAGTACTATCCCGTACCTTAAACCAGCATGTTGAGTCAAGCTTAACCATGAATAAAATTTTCTATCAGAACATCCCCAAGCTAGTCCAAGTGGTGCAGGATAGCTGCTTGTCTTGCAAGTCCAAGTGTCATTATAGTCTATCAAATACCTTTGGGGAGATGATGCAATCGGAATATTCTGTAATGGGTAGTGGGTAGGAGGTATCCCGCAAAACTGCGCTTGTTGGATGTGAGCCCAATACGTCTTGGGACTGGACACAGCGGGTCTTGATTTTTAAAACCCATAGAGAGATATCCCCAACAGATGCACATATCATGTATTAAAACGTGTATTTTCTCAATTAACCAAGTCTCAAGGGGGTCTCCAGGTCCTGTAGTACAATTGATTACCTTTGTACACTGGAATAAGGGCAAATGGACCCTTTGAGGGGATGTATTCACATACTTTAAAGGTTTTAAGGTAGGGTTCTCTCTTGACCACATCCACATATAGTTGGAAGAGTCTATAGGTAGTGTTCCGGCTCCTCTGGGTAATTCTATGCACCATGAAATATTAACCTTTAGCACATATGGTGCTTCATAATAATCTGGTTGCCTTAGTGGGTGAAAGATGGGATCAAAAGGGAAAGATTGACAAGGGGCTTTGTTAGTTAGGGATTTAGGAATTTGACACACTCCTGGTAACAACGTACCTCCCCCAACCTCCCTGGATATGCCCATTTCCCCAGGGCCCAGAGGAATGTTGACTTCTGGATGGGATGCATTACACATGTCCCGACCGCTAAACCCTTGTTTGTTATTATAATATGCAAAATATGTATCATTAAGTTCTACTTGGTGTGGGAAACAGGGGCGCTCCACAACCTCAGGTGTTCCCTCAATTAACACATAATGGGTTTTCCATTTCAAAGGCAGTTTGACTTTTAACCACCAAGGGATGGGTATGAGAGTATAAGGTCTTTCCCGACGTTGAGGTTCTCTCAAATTGATTGAAGGATCTGCAGGGGTCACAAAAAATCTTAGGCCCTGTTCTGCAGATAGGGGAAGAGCCACACAAATTCCCTGGTCGGTCTGGTTCCAAAGACACGTGAAACCCAAAATTAACTTCCATGCAAGGTTTGTAGAGTTATGACTCCTATTCCCTGAGGTTGGCTCTCCAGTGTTAGCAGCGGGAAAACATAGCCATATATACAAAAGGAACAAAGCATATATACAAAAGCTACAATTATTACTAGAAATGAAGTTACAAGGCATAGTGTGGGATAAATCCTGTGAAGGGTTCCTTCTTTGTCCCTTCGGGTATAGATTTCCACCTGCAAAAGATCAGCGGAACAACTCGGTCCGATCTCGAAACGGGTTAAAAGGATGGGATAATCCATCTACTACTGATTTTATGCTCTTTGTTGTGAGCATCCGTTGCTATCTAAGTGTATTTATTCAATGGGGTTTTTAGAACCAGTGGCACCTGGCCGATGCTGGGGAGTTTCACCAGCACAGGCTGTCCTGGGTGCTGTGTGGGAGTTCTAGGATGAGCTGAACTCAGAGAATCAGGTACTATTGTGGGGGCAGTGGGACAAAGGGCAGTAAGTCGGGGGCATCTGTTGACCCCGCCTTGGTCATTTATCTTGGTCACTGCATCCCAAGTACGGTCTGCCCACCCAGGTTCATGTGGTTTGAGAAACCCTTTTCAGTAGACCACTGGTCCTTACAACTATGCCATTGGCCTGAGGGTAATAGGGGGTGTGGAATACCCACTGTATACCTTCAGCTTCGGCCTGGTCCTGTACTGCTTTTGAAGCAAAGTGACTACCGTTATCAGATTGTATGGATTTAGGCTTTGGCAAACAGCTGAACCACAGCTGCAAGTTCTTAATAGTATTCTCCCCAGTTGCCTTTGATACAGCTGCAGCTTGTGTCAATCCAGAAATTATTTCTACTCCAACCAGTATATAGGTTTTCCCATTTGATCTCCTGAAAGGACCAATGTAATCTACTTGCCAGACATCCCACAATCCCTTTCCCTCCCTCAAGTGCAGTGGAGGGTCTTGTAAGGGATGCTGGTCAAATTGAGTACGGCATTCCCCACATGCAGTTATTACAGTAGAACATTGTTCTTTGGTTACCGGCCATCCTCAGCTGTTGGCTTCCCTCAGTAAATCCTTAATCCCTGAGTGTCCCTGTTTGACATGTGACCATTCTAACTGATGCTCCCAACTTTCATTTTCCATTTCTACTGCCAAGGGGGCCAAACGGGTGAGAGAATCCACCTGGTTGTTAAACTGGTGTGATAAAGTGTCATTATCCTGGTGGGCTGCAACCCACCCTACAAAGATGTGGTGATTTTTAGCAATCCCTAGGATATCCTCCCATTTTCCTCTTTCCCAAATTGGAACACAGTTGACTTCCCAATTGTTTTGTTCCCAGAAAGGGAGCCACTCTGTACATCCCTTGAATACTGCGTATGAGTCGGTATAGATGTATAGAGGATGTTGATTGCACACCTTCTGGGTAATGACACTCCAAACTGCCACTGGTTCCCCCACTTGTGCACTGCCCTATCCCTCTGAAACAATTTGGTCCCCCTCACCATCCACCCAGAGGGCTACTGCTCTGTATTTCCACATCTTCCCCTCCTTTTTCTCTGATGTACACCTTGAATTTTACACATATGTGTATTTACATTCAAGCAGATCCTATGACAAGTAAAAAAACCTCATACTACATGACACCATCGGTATCGCGTCACTCTGACATCTAGCCAGAAACAAGCAAAATCTTCTGCACATCTCCTGAAATCCTAAGAGAACATTTTATTGTTCTAATCAAGCTACAAATTTGCACTTTAAAAGCCGCTGCAGTATTGTTTTTGTTATTACGACAAGATGAATGTTCCAACTTCTGCCTTGTTTCAATGGAATCAGTATAAGACAAGGACAAGCACCGCTGGTTTTGTTGTCCCAGGACTGAGCTGGCCACTCTCATCACAAAGGTTAGTCTGAATTTCTTCTGCTGCTTGCAGCATCCTTTTTGCTGTTTATAGAGGTATCAAAAATGAAAGAAGAGGGGCAAAGTATTAATTGCTTTCTGCACAGTTGGTAAGGAAGTGCAAACAGCAAAAACATCTTTCCCAGACATCCTGCTAGATAACTCCTGCTAGATAACATCTCCGAGACTGTGGCAGTCCTGCTTAAGGTCTTCCCTCCTACCCTTGGTGAATCAAAGAAACAGGACAGCGGGATGTATATTTCTAGTTACATTCAACACAGCATCATCTCTGCTACCAGTGAGAGCTAGAAACACATGGGAAAACAACTTCTGCTCAGCATTAGGCACACACAGCAGTGCATGGTGTAAGCTGGAGGAAATGTATCTATCTAGGACCTAGTGCCATGCCAGTTGATGGGAACAGCTTCAGAACTTTATCTACATTGAGACTGCCTGCCTCATTGCACTCAGCACACCACCATTAAATAAGGGGGGAAGCAGACCTATTCATACAGGAGGCAAATGATTCAAAACCCATCTGTATATTAACAGCTATGCAAGTGGCTGACTGAATGACCTGTCTGTGAAAAGCAGAGGTTTCTGTTTCTAGCTGTTCCTTATTCCCCACTAAATAAAGTCTGAGGCATCTTTGTCACTTCATTTATTACAGTTAGTCACCATAGTAACCAATAAAGTTCAGACTGAATTCCATGGAACTGGTAAAACTTAAATGAAACAAAGAAACAAAGAAAACAAAGAGATCCTTTGTATTCCAGATGCTTTACCATTTCCCTGTGTTTGTAAAAGCAAAACAATCCCTTAACACTAAAAATAGTAGTTAAGGCCTTTATTTCAATTTTGACCCAATCTGGAACATACTGTGACTATTCTGGAGCTACCCACTTATTTTTTGTCTTTAATGAGTGTCCAGCAGTCCTACGTATGTACAGTAAACAGTGGTGGTAGGTGCAGTACAAAACCCAGGCATAGTTTCTGTCACAGGCCTCTTACAGCCTGAATTATAAAGGGAGGAGCAGGCACAAAAGTACAATTGGAAAAACTGTCTACTGAAGTTGACCCAGCAACTATCCACATCTTGACAAATTCCTTTTACAGGCTATAGAGATTTTTGAGAAACAGAAAGAGTTTTTATAGAGAAAACAAAGAGTTTTCAGGAGAATCCTGAAGAGGAAAGATTTGCACAAGTTTGTAGGGAGATTTCCAAGACATGGGAACAAGTTTGGAAATATAACTCCGTGGTGTCCTAACTTGCTAGATATAGTTTTCAAAAGGAAGAGTCATCAAGTCTGTAATTAATGAGAGGTGATCCATAAAATCACTGCATCACAGAATCACTGAGGTGGGAAGTGTCCTCTTGAGGTCATCTAGTCTAAAACCCCTGTTCAAGCAGAATCAGTAAGAGTGGTTAACTCAGGATGGTGTCCAGGTGGGTTTTGAACATCTCCGAGAATGCAGACTCCACAATCTCTCTAGGCAACCTGTTCCAGACTCAGAATAAGAAAGTGTTTTCTAATGTTTGAATGAATTTTCTTGTATTTCAGTCTGTTTCCATTGCCTCTTTTCATATCACTGGATAGTGTTGAGAAGAGTCGGAGAAGAGGTGTGATGGTCTGTGAAATGCTACAGATAAAAGAACCTGTCTCTATTTCTATGTTAGAGGAAAAGAAGAATGGTAAAACATATGTCAGATAAACACAGGTCATAGGAGAGCAAGTTTTATGAATAGAAATGAGTGGAACAAGAAATACCCACCCACAGCAGAACTAAGGATTCTAATGTGGGATGTGAGAACTACTGAGATGTGAGAACTCAGAGAAAGATGTTAGGTATGTGAATAGACTGAAAGAATATCCTTTAGAAAGCAGTCTGGACCACATGGCAGAAAGGCAGAAAGGCTTTTGATCCATCTGATATAGATCAAGTTGTGAAGGAACTTGCCTGTTCTTCTATTATGAAATCCACTATATGGACTGAAGATGGATGCTAGGATCCGGCTACATGATTTGACATGGTAGAGCTGCAGGATCTCTGACATGCAGCATTGTCTTCTATTCACTGACTGCTCACTGTCCAAGTCACTCTGGCTTGCTCCTTCCAGCTCACCAGTGAATTGTTGCACTGCCTCATGCATCAAACACAGCCTGTGAGCATGCTGTAAGAAGCCTTCAGGTTACTTCCTTCCTATCCCGGGATATGTGTCAGCTTTGCACAGTATACTTAACCATCTTGAACACCTGGGAGTATTAAAATATGAGATTAATTTAAAATTAAATTAGCATCAAGACTATTCATATATATGTATATGTATGTGCATGTCTGAGTATTTGTATATATATGCATACATGGTGATGACTGTAACAATGTATTACGTATTAAAATAACTTTTACATATTGAAACAGATTTTTTGGATATTCTTATCTTGATATTCGTGAAACTCATTAGGCTCTTCTGACAGAATTTCTTTATTATCCTCACTCCCAAGTTGTTTTAAATGCAACCTATTTTCTCTCTATACTGTTATTTAGCTGATTTTTTATAACTCATATTCTTTTCCCAGGAAGTTGCTGATCAAGAGCTAAAGCACTAAAAGAAGTGAAGGTAAGAGTGTCTTCCCAACACAGGATTTCATTCATTTGCTTTAAGTGACCTTTTCATTGTAGACAACTTTCCATGTTTGGATTAATTTTGTTATGGAGAAGGAAGGAAAGGAAAGGAAAGGAAAGGAAAGGAAAGGAAAGGAAAGGAAAGGAAAGGAAAGGAAAGGAAAGGAAAGGAAAGGAAAGGAAAGGAAAGGAAAGGCAAGGCAAGGAAAGGCAAGGCAAGGCAAGGCAAGGCAAGGCAAGGCAAGGCAAGGCAAGGCAAGGCAAGGCAAGGCAAGGCTGTACTGAAGAGGCCCCTGAATTAGACCATGTATGTGCCATCAGACAGGTTTATTTCCTAGTTTCCATCACTGTTACATTTTCATACTCTTTGTTAGCTGCTGAGCAGTTTGTCTGCTGACTCGGATGAAATGGCACAGCTCTGTCTGATGAGCTGCTCTGTTCAATCTGCTCTGCTCAGTGCTCACATGACCGCTGGCAAGTTATCAAGGTGGTCTTCATGTAACCAGAATTTGAAGAGAAATGTACCCAGGGCTGCAGATATTCATAAGCAATACTTCCAGCATGGGTATCAATATTGCTGTGAAAGCAAGCAAACAAACAGATGAACCCACCTAAAATTCAGCATAAACCGTCAGAGCAGAAAAAAAATTTAGGTCTGCTAATCTCTAGTATAGTGGGCATGTAGCTGAGTTACACTGCATTGAATAAGATTTTTTTCCTATTGCCATTTCATAAAGCTCTGTTTTGACTGTTGTGAAAAGTGATTTAAGTGCAGTAGCCTCTTTATTTTTTCCAATAAAAATATCACTCTTTATATTGTTTCCTGTACCCATAGAAAATCCTAGTCCACAGACAGCCTTTATATTTCATTTAAAATAAAGAAAACTACTTTTGCTTTCATGGTCCTCCACAGGTCTTCCCCAAAGATGATGGAATTACATATATTCATGAAGGGCAAGAAAAAAGACTACTTGTTATAGATGGAAAAGTGAGGGGATTTTTTTCTGCTAAGAAAAAAACATACCAATCTATTTTTGTTGTTATTCTTCAGTCTTTAAAGAAAAAAAATAGCTAAGCTGATTTAAATTAAATTTTACAAAGCAAATGCTCCTGGGCAGAAATCTTATAAATCCACTTTCAGCCCAAAGCACATTTTTATGGTTGAGTTATAATAAACCACACAGAACAGGGATTCCACTTGAATTACTTACAGAATATAGTAGCATGAAAGGTATTATTGTTATAAAGCTTCACAGTAATGTTTGAATTTAGTTGACAGAACCAGCAGGGCCATTTTTATTTAGTTTGACCTCTCATCATAACAACCTGCTAGAATCTCACGCTACAGAGAATAAAACACAGCCAAAAATTCAAAGCAGAAAAATGATTAAAATAATAAAGTGGAGGTTAGGTTGTCCCAACACTATAATACATTTGATGCATGAAAGCTGTTATTCTGAGTGTTTTGGCACCATAAAAAAAAAAAAAAAAATCAAAGTCTTTGTGAAGGAAGTTACCATTCAACAACATTTAAAAGCCAATGTGATCTGCAATGGACATGGCTTTATTACAAACTTAATTTATCAGATACCTGTGAGATTACAATGAAGCTCAGTTTGCAAAATCGGGTAATCTGTCTGGTTTATATATAATAAATATAACATAACATAATATTATGTTATAATAAATATAACATAATGTTGCATGGTGATACACACATATAGGTGACAAGGAGTGTTTGAAAAAAGAATAAATAGGAGAGAAGTCTGGGCATTATATGATGATTATGCAAAGTGCATATTAAAGGACTAATGATAGCTCTTCACCATTGGAATGAAATGTTTACATCAAAAATTCCCTGTATAGATGCCTCTGTGCCATTTAGGTAGATTGCCAGGTTATTTAATGACCTGATTTCTCTCGTATCAAATTCAAGGTATGGTCTTTATTTCATGTAAGAGAAATACGCAGGCTACTAAAATTGGAAGATTTTTTCTGTGTTATCTAATGGAAGTATCTTATTCCGGCTTTTGGGAGGGGGCTAGGGTCACACAGGAAAAGGTGTCAAAGGGAAAATGTATATCATGTGGCTGCATCCAATAATCCCCTATGCCTGCTATTCTCCAAATTAGAAACAGTACAACTGATAGATCTCCAAGTATCAACATCAGCAGCTTGATTATAAAAGGCTTGTCTTGCATCTCAAATACAGCAAATCTCTGCTTTGGTCTCAGTAGTAAAGATAAGACAGTGCTTACTTTTCTTCTGTATCCATTGCTACATGCAAAGCAAAGCATTGAAATTGGTTGAAATTCAGCCTAAGCAATGCCTCATAGCCGTCAGAAGATAAAGACATTGTGATGGCAATTAATATTAGTAAAGGAAATATGCTTGGGGTAGCTCACACACAGGGTTGGAAATGAAAGACAAGAAAGAAAAGGATTCTCAGGTGCATGGAGAAGTGTTCTTTTGCGGACTCAATGGCAGCTTTTAGTGGAAAGCCAGATTCTGACTCACTGATGTGATATGAAATAGGAAAGAGACAGCAAGTTTGAAGGTGGAAGAGGAATGATAATTTGATCACAAGGAAAGGAAGGGGCATTTCTTTGCTTCATGTCTGAAGAACCTTTCAAACTGCCAAGAAAATGAAGAAGGCACAAGAAATGGGCAAATAAGTCTCAGGAGAGATGTATCAATGTCATGTCCTTAACTGAGAACCAAAAGGGATCAAAGTGTTCTCAAACCAAAAATGCCTGAAGTGATACAGGAAGGGGCTGTCAGTCATGTATGCCTGTGTGATCATCTCTTTGAACTCCTTCTTTCTGTTCTTGGAAATAATTCTGAAGTATCATGCAATAGTAAGGGTTAAATAACACAGTGGTGATTCAGGAGGTCTGCTTGACTATATCTCTTCTGCTAATAAGTCAATGAACATGCATGATGAATAATAGTGAAAGAAGAGGATGGCTGGTGCCTGCAGGATGAAATCCTTATCCTTCATTAGGGGAAGAACTAGCCAGTTCTGTTTTCCTGGTCACTGAGCCAAAGAAAACTGATGGTGGAGACTTTAACTGCTCATGAGTGACAATTGAAAACTTCCTCCAATGAGCATGATAGCTCTCAGTCCTTGTCATCAGCACTTACCATAAAATCATAGAATCAAAGAAAGTTTTAGGTTGAAAGGGGCCTTCCTTAGAGGTCATCTAATTCCAAACCCCTTGCCATGGGCAGGGACACCTTCCACTAGACTGGGTTGCTCAAAATGACATCCAGCCTGGCCATGGGCACTTCTGGGAATGGGGCATCCACAGCTTCCATGTGAAACCTCTTCCAGTGCTTCACCAAGAAAAAGTCTACTCTCCTGAAGGCCAGGGTTGGGAGCTTGCTGTCCTAAGGATTTTGCACTTCACCAATTCATGGTCACTGCAGCCAAGGCTGCTCTTGAACTTCATCGTCCCCACCAGTCTCTTCCTGTTGGTGAGTACAAGATCTAGCATAGCACCCCTCCTCGCTGGTTCTTCCGCCACTTGAAGAAGGAAGTTATCATCAATGCAGGATGTCCTGGACTGCTTATGCCCTGTTATGTATCCAAGAGATATTGGGGTGGTTGAAGTCTCCCATGAGCACCAGGGCGTGTGAATGTGAGGCCACTCCTGTGTGTCTCTACAGGGCCACATTCACTTGGTCTTTCTGGTCAGGTGACATGCAGCAGACCCCCATATGTCACCTCTCCCTGCCCTCCCTTTAATCCTGACCCATAAACTCTCAGTCAGATCCTCATCCTTCCCCAGGTGGAGCTCCATGCTCTCCAGGTGGTCACTGACATAGAAGGCAACCCTGCCTCCTCATCTCCCTTGCCTATCATTCCTAAAGGGCCTGTATCCCTCCATTCTAACAGTCCAGTCATAGGAGTTGTCCGACTACATCTCCATGATGCCAGTAAGTCCTAGCCCTGCAGGTGTGCACAAGTCTCTAATTCCTCCTGTTTATTCTCCATGCTGCTTGCCTTTGCATAGAGGCATTTAAATTTGGCTCCCAATGAAGTTGACTCACTGGCCAGAGTGGCTGGGAGTCCTCTGTGCCGCTCTTCAGATGCTCTCCTGCCTACCTGTTTGGCTCTTTTGAGGGAAATCTTGGCACTACGGACAGTCATAATTCATGTGGAAGGATTTCAGGTCCTTACCATCTCATTTAAATTTCTTTATTGCTTTAATTTATAATTTTTTGTCCAGCTCTCAGAAAAAGAGAAGACAAAGTACCTCTGTAAAATATTGCATTATTCTTTTTAGCTAATTGGGTTTCTCTGAAAGTGAATTTGACCACCTTAGAGGTATTGTTGGCTGTGTCAAGCACAAGAATAAATCCAGGGCTTGGCTTAAGTTAATAATATGTGCAGCTACCATGTGAAAACTAACTTATTCAAGTAATTCAGACATTCTCAACATGCATGACTATCCTCAGAATCATTAACAGACTTCTTTGGTAATTTCTAATTCTCCTAATTCTATTTAGGAATTGCTAGGAAAATACTACATAGGCAAAAAATTTTCATTTTTGGTATTGACAGATGGAGATGGGATTTTTAATATGTCCTGGGCTTTCAACATGTTTCCTTTATTCAATACATGTATTAAAATTAAAGTTAGAATTTGCTTTTTCTCCTTCCTGCCTCCTTCAGATAGATGGCAAATGAATTTGTAAACTCTGGGGAAAATCATACCCCTATGCATCACATATTTTTCTCTAACAAGCTTTCCTATGTTTTGGAATGAATGTGGTGGCTGAGATGAAGCATGTGTACAAGAACAATAAGGTCCTAGTCACAGTCTAGGTCCTGTTTTCAGACCCTTTCAAAGCTGCTTCCTTGCTGTCCCAAGAACAGGATAAAGAGGCAGCAGCACACAGTGGGAGATCAGCTTTCTGAGATGTAGATGTAAGCTGGCAGGTGAAAAGCAATCAGCTGTGCACTCACTCCCACTCTTTGCTGGGGCTCTGCCTGGTCAAAGCTGGTTCAGATAGTACTGCAGGCTGGCAGAAAGCACCAGCTGAATCCAGGGAGTCTCTGCAAAACCCTGGGAGTGGGTTTCCTGGACTCCTTTACACAGCAGCTTTTTCATATGTGCTCTACAAGCCTAAAGTGCAAAACCCTCAGGTACTTTGTGCTTCTGAATGGTCCTAGCATCCATCCTCTGACTCTAGGGGAAACCTCTGTGATGAATCTATACGTTCATAAAGCTTTTTGCAATGCTTTCAAGAAGTACTGGGATAATCTTCTGTGCTTAAAGGCAGAGATTCAGTGAATGGTTGTCTGAAAAACAAGCCTTTTAAACCCCTGAGCTACCGCTGCAGATAACTAAAACATACTTATAGATATTTTTCCTTATTATGTGAATATTTGAATACTTTGCAGAAGGATATTATTGAGAATATGCCATAATCTGAGTGCATTTTAATGCAGTTAAAGGCTTTAAAAATCTACAGACTGCTTCAGAGTTTTCTTGAATAGAAGTAAAGAAGACCATTATAGTCTCAGGGAGACAAAAACGTCCACCTGCTTGCTTCACTGGTGGTTGTTGGGGTTTTTTTTAATTTTTTTTTTTGTTCACTAATTAAAAGAAGAGAAACCTTTTCTGTCTTTTCAGATGTTTCACATGTTTTGCATTGTGTGCATTTAGGAATGGGAACTCTTTGTGCCCACTGACCAACAGGCTGTCTGGGAGTCTGTATTCAAAGCAGAACCCTCAAAAAAGCCTAGCTGATCTATATCCAGTCGCTCTGTGAGTGCGATTTAGATTGCAAATAATTCCACCATTCCCAGTACAAGAAACTATGCAACATGCATACACAGTCATTGAACTTAATTTTTGCTGTGTCTCAGTCTCTTCTCTATGTACATCTCTTCTTGTCTCAGGGAAACATATTCATTGACATATGGTTTAGTGGGCACCATGGTATTGGGTTGAAGGTCAGACTTGATGATATTGGAGGTCTTTTCCAACCTTAACGATTCTATGATCCTATGAAACAGGGAAAGCCTCTCCTCAACAGTCATTTAATTTCCATCTCTTCCACCAACAAAGCACTGCAAAGTCACGTTAAAGAAAATTAATATCTAGGCTCTTTTTCACCTCTGACAAACCTAAGTGAAATTGTGATAGCAAAGCAATGTTATACCTTGTGCAGGTGTCAGTGATGCAATGTAGAGAACCAATACTGGCCACAAAAACCAGCTGAGTTTAACTTTTCAGCTTGGAACCCTGATGAATAATGAATCTTTTCATTGGCACTTGCAGGCTCAGTGTCCTCTGCAGCTCGCATAATGGCCTTCCTCCTCCCCCTCGCTGCCTGGAGATCTGGTAACACTAATCTTTGAATCTCTGTTAATTAGTAACCAGTTTCATGTCACAGGAATCAAATGTCTTTAAGAAACTCTCAAGAGAAATGAATATGACCCCTGTGTACTTGGAGACCCGTTCAGTACATGAAAGGCCCCTGCAGGTGCTGCCGGGCATGTGGCTGCCAGCAGCCAAGAGTCACATCGCACCACTGTCAAAAGAAGGAAGAAGAAGGAGACAAAGGAAAAAAAGACATATTACAAATGACTGCCACAAAAATATTGTGTCCCTGTCTGTAAAAAATGGTTGTGGAATGAAACTGGCTTAGAAGGAAGGCTCGGAGGCTTACTCATTAGATGGGTTTTGGCACAGAAATCCTGGCCCAGGTACAAGAATACCCAAACCCTTCCGTGAAAGAAACGCCAGCCTGGGGCAGGCACTGCCTCCACATTGTCAGCAATGTCTTCATGGTTTCCTGGGCAAATGGTCTCCCCTTGACCCTCAGGACAGGGCCTTTTCCTTTTCTCTGTCCCCACAGAAATGCAGGTACATGAAGTCACCTTTCGTCTTGACTACTAGGCAATCTGGTAACAGTTTGCCCCTTAAGAAACCAGAAACTTGCAAGCTCTGAACATATTTCTGAAACAAATTACCTGGCTTTTTAGTTTTACAGAACAAAACCTCACCAGAATTTCTGTCTTGCAGGAAGTATTGCTATTCCTTTTAATTGTAACTTGAAGCACCTGAAAGAGAACATTAGAATTCCCTAGGAGACAGAAATTTTGAACTTATTCAGCTTTGTTGTTCATGCTTCGGCTTCTGCAGCAACTGAGGCAGAGAAACTGCAGAGAATAACCTTTGTCATTGCACATTTCATTCATACCAGAAGAACCTTGTTATGTGCAGTGACTGAAAGAAAAAACCTTGTAAGTAAAGAGCAGGTGACCAAGCAGCTAATGACATTACCATGATGCATGCGAGAGATGGATCTATATCAAATTTACCATGTTGTCATTACTTCCGGCATTGCTTCATCCCTTCTGGTTGCTGGTCTTTGCAACTTTAACATTTTAATTTGGGCATACTTTTTGCTTTTTGAACAGTTCTTTGAAAGCACATTTTATGATCTAAAGGAATTTTAAGCCATCCCATTATGATACAAAGAAAATGGGAGACAAAAATAGGGACATAACAACGCATGCCTCTAAATTAAGGCCTGCATTTGTGTTAAGTCCTGCTCAAGAGTTTGTATTCAGAACTCATGGTTGTGATTTTTATGGTGGAAAAATTATTGGAAAAAAACCAGTGGTACCTAGTAGAGTAGCACCTAAATTGCAATGGGGAAAAAATTCTCTTATCATGAAGTTTCCAGATGGCAACAAGATTGCTGGTATTAGGATGAAAGGATGGTACAGTCTCCAGTACATGAAGAGCTCAGCACATTACTATGCTGAGTCTAAACACAAACCAGACTGGTTTTATGAAGGAATTCTGAAACAGGGAATGTCTTCATTGTTTTGCAAAATCAAGTAAATATGCAATATATAACTTTATATCCAGTATAGCCTGACTAACAGAAAATGTTCTTTTGAGAGACAATGTGAGACTTCTGAGATGTATCATAGATAAATTGGTTTCAACCGCCTGGTATGAGTTTACTGCTGTTTTTGTATTCATCTAAGCATGACTTTTGTGTTCAGTGGAAAGGGGGAGTGTTAATTATTTACGCTCCTATAAATCTTTAATCACTGTGGTGTCTGTAGTCCCTTTATCATTCGGAGCACTGGAACAGCTCTTGCTGTGGTAGACACAAAATGGGATGTGGCTGAAATGAAAGCTGGTCATCACTGGCTTGTATGGGAGTAATCTTGTTTTAGTGGGCCTATGATACCTTCAGTGACAAGCAGTCACTTTGTAAGCAAGCAGGGTGTGTGCTCGGACTATTTACAGTACACTAAAATAATGCATCCTGAATATGGATAGCATTGTGTATGATTTACTGTGTGTCCCCTAGTAGCTGCAAAGACACATCACACATCCCATGAAGACCCTAAGACCAGGCAGTAACATCATTCAAGCACTCTCCAGGTTCAGTGAAACTCATCTGTGCACTCAGTGTCAGGCCCATAGGTAACTGCCTTGCTGCACCAGGGCAGGTCTTGGTGTTCGGGGATTTTTCAGCCCTATCTTGTATAGGATTCAGGTATCACCACTTTTTTATAATAAATGGAAAGTGAGATGAAAATAACAGGCAAAAAAGGGTAGCAAGCGATTTGACTCGGCTTTTATTTTGCAACTATAAATGCACAGCCTAGCTGGGAGCCTGCATAATTCATGCAGCCTATAGCTAAAGATAATCAGGGAAGCAAAGAGGGAACACAGTATATTCATACTCTCATTTATATGAAGTTGTTGGCCCTGTTAGTGTGAAATTAGATCTGCCATATCCCAGGTGGTTCTCTCCTGTCCTGTGTTACCCTTTTTCTCACCACTTCACAGTAATTCTTCTGTCTTGTTTTCCCGATATTTTGCTATTTATTAAGGATAACCTCCCCTTCTTAAGAGTAGGGCCTCTTCTTAGATCAACCTTAGCTTCTTTCACCTTTTTGTGAACAAAAAGACTGTGTGGAGCTTCCTTCTTGGGCATAAGAATTTCTCTGACTCAGAACCACTTTAACATGGCCTTTGGCTCTGGACAAGAGAGCCATAACTATTACAGAAATTGCTTTTCTTTTCTACAACAGAGTCGTGGTGACCAATGAGACAACTTGCCTATGTGTCAGAAACACCTCTGGATCTAGCATTTTTGTTTTCTTTGGAAAGAAAATATTATGTTTTCTAGCTCAGACTGTGATACTGTGACAATATAGGCTGGTTAGTGTGATTTTTCCTCAGACAGTGAGAATATATGAAACTGTATAAAACTAGCAACTGTTCTTTATGGCCACTCAGGCATTCTACGTTTTTTTCCTTTTTTTCTTTTTCTTCAAAATGATAACAAAGTGCTGGAATAGACTGGGGAATGGCTGCAAGTGCCAGCAGGTCCCTGAGAATGCCCTAGGGAAAGGCTCTGAGGAAGCACCTCATGTACCAGATGCCTGCCCTGCCCTAGGAAGCAGGAACAATCAGTGATGTGTTCAGCTTCCTTCCAAACTTTTTTTCTGTTAGTTGAATCCGTACTTCGCCTTTCTCTCCTCTGTTCTGGGACTTAGAATTGAAGATGAATTCCCAGATTGGGACATGAAAGAGACAGCTATCATTGATCATCGCCTGAACCTTGCAGTTGTACCTTACATGCAAACTGTGGTGGCTTTGAGGCATCCATCAAACTGAGTCCATCACTCTCAGGTACACTTTGTCGTGGCACTGCTGGCTTGGCTTAGTTTAAATATAAAATAGTGTAAAAGCAGATTTTTATTAGTTTACAAGCAGAGCCGTTAACTGAGCTAAAATTTGTGGCAGATACTGGACACTGTTATCTCATTCCATGAAGTGTATGAACTCTGATAAACTTTAGCTGAGGTTTTATTTAACCACTGTCCTGGTTCTGGCCCGGACAGAGTTAATTTTTTGCAGTGGCCAGGACCCAGAGGTCATTCTATACTACCTCACTTCATTGCCTGGGGTAGGGAAAAGGGACTCTCTTCTAGGGAGAAGGCGTTCTGGTCCAGTCAAGTAAACACGGCAGAAGGAGTTGTCTGGTTTTGTCTGTTGTTGGGGTGGGGGGAGTTCCATGTGAATTGTTTCTTTCTTGTACCCTCTGTCATTGGTATTGTTGCTGTTGCTGTTCATTGTCTTGTCTCATTTCTTGTTGTTGTTTGTTGTAAATTGTTGTAAATTGTTGTTATCTCAGCCCATGATCTTTGGCTTTTGTACCCCCAGTTCTCCTCTCCATCCCACTGCAGGGGAGAGTGGGAGGGGAAAGCAGAGGAGCAAGAGAGCAGCACATGGTTTGGAGAGTCTCAGTGGGGGCACTAATGGCAGTACCATTCCTAAACCAAGACAGCCACTTATTTGTAATGTACTTGTTTATAACACCCCTTAGGACTGAAGTGCCATATCACTTTCAGGAGGTCTTTTGGCTGTCATCATCAGATCATCTGTCTTTATGGTTAGGGAAAGATTTTTAAAATCCTGCACTGCATAAATAAGAGTTTGTTTCACAGAGTGTAAGAGAAGAAGTATCTCTAGGGAAGATCTCATAACTTCTTTAACAGTTCCTCTAAACTAGCCTGCCTTTTGTCTTCATTCTCCAGCGATCCTTCATGATTCAATATTGCAGAAGAGTGGTTCCTCATTATTGCTGTAAATATCACACTTGAAATTATAATGGGAAAAGCTTCTTCAAGACCTTGAGAAAGAAAACTGAGCATGTTAACTTAGGAAATGGACATGCATTTGAGTGGCTAATTAGATGAATATTCATATGCTTTCTTCAGCTTTGTTCATAAATATGTAATGTTCTATTTTTCTATTTGCTAAAGATGTAATGCATCTGTTTGCTCTCTTTGCTGTGTTATATCAGTTTGTCAAGCTGGCTTCTTGAACATCCCTTGTTTCCACAGGAATGTAGACAAAGAATACATTTCAATTTTGACCTTGGTTTTGTGACTGAAATAGAAATAGAAGACACACAAATAATAATCAAACTTATCAACACTGTACATTTTGAGTGAGAAGGAGGACACTGTTTTACAGTGCAGGATCCAGTTCCTTTTGCTGGGAGATTAAACAGAACATTTCTTGGTTTGTTCCTGGCCAAAGTGAGCGCAGTAGGAGCACTGGTCTTACATCTTATGTGAATGAGTTCGGCTGAAAGCCAGATTTGTTCCTCTCCGTGTCTGTGTTGTGCTCATTCACAGCACTGAAAGGACCCCTGCTTTTAGGGCTTTTTGTACGCATGTTGGAAACATTTGTTTCTTTCAGTACCTAGACAATGTTATGTAATATCACATCAGCCTATGCAACGTGGTGCAACATTGTGTAAGGCTATTGCATTTGCCCCTTGGAATGACAGAAAATAAAAAGGGGATTTAAATTGTTCCCTTCATATTTGAAATATCCCAAGGCGTATTTTTGAACTAAAATTCTAAATTACATGAAGGAAAACTGAGTGGGTATTAGGTAACCAGCAACATCCTGGACATAGCAGCAGAAAGAAAGGCTTCTGCTTTCTTTACAAAAGGAGAATTTGTGGGCCAAGGCAGAACTGTTGTGTTTGAAAGCTCCTCATGGACCTGACAATATGATTTCTTTGAAGTTCATCATGCTATTTTGCACTATTACAATAGGAGTGGAAGTTATGGTCAGAGCTGTGTATTTTTAGATATATTAAATTCAATATGGCAATTATTTGGATTCTGCTGAAATATTAATGCATTGTGTATGTATTACTTTCATAATTTGATGTTATATATTATATTTGAGAGCTATGAGTCATTTTTAGGTGAAGTTTATTTATAACATCTTAGTCATAGGGCATAGTGCAATTATGCCATGAAAATGAGGTAAATAGGAAGATTAAGTACTAACCAGCTTGATAAAGTCAAATTCAGATTTTGAAAGCACAATTCCTATCACTTCTGTCCCCCCAAATATTTCAGAGTAAAATTTCTGCAGTAAGAACTGAGATGCATAAGTTGTAAAATTCAGCAAATCTTTCCCCCTCTGTGTTTCTTCTGTACTCTTTTTCTGGTGTTCTGGATGAACACTTAAGTCTTTTCCTGGGGTCTGGGCAACTGGCTCTAAGTGGCCCTGCCTGATGGTTGGACAAGACGACCTCCAGAATTCCTTTCCAACCCCAGCCATTCTGTAATTCCATGAATAATCTGGATGTGTTTATTCTTCTTGCCAGTGATTTTCAAAATACTTCTACCCCATCACTATTTCCGAAATGTTGCTGCAGCTGTCAGCCTTGACTAAAGCTGGTGAACAGCTTCAATAACAGTTGTAAGGACTCTCACACTTGGCTAATGGCACTGGAACATTTTTCTCTGTTCCTTGGTCAGTTGGGGCCAAGAATATACGGCATAAAAACATTAAAACTGTTACAAAGAGATCCATCTAGTCCTTTATCTTTTCTGCAACACTGGACATAACTAAGTACCTCAGGAACATCAATAACAATATAAATTTGTTTGATAGAGCCTCCAGAATAAGAGGTATCCTTTCTATGTACACACCCAGTTGCCTGGAGAACTCAGCTGAACTGTAACCTGACTTCTTTGGGCAGTGAATTTAGTTCTAGCACCTGCTGCACAAAGAACCAGCTCTCGTTTTACCTTGCTTTACCTTGGTCCCACCATCTTCATTTGATGGGCCCTTGATTTTTACTGAGAGTGGCTAAAATCCTGGTGCCTCTTCACTCTCTCCAAGGCACTTGTAATATTGTCATGTTGTCATTATCATTTGTTGTCATGAGTTGTCTCTTCCCCAAGCTGAAAGGTTCAACCTACTCAGACATCCTTGTGCCAAACCAATTACCTATCTTAGAAAATACTTGTTGTTCACCTTTAATCTTTCTGATTATTAAGAAAAAAAAGTGACACAAAGAGTGACAGAAAAAAAGAGGGAAATGGTAAAGAATCTCAGCCTCACATGGGCCTGGGCATGTGTTTCTCAGTGACAAACGTAATTACATGTCTCAGAGCCAGTATGCCTGTCTTTCAGACATTCCTTGCACTATTTGAAAATACAGCTGCAAATGTTTTCTGTGGCACAGATACAATTTAAAGCTCGACTTTTAAATAAATGGGCCACTGAGTTTGTGAATGCCTTCCAAAGCATCTGAGGCATGGCAAGGTCTGTGATTCTACACTGAAAATCAAACCAACTTTTCAAAATAACACGAATTAAAACATTGTCCATGCTATATGAACATAGCTGGGAGGAATAAAAATAAGAGTCTATCAAAAGCTATCTCAATGCATACAAACTCACAGGGGCAACACATTGTTTCTTCCTTTAACTCATTGGATTGCATATGTTGGATTAAATAAAGCATATGTAATCAAGAATAACTTTAATTTTTGGTTTCAGTTTATTCTGGAGTACTACAACAAGCGATTCAAAGGATATGCTCTTCCATAAACTGCATCTGTAGTGATTTGATCAGGATCTGGCTGTGAGTATTCTTTTGCCAGTGAAAGCAAAAAGCCTTGTCTTGGACGATGACATAAGGAGACTGACCAGCATTGCCCTGGTATTCACTGTAGCACTGGTTAACATGAAGAACGGCACTAAATGCAGTCATTAGACACAATTCAGATAGCTGAATGCCCAGTTTTGTTCAATAAAAGTGATGTATTGATAAAAGGAAATTGCTTTTTGTGTGTGCCTGCCCTAACTAATTTTGTACTTATGCTGGTTTGCTTCCAAGCCTTCTGGATGAACATTATAAGCAATAGCATTGTAGTTATTGATGTTCTAGTGCCACCCATTAGTGCCACAGATATTATGGGGACACGGTCTCTAACTTTAGGAGTTTATATTGAGACAAATCAAAAACATAAATAGGAAAGAAGGAGTGTGAAAGACAAGACAATGGTTGTAATAAAAACAATCTCATACAGTTCTTCAGTGCATAAGCATACATAATTCATATGCATTTTTTCCAGGTCCTGCAATAAAGTCTGTGGTGGTTCTTTTTTCACACTAATGAAATTCCACTGATGAGATGAAGCAATGGATGCTTTATAGGATGGACACTAATAAGAGGAGCAAAGTCCAGCATATATCAGGAGGTAAAGAATTCTGAATTTAAACTATTTCTTTTAGAAATACAGAGCAGAGTTCAAGGGTTTTCTGCATATGAAGTGACTGACGTAACTTAGTATGGATTTTAATTTTTTTTAATTAAGAAACAATTTTAGTGAAAAATACTGAATTTTTTTCAAGAGTGCTTGAGAACATGCCTGCAAAAAGGGGGACAGAATAATATTTTAGTCAGCTTCCTTGCTCTCTCCAGTTAAACTCTTCAAAGATTTCTGAGGAACAAAGAGAGGGACTAACTTTATATGAAGGAAACATTTGATCCAGTTGCCAGAACACTGATTAATATCATTACAATTGACAGAACGTGTCAATTAAGGATTTTAGTGTGATCTACTGTACTTCTGTGCCACAAAATTACCACCTCTCTGCCTAAAGGGTCCACAGGATTTTATTCACTGGGGCTGATTATTTGTCATGCTGATTATTTTAGAGTGCTGGTGCACATCCATGACTCACTGCTTTGGAATGAAAAATTCATTTTTTACAAGAGAAATTCATTTTATACAAAAGAGCCACTGTGCAAAGTGATCTGGCAAAAAGATAACGTGACGTTTCTGTATAACAGATTGGTGCAACACCTAATTAATGG
The DNA here is from genome assembly GCA_013399875.1 of Gymnorhina tibicen. Taxonomy (NCBI): domain Eukaryota; kingdom Metazoa; phylum Chordata; class Aves; order Passeriformes; family Artamidae; genus Gymnorhina; species Gymnorhina tibicen. The sequence continues at coordinate 486,848 of VXAZ01000030.1, forward strand.
GGTGAGCTTATTGTTTTTATCACATGAAGTCCTGAATCATAAGGACAAGAAGATGTACAGGTGAGGCCTGAAGAACAGACAGATTCAATGACGAGCTACAAAACACCTTCTCATTCTTCCTACCTGAATGGAAAGGTCAGTCATATCAAGGCATAGGAGGTTAAATATAGTGAATATTATTGTGGTGTGGTGACTTACCTTGTCTGGATGCCAGACACCTCTCCCCCCACAATTCATTTTCTTACTTTCTCTTAAGAAGAAGAACCATGTAGTGGTTGCTTTGGAAGACAAATGCCTTAACTCCCCACTCCCCCAGCTCGATACCCTTTCTCCCAGCTTCTGTTGCCGAGCATGGCACCACATGGTATGGAATATCCCTTTGGTCAGTTGGGGTCAGTTGTCCTGACTGTTTCCCCTCCCTGCCTTTTGCCTACCTCCAGCCTACTCGCCTTTGGTGGGAAAGGCTGGAGTGCCAGCCTTGATGCTCTACAAGTACTGTCGAGCAATAGCCAAAACACCAGGGTGTTATCAACACCACTCTAACCACAAATGCAGGGCACAGCTCTACACAAGGAAAGCTAACTCCATCCCAACCAGATCCTGTACAATCACAAAAATGTAAATCTATACCTATTTTACACAAGTGGGCTTATACCTGGACACAAATTCAAATCAAATTGGTTTTAACAGTTACAATCTCTGCTCCCAATAACCAAAAAAAAAAAAAAAAAAAAAAATTAGCAGTTAAATTTCTTTGAAAACTAGTTTGCTAAATGCATTCCACCCTGGCTTTCAGGCCCTGGGGCCAATGGACGATATCATGTTTTATATTCAAATGGGTCTTGTCAAGATGGTATGTTAGTGTTCCCTTTGGTACAGAAAAAGTGATGAAGCAACCACTCAATACTTGGAATGTGCCTGCAAGGCCTGAAAGAGAAGGTAAATTTTTAAAGCAGTGTTTACACTTAACCTGGCTTGGACAGCATGAACTCTCCACCTCCTTCAGTGTATCTGACAGCTTCCTTAAAAATTTCATTCTGCTTAGGCTCATAAACAGGTTAAACTCTGCATGTGTTCCATTAGTGATATTGCACAACACTTTTTCAAGCTTTAGAAGGGCTGGTAAGCTTCAGGCAAAAGAAGCTGGTTAATTAATATTGAACTGTCATGGATTACTGCAATTATGATCCGTGTTATTGCAAAGGGTTTTATTACGAGAAAACATTCTTTAACTTGCTATTGGTTTAATCATGTATTCCCAAGAAATGCATTTCTCAGCACTTGTAGATTTTAGATTTATATATTGATTTAATTAAAATATTGAAAGCATACTATTTTCCCTAAGTTAATTCTGATCATGTGGACAGCAATCTGCTGATACGACATACTGTTAAGAATATCAGTGAGAAATGTATTTGATGTTTGGCTTTTCCCATATCAAAAGAACTAAAAAGCTCATGAAAAGGATATGCTTATGAAAAATAAAATGCATTTAGCAAAGCAAAGCATACTAGAAAATACAGAGCACTAACTGTAGAGCATGGAAAACCATGACAGAGATAAACAAAGAGCTACTTATGAGCTGTCATTAGTGCTGGAGTGTGGGAGAGAAGTGCAGCTAAATTCTCCTGGTTTTTACACTCATTTTTATTCAGTAGCTTTGTATTTTGGTGGCCATATTCCCAAACTGTATTTATTATTCTGATGTGACTCAGCTAAGGCATGCATTTTTTAAAAAGATTTGATAATACAAACTCTTGTCAGCTATTGTGCAGATATACATGGGTGCAGCGTCCAACACCACTTCTCTTGCTGTAATTCCTCCCACAGCTGATGATCTCAGCTTCAGCTTGACTTCTGTCATGAAATGGTCCATATATACCTACTAAGTATGGCAGCTCACTCTCAGCAAGCTGTTAGTTTGATCAGATGACTGCTATGTTGTTACACATTACACGCAGACAACACCATTTTTTTAAAATCCTGCAAACAATTATTTAGGGAAGGGGCATATCGTAGCTGTGTTTAGGCCCTTCTTTTTCCGTATAGCCCTAGTAAGACACTTAGTTAATATGTAGTTGGTTTAACTTCTTGGATATGGAAAAAATCCAAACATGGTGGCTAAATGGACTAAAGAGAAGAGCAGACCGAGCCTACTCACTGCATTAATAAGCTGCAATTGTTTTTTGGTGGGAGTAGAGGAGCTTCTCTCTGACTTCACTGCACTCCACTATGGGCAGCAGCCTCTGAGTCACTGCCTCGAAGAGATAGTGACTTATTTTAATTACCCTCAATGAACCCTGCATTTGCAGGAATGAGTCATAGCCTAATGCAATTTCATAATAATTATATAAGAAGTATTTTAAAGTGATGCCTTGTATCTTTGCCTATTTTATTCATTCTCCAGGGTGACTTGGAGAACATGATTCATTTTAAATGAGCTAGTATATATTATTTACCAGTAATAATTACTTCTGTTATTTATAGACAGTGTGCACGGCTCTATCCAGATTGACATTATGATAAGGTTCATGAGCCCAAGGGCATGCAGCACATCGGTGCAGACATCAGAGTGATTAAAAATATGGTGGGTGAGATTGGTGCTACGATAAGCAGACAGAGTAGCTCTCTGAAGAGTGTTTTGCTTACCTTGTAATGAATAATGTGGGGTCAGGTTAAGTGCTCCCAATCGTGCCCAAGGGTGATGGCCAGGGGAGTGCACGGAGCAAAGAGGGAAATGGCGCTGTTTGAAGTAAAGCGTGTAAGAACTGGGCATAGAGAATTTGAACCACCTTTCCTTCTCTTTTACCACTGACAGACACCATTTTCTCACAGTTGCACCATTTTGTGGAGTACCATCAGGTTGGGCAAAGCATATTTGCTGGAAAGGATTCCAGGAACTTTTTAACTGGAGAGCATGATTGTTTTCCATTTGGTACTGGGAAGGACATCTTTTATTAAGCAACTGATTAGTCAATTCTCTGGTAACAATGTGCTATTAGAAGGGGGCATAACAATGTAGAAGGTTTACCCTTTAACATGCTCACTAGGGATTTTTTGCCTCACACTTTTGAAGGAAAGTGAGGGAATTACCACACAGCACAGCAGCATATATGCTTGGATAAGATCATGTAAAGGGCCCTGTTGCCAGGTAGAAAAGAGTGGAAGGTCGGGGTGGGGCTTTTTTGAAGTGCAGGGAACTAGTTTAGGCGTGTTTGTGTGCTGCTGGGGAGGAGCTCATTTATGAAAGAGGAATTTTCTTTGTTTTCCATCCAGTTGCCTATGGCCTTGGGCTACCTTCCGTGGGTGGTGCCTATCTACTTAACATAACAAGGCTTGGTCTTCTTGCTCAGCTGGTGTTTGCTTGCCCAACACCCTTAGCACAGATACAGACTCTAGGTAAAGTTTGGTTAAGAAAATTACCGTAGATTACTCATATCTGCAACTAAACCTGATGAAATGTCTTTTTCACTATCAAAATGAAGTAAATACTGACACTGTCCCAGGGTGGTTCAAAAGCTCTGGTGTCATAATGGTCTCTTTAGGAGAAGGAGAATCAAGGCAAGAGGTAAGGTAAATAGTACAATCTCACACAGAAATCATGGCTTTGCATAAAGATGAGAATCCATATGTCTTCAGTCACAGGCAAAGAATCGTAACCACAAGACTGTTCCTGCTCCTGTACAAACAAACAGCTTGCTTTCATTTCTTTCTTGTCAGTAGTTATGATAGACAGCTCAGGCACAAATGGCAGAGGATTTGCTGTGAGAAACGTGTTTGGAGCGGAGACGGGAAAGATGAACGGGTCTTTGGGTTCACAGCAAAGAAAAGGTTTTCCATTTATGTGAAGTCTATTATTGCCTGCTATGTCAATTTTATTTCTGAGAGGATTAGCTGGAGACGGGAGGTTTAAACTGTGAACCAAAATGCATGCAGGTGTTGTGAGAAACAGGAATGAACAGACTACTTTTTAAATAATTCTGTCCATCTGCATATCATTATTATGAAGTATGTCATCTTCCTTGGATTTAATCAGGAATATTTCTGAATCCCTTATTGCCGTGGTGCCTGTGCGATAGACATGGCAGAAGAAAACGCTGACAAGTTTCCAGAAGGGTTTGGTCTAACTGTCAACTGGTTATGGTTGTGGTTCCAGATTTTTTCATTTTGTTGTGAAACCTTGAAGAATATGTTGATGAGGAGTGTCTCTTCCTATGCTGAGATCATTGAGCTCAGTAATATTTACAGTTGTGGCATGATATATCTCTGGCAGAAGGATTTCTGCTGAGCATTTACTGAGTGGGATGGTATATCATACTATTTAAGTCACATCTGACCTGACTAATTTGGCCACAAATTTCTTGTCTGCAAAGAGATTTTTTTTCTCTCCTTGGAAGTGACTGTCAAGGATATAGGGAAGTGGCAAAGACTGGATTGCCAGTGGCAAACACTATTGTTTCTAAATCCCATCTAAAGTTCAGGGAAGATCAATATTACAGCATGCAAAAGCTTATTCTTGCTAAGTTTGCATGCTGGCCCTGAAAATTGCAGTTTCTGTCAGAGCAAGTTGGAATTGCTGCCCGAGTTGTCCTCTGTCCCTCCGCATGTCCTGGCTAGATTGGATGCATGTTCTTTTCTGAGTGTTAACAGCAAACATTGCAGGAATGCTTGTAATAAAGATGCTTGACACATCAAATTAAACTGTATAAACCCAGCCCTGCTTTTGAACTGTTTGCTCCTGTAAGGGGGGCTGTGGCCACTGGCGCCTGTGGCCGGATGACAGGTCAGTTATACAACAGCAGAACAACAAAGCTGACTCCTGAGGAGCCTGGTGCTTTGTTCTACAAAGACTGGTGGGAAAGAAGCAGCTGCTCTGCTGCTTCCGTGCAATAGCTCCATTGTTAGATAGACAATACTTGGACACAAAGCACACATAACTTTTGAAGCCTAGGGGTCCAACATCACTCTCTTACTTTCACTGTAGGAAGCATGTGACATGCTTGTAAAAAGAGGCACACGCAACTGGCAAAAGCTAATTGTGCAGTTGATGTGTAAATAACTTATTTGACAATGTATTTGGCTCTGTGTTTAGAACTTTCTACAGACCATGACTACTAAATCTATGCATATGAGAGTGGCCAACCCACAATGATGAGTAGATGCAGCCATTTCTAAAAGAATTACCTTTTCTTTTTCCTTACTATACACCGGAAAAAGATCTGCAAAAGTGGAGATGAACTAGAAGAGGTCATGGAGGGAAGAAATGTCATTGAGTTTTCTGAGGATATTCTTGAACTATATCTAATGTTCTATTGCAGTGATCCAAAAAAGAAGCATCTGCCAGAAACAGAGGGTATGAATGTTTTCAGAAAAGTGAAGCACAGCTAGTTTTGAGTGCAGTGAATAAAGTGCTTGAAAACTGAAGCCTGAATATGTTTGTCCATTTGCTTGCCTTGGCTGAAGACAAAAGGTTGGTTGGAATACTTAGGAATAAATTATGAATGAATATTTTTGTTTGCATATGCCATTTCACCACTGCCAAAACAGAATCACAAAGCAATATTGGCACTGTCAAAGTTAGAGAAAGATGCAAAGAGTTAGATATGTAAAGTAAGAGAAAGAAACTTTGCTTCTGCTAATCTAAAGAGACCCAAAAGTAAAACTTTTCTTTTAATCAGAGCCAGTGTTTGCAACAAGCTTACCCACATGTTTCAAATTTCAAACTGAAAATAGGCTTTCTGAAGCAAATGTGATTTGTGAAAATGGATGAAGAGGTTTGTTTTCAATCTGTGTTTCCATGGAATTGGAGGATTGTTTTGGATTAATGTGCTGATTTCAATAATATGGATATTTGAACTGGACCAGTCCTCTAAAATGCTGAAATTCTGCTATCTCTGAGAGCATCAAACATGCTGGTGAGGCCAAAGTATAAGCTGTCAAGATGGGGAGAAGCTGTGAGAACAGGGAATACATCCTCCAGGGTGACCTGTTCCCCTGATTTCATTGCAGCTTGCACTGCAGCTTCTCCTGTGCACTTGGACTTCTCTGTCACAGCCCTGGCTCACATTTCTCCCAAACAGCCGAGCCTGGCATCACAGGTCCTGCTGCAGGAGACAGTGGGGCAGTGTGGCAAGTAAGAGCAATGCAAAGCTGGAGCATCAAAATGGGATGTAAAAAAGGTGTGTTCAGTCGGTGGAATCCGACTGGCTTGAATCTAGGGTTTGTTCCTAAACATTAGTTTTAGAAATCTTTGGAGTCTGACACGCTGTTCTGTGTTGGTTCAGCTTTTGCTCTGGTGTCCCTTGTTCAAGGTATGTCCTCCCTCGTTGTTTGCCCAGGTGGAACATTTACATTGACCTTGGGCAAGTTACAGAGTGACTTAAACACTTCCAGTTTCCCTAGTAAACTATTTCTGGCACAGAGGTTGCTCCTGAGGTTATTATAAACAGGGCTGGGCTGTGCAAGTGCCTGGACAATTAGAGTATCTTTTCATGAGAACTCAGAGTACTCCTTTAGAAGAATGTTTGCCTTGTCTGATGACTACCTCAAAAACAGGCAGGTAGAAGGAAAAGCAAAAGGCACAACATTTCAAAACATGAAAAATTACATCACTGTAAACATCAAACGTCCAAAGAGAACACAGTACTGTAATGTCATGAATCATTTGAATAAAATGAAAACCTCTCCCTGAACCCAGGGGGTGACTCCTCAACATGGTTCCCTATACAAACAGTTGCAGGAGGAAACCCTCCTGGCCAAGTCTGTCCATCTAATAACAGGTTCTTTGTGTTAATACAGGGAAATAAGTCTCTCTAGATATTTTCAGCAGCTGTCATTTAAAAACCTACCTATTCATTAAAAAAAACCAAAGACATTAGTTTTGAGTAGTTTTTTGAGGGTTTTAAATTCTTTCTCTGCTTTCTTCGGCTCCCTTTCCCTGTTTAACTTCACTTAGGATGTGAACTGTGTATTAGATTTGCATCACACCCAAGGAGGACAATGAAACTGTTTTGCTGTAAGATCTGTTAAGGTGAGAATCAAGCAGCTCAGTTTCTCATGCTTGGCTGAAATGCCTAACTAGAAGGCTGTGGCCAACTTCAGTCAAATTTTTAGCTGAATCGCCTGGTTTGGTTACTACCTGCTACTTAAGAAAAATGGTGGGGCCTGTTGGCTCAGTCATTGTGGTGGATTTTGTTCACTGACTTGATACGAGGACCATGTATATCAATAGAAAATCACTCAGGCCTTATGTCGCTTCAGACAATACTCAGGATGTGAACACAAAGTTCTTGGAGGTGAAAGGAAAATGCTTTATCCTGCCTCTTCAGCTGTCCCTCCATGGACTGACAGGAAATCAAAGTACACAACACCCTCCTGCAAAGAGGCCCTTATGTTTGGAAGGGACAAAGAAATAGAAAATATTATCTGTAACATACACTATTGGTTAAGCATACACTAGATTTTCCATGTGGATGGAAAGACCTCAGTAAGACCTGAAAATGCATTGCAAAATTTGATTGATTTGCCCCATCCCAGCACTTTTCTAATGATGCTTCTCAGAAAATAGGCCACTCAGTTGCTCTTTTTCTTGTGCAAAGGCATGGGAAAGTATTAACTGAGTTAAGATCTTTCAGAACCAGCCCAACAAGCAGTTAATTTTGAAAGCTCACCCTCTTGACATTTCAAAACAGCTAAAAAAATTGTACCTCAAATATGACTAATCCTGAAATCCATGGAATGATTGAAATATTCCATCGTAGGAGTAAATCTTGTGAGATTATCTCCTTCATGTGAGAGGCAAGTCCTAACAGCTACAAAATAAATCCCTCCTGCTCCCTGGGTTGCTCCGTTAATTTGTGTGCCAATGGCAAGGGAAGGGATGCACAGTCTAGTTTTTGCAGGACAATTTGGTATAATTTGTGGGGAAACATTTTGCTGATGGTGTTTCCTCTGGGCAAAAAGACTAGTCTGAGTTGTAGCTACAATACCCCTGCTAGAAAACAGCCTGGGACAGAGATTACAGGTTTTAAAGTCAAAGTGCGACTGTTGCAGGTTTTTAAGTTTTCGTGAAAAGTGCAAATGAAGTGGCTTGTAAGAAGATATTTTCTCTGCGATAGCTACTTAAAATTTTTGCAGTTGCTTGTGCATCTTGTCACATGGTCTTGCCAAACACCAGCTGTGCTTGTCCTGGGGCTGCATGTCACCCTGCATATAAACTGTACATAGAGAGCAGCACTGGACTTCTGGTTCAAGTGCCAGGTTTGCTGCGCACCACAAAGTTTGAATGGCGTTGTGTGTGCGGGACCTGAGGCAAATATATCCTCGCATATCCTCACAAGCCAAACTCACTACTCCCTTGGTCAGTCTTTGCAGCCCTTGCTGGGTCTGCCAAGACCACAGATGACATCTTTGAATTTCTCTGTCACCTTATTACCTTTCTGGATGGAAACTGAAAATAGTGTTGTAACTATCAGCTTTACACACAGTGCTCATTTGGAAGTAACTGGAGCACGTCCAACTTTTGTCTTACTGGATGTTCACCAGATAACAACCTTTCTGTGGCTGTGTCTGGAACATTTTTGTCTCAGAGACCTGAAGATGTATGGCTCTGTATGTTATTACAGTTTTACTGGGCCATTAAACATTACTCCCAGTAAAAATACCAAAATTCTGCATTGCAGCCTTCATCCCCATAATTATATTTGCATTTCATTTAGCCCAAAGAGAACAGGGATTACTTTCTGTAGTAATGTGGGGTTCTCTTCTTGAGAAAACTGGAGGGAAACCTCTCCCACATGCATGTTGTATTTATCCTGGTCTATTTGTCTGTACTCTCTTTTTTTAACCAATGTTGAGACTAATTGAATTTTATAAGTATTCTCATGGTGTCATCAAATTAATGCTGCCTGTCAGCTGATAAATTGTGCCTTTTCTTGAGCGTACTGCTAACTGGTAAAGAGTGATGCTTAAGCAGCATGTCAAAGCTGGTCTGACACCACAGATCCATGAATCAGTGTGAGGCTCTCAACCTGCAATATAGTTTATAAGAGGAAGAGTTTAATTTCCATATTATTTATATTTTTGTTGAAGAAAGCCATTCTCCCAGGGACCTCTGAACTTAAGGATAGACATGACAGATCAAGAATCGCTTCTATGAGAAGAATTTTGACCAGATATACTCTCCATCAAAACCCCTTGGTTAGTGCCAACATGTCGCATTAAATCACATAAACCCATGGAAAATACATGTCTGGCTTACAAAATCTGTCTCAGGGAGAGGAGACTGTTTTGGTTTTATATAAGCAGTCATTCCCACTGGATTAGTTCTTTGCTTAATGGGTTCCAAATGGAAGCAAGGGACTTAACTCCAGAAACTTTGAGGAACACTTTCTTACCTTAGAGGTTACTGAATGTCATTAATAGTAAATAATCTCTTTACAGATTGCCCTTAGGTGTCCTGCTTGCATTGCCAGCTGCCTGTGGAGAGGTAGCTGATTAGTGAAGAGGAACTACTGTTTATTCCCTCATTCCTTGTGGTAGACCGAGATCCTGAACTGCTACTCTTGATCGATTTGTTCTGACAGTGCATAGAAATTACAGCACAGAGTTTTCTAGGGCATTCTCTTGTTTCAAAAAAAGCATTTTAATAGCTTGATTGGTCTTCCTGAATGTGGATATGTCCTGGTAATTGGCTGCTGTGCTCCCAAAATTGCATTCTGATGTTCCACTGTATGCAATTGACTGAGAAGTACTGTATAAATTGGAAAGATAATTGGATTAACTGCAAAATGACAGTGATTAAGGTGCTAGCCTGGGTTCTGGAGCCTCTCTTTTAGCAACAACTTCCTCTATGACTCAAAGGAAATCAATAAAGGTTAGGTGTCTCCATACCCTTGAAGATCTGGCCTTCAGTTTCTCTGTGCACCCTGCAAAGTAGGGACCACAGCAGGATTTCATTGCACCAGCTCTCTAAGAGCACATGTTTGGGGAGGCTGTGCTCGCATACTGAAGTTACAGAGCCTATCTGCTCCATCAGTCAGTGCGTGATACTGGGCTAAATTGAACACAATTCCTGACTTTTCTGTTCTGTTTCATATGGTTTGACAGAAGCAGGGAGAAGCAAGGGAGGCTGAACCAGAACAGTTCCTGCTGGCGTGGAGTGAAGTAGTTTATGAGGAATGTCCTCACAGGATCAGGCAGAAGGTTGGGTTATAAAAGGGCACAGGCAGGGACAAGAGGACACAGCCTTAAGCTATGCCAGGGGAGGTTTAGGCTGGACATTAGGAAAAGTTCTTCACAGAAAAAGTGATTGTGCTGGAATGGGCTGCTCAGGGAGGTGGTGGAGTCACTGTCCCTGGAGGTGTCTAAGGAAAGACTGGATGTGGCACTCAGTGCCATGATCTACTTTGACAACGTGGTGTTAGGTCATAGGTTGGACTCAATGATCTCAAAGGTCTTTTCCAACCTAGTTGGTTCTGTGTGATTCTGTGGCCCTGTGATTGCACTTTGACTGCCTGCAACCTGTATGAAAGCCAGCTCTAGAGCAGTCTCTGCCTGTGAGCACCCCTGTCTCTAAAAGTCCTTGCTCAGGAGCTTTCGCCCTCTGCTCTCTGCAAAGCAGCCAGTAATCACTTCAAGCAGGTGCACAAAGACCTGAAGCTGCCATAGAAATAGCCAAACATGTAAACCTTGAACAAATACTGCGGCAACTGATTCCTAATCCATCTCTTATGCAAGATGTATCTATTTCGTGTGATCTGGTATGTCAAAAAAAAAAAGTCACCAGCTACCATTCACCAGAAGTCTGTTGTCCTAGAATCGGCTGCTGCTTACAGCACAGCAGCCACCCACGGCCAAAAAGTGATTAACTATTTGTTTATCTCCTCTCTGAGACATTTAAGACTCAATCCATTTTCTTTTCTGCTGCTGTGTGTCTGCATTGTGTCAAGTGACTGGACAGGAATGGGATTACATAAGGTTTTTAGGGGACTGGGTAACACTAAGCTACAATTTCTCTTAGGAAGACACGGTGAGGCACAGCAAGGATGCTGTCTGTTCTTCCCTAGGCCACAGCCAGGTGTGGCAGGTCAAAAGAATGAGGAATACACTGACAAAGTGGTTTGGGTTTTTTTGTGTATGTGGCAGTGGGGTTGTATTTGTTTGGCTGGGGTTTTTTTTGGGGGGGGGGAAGGGGGTTGTTGTCATTTGCTTTGTTGTGTTTTGTTTTGTTTTGTTTTTTACTGGATAGTGGGGGAAATCAACATAATTGCACGAGGAAATATAATGATGAGAACCTAGAACTGAGTCTGTGAAATTTGCCTGGTCTGGCAGTGTTTCTGTGAAATGACACCAGTGCTCATGGGAACATGGCCTATGTTGTTTTTGTTTTCTTTCTGCAATCCATCCAGAAAGAGCTGTCAATCACATGTTACAGTGTTGTGCTTTACAATGTACTGTGTAGTTAATTTTTTCAAAGAAATCAACAGTAAATTAGCTTGATTTTTCTAAACCAATATTACTTTACCATATCCAGATAATTTATACTATGTAAAGATAAGCATTTGAGAATTCAAGACATTTAATTGCTGATCAGTGTTCCAGCCTCGTGTCAACTGATTTATGAGTTAACAGTCAGTGGGAGCTCAGTGCTGCTTTCATTTCCAATCAAGGAGGTTGTGCTTGGCAGGCATCATAGTTCTGTTATGTTCAGCCAATGAATACATTTGTACAAACCTGTACAAAGTAGAGTAGAATATGGAAATAATGTTTTGAAGTAGAAAGTTCTGTCTAGAAATGTCTGGCATATGAGGGAAGGTGAAAAAATTGTTGGTCAAATTACTTTTTCTATCACAGATGTCTAGATACCTCAGTTTAATAAGGTGACACTTAATGATTAACACAAAGAACAAATAACTTTCCTCAATTCATCCACCCTGCTTGGATTTCTAAACTTCTGTGGAAATGACCACACGCACACATGGGCTCCTATAACAGCAAGCTTTGAGGTTTATTAAAAAACAGAGTTCATCAGTCCTGTGCCAAACCTTTGGTAAGGACCACGAAAAAGGCTTTTTAGATACTTCAGTCAGCTTTTCCAGTAATGTACATCTGGGCAAACTTTTGGTCTTCTTGCTTTTTCTCATACTTTTGTTAAAAAACCTTCACTTAACTCAGAGGCTTGATTTTCTGAAGGTATATTTGAATATCTGCTGCCATTGTTTTTTATCCCATAGGCATTACAGAGATTGGACGTTCTGTGATATCAACAGAGGATTTGCAATGTCAGGCTTTTGGAAACTAAATTATGTGATCATTCAAGGTATTTCAATGAACTGATACTACTGGTAAATATGTCAAGTGCAATCATGTACGTGTGGGTACTAGAGGGTGTGTATTGCTACCTTGGGTCTCAGTCATTTGAACTTTACAATCTCTTGGTTTTCACAAGCTGAAATTGGTTTTTGTTTGTTTAAGAGGAAGGAAGCATTCTCAGTGCTCCATAAGTCACAGAACATTCTGAATTGGGAGGGACCCACAAGGATCATCTGTTTCAAACTGAAACCTGAAACAACTAATTTCTACTCCCTATTGATTTCTTTTGTACCTATTGGCATCTTTTAGCTACTCTGGATCACAATTTCTCCATTTATAAAATAAAATAAAGATGAAAGAATGTGACAGAAACTTGACACCCTAATTGTTATTATTGCTGCTAAGTTGGTTAGAGTTGAGGATTTCTATGTTATTGATATGACTGATATCAATATTCATAAGCATTCAGTTTCATTTACCACACTCCAGAACACCTTGAAAGTTCCAGATCCACAATTTCCTTCATGCCCACAACAAACCCCAAAAAGCAAACAAACAAAAAACCCCAACAAAATAAACAAAAAAGCCCCCACAACTAAAAATTAAATCAGATTAAATAAAAATCTGGTTGAGATAAAATTTTTGGTTTGTCACTAGGGAAAAGCCCTGAAGAAATCTGCCCTGGCTTTCATAACATACCTGAGAATGAGTCTCTATGTTTTGATAATTTTGTATTATCAAGATATTTTCTTTTAAATTGCAACAACAACTAAATATATTTAAAAGAAAGCTACATATGCTAGGTCTTCTTTTCCTTGGCAGAATTTAGTAACAAATGTGCTACACAGTTGGCTCTCAGAACGACTAGCTAATGCCTGGGTGCTTGATTCTAGTCCCTCCAAAGCCAACAGGGTCCCAGTGCTGGACAAAACCCAGGGAAGCAAGACCAGAACTGATCTGGCGTCTTCCTTTCCTGCTGATGACCCTCACCTCATGCTTTTTCCTCACACAATTTGCCTCACATGGGCTTTGTGGGAGATTCCCAAGAAAAGCCACCAACTGAATGTCTGCTCTTTTCATAGGCTTGCTGTAGTCTTAACAAAGTATGCCTAAAAATAGTAAAAATAACAATAACAGTCATATTTTGTGTGTGTGCCATCAACCCTAAGGACATGAAAGCCAGGCACCCATTGTGCTGACTTAATGACTGTTATAATGATTGGCATGAGAAAGGAATATCACAGTTCCTTTGATACTTCAGGGAACAAAGGCACACTTTTCATCCTCGAGTTTACTTACAAGTCTAAAGGATGAGACTGAACAGTGCAAAGAGTTGGCAGTGTCAGTGTGGGGGCAGGGTGGAAGGGAGAAACCCACAGCTCTTATTTCCACATGTAGATAAGGCTTGTTTTTATTAATTCTCCTGTATGAGTTGAACCATGTGCTGTAGCACTGTATCACTTCAGAGTGATGTTGTTTCAACAGAAAAAAAAGGTATTTTCCAGCTTTAATCCACTCATAAAAATATTGCCACAAACGCTGTTTCTAATATGCATGCCTCAGGAAACAAACATTTATGATTCCTGATGGTAGAAATGTGACTACTAGTACTGGCATGTTCCGCTTTCCCCTGTCTTTGTTTGGATATTTTCCATTTTTGTTTTGTCCTCCTTGTGGCTACGGGTGCAACCTTATTCTTACACTGATCTGCTTTATCATGCCCCTTTGCATGAACTTACAAGAGAGCTTCAAATCTCAGCATGCTTCAGCTCTTGGATTACGCCAGCATCCATTTGAATTGAGAGTACTCAAGGCAGACAGGCACGGCCCTGGGGCTTTGGACACAGTCTAGACCTGAGATGCAGTGATGAACTAGGACAGGGAGGATGTCACAGACCATGAAATGCCAAAATGGTATAAGATGTAAGTGGAAATAGATGAGGAGTAGGCTGCAGGTCAGCTGTTGCAAAATGTGTAACAAGATCTACTGCTCAGCTTATTTCAAAACACTAGGTTCCCCTTTTAGACTTGAAAAATAATTATGCACAGAAATCTGTTCTGTTTTCTAGAAATGGAAAGGAACTGGAATATCAGCAAGTTTAGCGTCCTTAATAAAAACAGAGTTGCCATTATTTTGAGCGGAAGATATTAGCTATGATATTTGACTTGTTTCCCAAAAGACTAAGAAACAAAAATATCTTTTAATGGCTACAGTTATTTCCGTATTTTACTGCATTTTCTTTTTCGGTTGCCTCAAGGTTTTGTTCTTTGCTGGTAGTTGTAGGGCATGGGTAACTCGTAATTAGTCAGCAGATTACAGATCTATTGCTGATTTAGCATCTCAGAAAAAAAATATTACAGAGTGAACTATGCTGTTTAATTACAGCAACATCGAATTGCCTCAGTTAATCACTGAGTGAATACACTCTAAATCAAAGGTATTTGATTTAGATTTAATCACAAAGTGAATATACTTTTATATCAAAGGTATGTAGTAATTTTCAATAACCCCACCATGGAAAGAGCTTCCAGATCACCATGACTTAAGAGCATACAGCCTGGCTATAACAGACTTGAATCACCTGCATATTGTGTTTACCCTCATTCAGCTGCTTATTTTGAGTCCAAGTGCATCTCACCAATACTTAGCCATCAGGCCCTGAAGGCAACAGCTCTTCAATGCATGTATCCTGAGCAAGTGGAAGGACCAAGCCACTTTAGCATATTGGCTTGGTAAGTGGAAAGACCTAGTCAGTCTTCCCAACACCACTCAGGGTCAGCATGGTGGGACAGAGACATTTCACACTGGGCACATATCCTGTCTACTGCTGCAAGCAGCAGCATAAGCATACCAGCATTTGTGTGAGAATTTATTTCCAAATTAACTTACATAACTTGAATACTAACTTTCCAACTGCTTGGAACCTTCCAAAAAAAGCCCTCACTTAGATGCTATTTATTCTTAATGTTTTAATGGTGACTTTTAGCAAGGAGAGATTAAGGTATGACCTCTGGTATTTATTGCCACTTATGGTGATTTTAGGAGAGATCTATCTTTTGGACAAAAAACAAATGAAAGAATGCTGTACCAAGACTTTTTTCCCACCTTATCTCTTTTTCTAAAGTTCCATTTGACCATCTGCTATGATAGTCTGAATTGTGGATTAAATTTTAATTGTTGATTAAAATAATTAATATTTAATATGAACATTTAAATTATGATCCCTTTAAGCACCTCAAAAGAGGGGAATGTAGAATTTGCAATTTATTACTGTCTTCCTGTTTAGTGTTTGCATTTCAATATATGCATTTCAGAGGGAGAACACTGGAGAATAAGGTTATGGAATACCCAGCCTTAAGGCTGAACTTCTTGCTAGGGTTGCTTTAGAGCATTTTGAAAAATAATACAATGTCATACTGTGCCAGAGAGTTTCCTGATCCTGACCACTGAGAACTGCTGATATCATTGTGTTACTGGAATAGGAATTGTGGCAAAAGGCATTGAGGAACCTCTCTGGTATCAGTGCCTGTTCTGCAGCAGTGTTGAACATGGATTATTCTGGCTTCATGTCCTGTATCCACCTGACCTCGACTTCCCTTTCTTTACAGTCCAAACAAGACAAATTGCTCCATCTTTTTACTGAGTTGTGTTTTATCTTCAGAGGTAGTCATCGATTTCCATTCTGGATGTGTCAAATAATTTCTACCTTCTTCTTTCCTTCCTTTCCTTGCATTTGGGATAGAAAAGAGCATTGCATGCATCTCTGGGGTCTCCATCATTGGAAGGACACTGACTTCTTGGAGTGAGTCCAGAGGAGGGCCACCAATTTAATTAGAGGGATGGAACACCTCTCCTATGAGGAAAGGCTGAGAGAATTGGATTTGTTCAGCCCGGGAAAGAGAAGTCTTTGGGGTGACCTAATTGTGGCCTTCTGGCAGCTGAAGGGAGCCTACAAGAAAGATAGAGAAGGACTTTTTGCAAGGGCATGTAGTGACAGGACAAAAGGGAATGGTTTCATACTGAAAGAGATTAGGTTTAGATTAGGTATTAGGAAAAATGTTTTTACTATGTGGGTGGTGAACCACTGAAATAGGTTGTCCAGAGAATTTGTGGATGCCCCATCCCAGGAATTGCTTAAGGGCTGGTTGGATGGAGCTCTGAGAAACCTGGTCTAGTGAAAGGTGTCACTGCCCATGTCAGGGGGTTGGAACTAGGTGGTCTTTAAAGTCCTTTACCACCCAGGGCATTCTATGGTCCTATGATTCTACGGTATCTGGAATAAATAACAATACCACAAGAACGCTTGGGATGCATCCTTGAAAAATGATGCCTGTGGTCATCGGCAGCAGAAGGAGAGGGTACGTTCTGCAGTTCCAGCCCTTCCGGGTGACCAGCATGTCCCTGGGATCCCCCAGCCTGGAGGCGGGGTGCCGGGACGAGGGAGCAGGAGCGGGGCGGGCGCAGTCCCGGCAGCGGGCGGCAGGGGGCAGGAGGGAATCGCCCGCGGCCCCGGGGACGCGGCGACAGCGACGGTCGCTGCCTGAGCCACGGCGGGTCCTGCGGGATCCCCGCGCCGAAACCCAGACCCGAGCAAGGTGTCCGGGGACGATGCAGTGCTGCAGAGCAGCCTGACGGAGCACCAGGAGGTGTGATTGCTAAAAGGTCTCTCTGTTCTCACTAAACGGCCTCATTTCTGTGCATATGAGGAAAGGGTAAAAAGAATGAATACCAGAAAATAAAACCAGAATAAAACCATAAAAAGTCGATTTTTCAATCTTCCTTGCAGAAACTGGCTTCTCCTTTTCGATCCCCACCTTCATCTTCTGCTTGTCATCCCCTTTGTGCAAAGATTGATCATGATGGCATGACGTGATGCTAAATGGGGAATAAATGGAGTCTCTCCCCAAATGAGGTTTGGTTCTTTATTTGCCCAGTGTGTCATCATGTGCCCACTTCCTAAAAAGCAACCCACAGCGGTGATGTGGATTGCTGTCACTGTGATGAGTAAGACCAGGAGAGAATGCACAGGGCTGAAAATAATTTGTAGAACTGTAAAAATCCAGGCTTACAGTACTAACTGAGCCAAAATCATGCAGAGTAATAAAAGACATACCAGATGCTGTAAACAGCCTCCTTTTAACATTTACAATGAATAATATTTTAAAAATCCAACTGATATTCATCAACTGCTACTAAGCCCTTGCAAAGGCTCTGGAGCAGAAAGCTCACTCTGAGTGACCTTTTCCACTTTGCATTTTGGGGGTTTGCCTTGTGCCAACACCCAGAGCAGCCAGCATCAACTATCTGCAGGGCATGGTGCCAGGCTCCCAAAGATGTCTCCGAGAGCGGCCAGGGGACAGGCAGACTGCCCGCTTGTGTGTGGCATTGCCAGCAATCCCTCCAGGGTCAGCCAGGACAGCTCCAGGCAGCTTGGCACCAGAGCAGAGCTGTCTCAGCGGAGAATCAGCTTCTCTGGCTCTGGATGTGCATGGCCTGGGTGACCTCCCAAGCCCACAGTGTCCAGGGGGTTGGTTGAAGGGCTGGGGGTTGCTGCAATGCCATGTTTACAGTGTTGTGGTAACCTACCCAAGATGCAGCAAGTCAAGCAGTAATTGTGGCGGAAACATTTAGAGCAGGTCATTTACACTTGCAGCTTGCAAGGCCCTCAATTCAGCTTTTGTTAGGGAAAATAAAAATAGAGCTGCTGCCTTGAGTACTACTGAGCAAGACAAAAATCGGTGGCTGGCTAGAGATTGTCCATGAGCTTGATTTTTAAGAGGGTTAGCAACACTGTGATATTGTTCCCATGCTGTGCTGATATTTAGTCCTGTCTGATACAAGAAGTGACAGTTTCAGCAGCTTGGGGTGGGGTAGCCTGACCCTCTCTGTTTATGCCCCCCTCACTTTCCTTGTGGAGGACTTTGCTTTGCCTTTGCTTTGCCACTCTGAAATGCTTCTTCTCAGCTGTTTATTGAGATTGGAAATGCTATACTTACTGCTTTATGTACTGAAATATAACCTCTTATTCTATGTCTGTTCTTTTCCTCACACTTCTCTTCACCAAATGGAGGTGAGAGGTACCAATCTGTTTATAGCCACTCGCTTCTCAGATGCCCATATTTCCTGTTTATTTACTTTAAAAAGGTCTGTGTATGCATGTGCAGAAAATGATGAGAAATTGCATGGCAAGTGACAAGAGCCACAGCTTGGAGTGGCATTACCTGGGTCTGCATCTGTTTATTGCCAGGCCCCTGGCAGGTGAGATTTAAGAACACCCTTAACTTGGAGCCTGCCAGATGATCTCTGGGGTCTCTGCATTGCCATCAGATTGCTCCAGAAGAAATAAATCCACAGGTCACATCCTCCCCGCATACTATGTACTGGAGGATGGGTTGATACTCACAAAAATGCTGAAGAAAGAAAGTCACAGAAGCCAGGACTGAAGATTTTCCTGCTACTGGTATCCAGAGGCATAGCAAGAAGTTTGGCTGTAGCTTTTGCAGCAGAGAGCTGAGTGGAGGAGCCTTCTGAAATGGGAACCGTCTGGTAGCACAAGAATTGTCTTTGGCGCGCCTCTCCGTAAACGACACCCAGGCATTCTGGTGTCGCTGAGACGAAACTGGAGATGGGTCCGTGCTCCCTGTGACAGAGAGCAGCTGGGAGGCCCAGCGGGAGGAAGCGGCGTGGGGCTGGTGGCTGCTGGAGTGTGTTTGTGCTGGGGCCAAAGGTGCTGCGTGGCTCTGCTCGCAAGCTGCAAAAACAACCAGCCAGGCTGTAATGGCTGTTGTTATTGGAGAGGCTGCAAAAATGGGATGCGTCCATTTCGGCACTTAAAAGCATTAATAATCTCCATAATTCACCTCACTATTCTTGCTGACATGATTAATTTTCAAAGGATTGGGCATGATTGTGTTAGATTCTGTAAATATCGGAAGCTTGCCAGATTCGGTAAATGTCGGAAATCATATCCCAGAAATCTTTTCTTTTCCCAAGCTGGTTGGTTAAAGGTGGCATAAATTACACTCTTACTGCTTTAATAAACAGGCTATTAACAGACATTGTGATAGAACAGCAATGCTTTACACAGAGATTCAATTTATGATTATGCTATACTGTTTAATAATGACCTGAAATTTTATATTGAAGAGGAACACACATTGTTTTAATTATCTTGATGATACAACAGCTTTATAAAACTTGTTATGGGCTCATCAGTTCAGATGCAGGTATGTTTCATACTAGCCATAAGAAAATTACTTAGGAATATAATGTCACCACCAATAATAATCGTTGTTCATGTGCTCTTTAAACACAGTAAAAAGAGCATGTATTGTTTAAGGTTGTCAACACCAGGGGATTTCCACTTTTCCCAAGTGCATAGAGCAGTTTTCTACAGTTTCCCCAGGCATCTGCTCAGCTCAACACCAGCAAACCTGCCTCTGCATGTGACAGCTCAGCTGCCAAACCTGTCGTGTGTCATTACACAACCTTCCTTGTACACCTGTACAGAGTTGTGGTATATGGCGAAGTCCTGGGATAGTGTAGCTAGGTCATCTCACAGCCAAGAAAGACTGTTGGCTGTCCGTCTCTGGAGGCTCCATGAACAACTGGGACACCTCAGGAATGGTGCAGGTTGGTCTCTAGATAAAAATGATGTTTTGGAGTCCTTCCCCTCTTTATATTCCATGACGTTAGAATAGTTTTGATTGTACTTGAACACCTGCTTGACCAGTGGACATGGCCTGTCAGGATTCTTACTGTAGAATATGGCTTTTTGTCTTTAGTATGAGCCTGGTTTAATTAGAAACTGACTGTATTCTCTTCATTTGCACCCCTAGTTTCTCTCATCTGAAGCTGTGCCTGTGGAATGCTTTCCAAGGCCATACCTGCAGACCCTGATTTTTGCAGTCATCCTCTTACTCTGCTGTAAAATCTTTACATTCAGATGCTATATGCAAACACAGCGTACTGGCTGTAATGTAGTTACAGTATAGGATACAACTACATCAGTTTCATCTGCACTGCACTGTAGCCAAAAGTTTCCAAAGCGTATCTGGAACACAATAATAATATAATTTCAGTAGAATTTAATGAGGCTGTAACTCCAGAGACAGGTAGTGGGAACAACTGCAATCCAAGAGCAAGGCCTTAGTTTCCTGAATCCTAAAATAGATTCATGGCTTCAGTTGATGTTCTCCTGAATATATCTCAAATAAAAGACATGCTTGTTTTTACATTTTTTTCTCTGCTGCACTCATCATATCGTTTTCTCATCCTCATCTGTTCTTTGGCTTTTGCCCTCCTTTTATGAGTTCCTCTCATGCTGCCATATTATACTGGTTCACAAAAGTTCACTCATAAAAATTTCAGTATTTATTTACCTTGTGCTACTTTCTTATTATAGCATATCTGAATGTACTGTACATTCCGGATTCCAGAGTAGTACACAGCGCCTGGAACGCCTGGGTGACAAAGTTCATGCGTGTATCTGGGATTACAGGCACACACACACAACATTTTCACAGGATTCTTTTCACTTACGCACCAGCTACTGAAGTGTTTCAGCTTTTTCTTCTGTTTGTCATAATTCGTTTAAAACTAAATACATGTGATTGGGAATAATGACAGGTTGTTTCTTGTGTTCATTAGAATAAAGGTTCCTTGTGAAATCCTACCTCACGTTATTACAATTGCTCATTTAAAGAATCACCTGAACTTTTACTTCATGATTTTCACCCTGATCTACAGCTCAAGGTATACCACCCTGTGGATGGCACTGCAGGAGGACTGGAACTTTAAATTATATTTGACTTTTATTTTATATTACACCTTTTATAACTTTTACCTTTTGTTACTTTCTGTAGGCAGCAGGGTGTCTGGGACACAGGCCAGAGGTCTGCATAAAAATGGGCATAAGTCATATAAATATATATATATATACATATGATTTTTTTTTTAATGTTAGATTACCTAGTTTTCATTTTTCATCCATTTTTCATTTTTTGCCTTCAGTTAGATCCACTCTTCCTTGTCCTCTTAAAATTCAAGTGGTTTGTAAAGGTCTCTGATTCACCACTGGCACCACTTCAGTATAATGCCAGTGTCATTTGACCTGTATATGAATAGTTACAGCTTTCATTGGAAAAAGAAGTGCAAGAGCCAGGAAAGAAATGTACTATCACCTCTCCCAGGCCACCTGCCTGCACTGGAGGAGGTAAGGAATTCCAGGACAAGCTGTTTTTTAAACTTAGCACAGCAAATACATTCAGAAAACATTACTTTGTAAGTCATTCCAAATGTTGGATCAGTTTGTCCTCTGAAGTCATAATATGATGCAGATACTTTCAAAATCCATCTGCCAGGAACACTAAGTAATTAAACTCCTCTCTCCCACTCCCTCATGTAGCCTCCCTGAAATGCCCTGAGGTCTGTCCCTCCTTCCCTTCTGCTGCGAGGCCCAAGAGGTCACCTGGCACTGGGGCAGGTGGCTGCAGGTGTCCCTGCAGCAGGAGACCGAGGGTCTGAGCTGGCCAGGCTGCTGGCCTAAAAGAAACCTATGGGATGTAGAAGCTGCATCTCCTGACAGGTGCCTTCATCCATGTGCATCACCGCTGGTGCTGTGGTAGCCAGTTACTTTGCAGCTAATGCAGTTAATTCCCTGCCAGCCTCCTGAACCCTGTCTCTGCCATGTATCTTGGTGAGCTGATGGGATTTAAACAATATTTGACTTGGAGGTACTACAAGGCAAATGCACAAGCCATCAAAGGCATGTTTTATAATCATGGCTTAGCATGATTCTTTTCTTTGGCATTTGACCGAAAGAAAAAAGACAAAAAAAAAATTTTAAAAGCCTTATGATTTTAAGCATGCAGAATGTCCCAGCCTTCTATCATTGTGAATCCATTTTCCCATGTTGAAGGGGGAAAGTTTACTCAGGAGTAATAAACAGGTCCCGTGGGACTGCAGCATGCTACTGCAGTCATGCACAAAGTGAGTCGGCCAGGAAAGGGATGTCAGCCAAGAGGCTTCAGTCCCACACTTCAAAGGACAACACTCATGGGCAACAGCTTTATTTTCCTTTTTAAAATGCTCTGATGAGCACTTTGCTGCATTGCTAGTGATACTGCTGAGACACAACGTCCCATGCACATGGAAATATAAAAGTATGATTCTTGTCTTATCTACATCTGCTGTGGTATCCCAGAAAGGTGGACTACATCATGTAACAAATTTAAAATAACCATACACCCAGTCTCATTTCCAGGCCTAATAGGCAGTGGATGAGAATCAAGTTAGTGGGATACTATTTCCTGAAAAGAGGTCACTGCTTCTCTGTGTCTCATTGTTTTGACCTATTCATAGTTTTTTTAAACACTCAAGCACTTAAGGAAAAAACCTTCCTGGAGAAATCTGTTTGGAGTGGGTTACCTCCAGATGAGGTAGGTCTTATTTAGCTGGGCAAACACTGGAGATAAATAGTGGGAGGGAGGGACACCTATGTGGATGACATGACAAATGTTCCAGGCCAGCCCTGTTGTCACCCCAAAACCAAGGTAACAGTGCACAGGGAACTCTTTCTGAGCTGTTTCAGGGTATTGTCTCTGCCTGGATAACCCCTCTGAAATACTGGTCTGCCTCTTGGCACTTCTGCTAATCCCCATCCCAAGACAACATGTGAAAGAGTATTTTCCCACTGCATGTGCAGCAATACACAAGTAGATTCGAGAGCCTAAGAAACAAAGCCAGCCCTCCCTAGAATGATGCTCAAACTGAGGTGAATTCACTAAGCTGGGAGGTAGAATAGGATTCTAATGCAAAGCCTACACTTCCTAGTGCAAGGCATTCAGTAAGGTCCCCCTGCAGTGGACAGGGCTGGAATGGATTGGATCTGGATTTATAAAGTGTCAGCCTCATGGGTAGACAGAACCTGGAATTAGCACCCAGTGGGTTGTGCAGCCTCATGGGTAATCTCAGCATCTGTTGTTGTAGGTGCCTACTGAAAAAGCTTGAGTCTGAGGGCACGTGGGCTTATGTGAGACATTTTATCATATTTATGCAGGACTTAGCTATAGAGATATTTTCTTCCTCATCTTTTCCCTGCCAGTTGACAGGTGTAAGCTCCTGCTCAAGAAATAAGACTCTTTATCTATTCCTCTTTACCTTTCCACTATGACTGCAAAACTTTATTAAACTCACCAGTGTCTGCACTTTTTCGTCAGAGACCTTATGATATGCCATCAAATTTTCCACAGCATTATTTTGAAATCAGATTGTGTTGTTTTCAAGAAAAACAATTTCAAATGGGAGAATTAATTACTATGAACCTATTTCTAACTTGATCAAATATTAAAAAGTTGACAAGTTTCAAAATGCAACTTCCTTCACCGAGTCAGGTCCCTAACTTCCTATTGTTGTTGGGGTTTAGAGTTTGTAGCTGCAGTAGGTCAACACTGGTATGTATTCAGCTGCTACCTTCATGGCAATACCATGACCTGGTGACAGTTCTCTTCTCCAGTCTGAAGCAGAGAAGCCAGTGTGGGATGATCAGCTGATATATTTATCACAGTCTTGGAGCCAGGGTAATGAGAGAAGTGAGGACGTGGAAATCTGAAGATTACTACTGCATGGCATTTCAAAAAAGCACAAGTTGGGTAACAGTGGATTTGCCTAAAACTACGTTACTTAAGTTATTAGTAAAGGTGAACACCTTTACATTAGATTTTGTATCTTTACATTCTGTATTAAACAGCTTCTGACCTCTGCCGCTCTCCGAAAGTAGAGGGTTACTCAGCTCACGGGATGGGGCTCTGAGCTCAAACCACTGCCCAGCTCATGCAGTGGGCCCATGCTCAGCTCCTTCAGCACCTGAATGGCACCTGACACCTGGGCCTGGCCTTCTCTTCATGCCAGCATTTCATGTGCTGGCAATGAGAAGTTCAAAGGGAGAAGTTCAAAGGCGTTTCTTTTGCAGACAGGAGGGGGATCAGACTTCCAGGCAACAGAAGCACTACTGGCCTGGTGAAAATCCTACACAGCCTTGTTGACCTCCCCATAGCCTCCTTGGAGAAGAAGCATGTTAGTGGGGTTCTGCTTCTCACGTCACTTTTTTTTTCATAGATTCTCAAATTATTGGGTTTTACATCATCTTTGCTCAAGAACAACCTCTTCTCACCTCCTCTGGAGCAATTGCCAGATTTTGCATTCTTTGACATTACCTTCTATTTTGACCACCTAGTAGAGCAGAAACCATGGTGCACTCCCTGCACATAGTCCATCTTGTTAGAAAGATATGGTCATTTGCAATAAAAGCAGGCCTACTGAAGGGTAATTGAGGGCACATTTAAATATCTCCATCAGAAAGGAACCAACACAAAAGACAAACAGGTATGTTCCGAAGAGCTCACCATTATTGCCTGAATAAAGGGCAAATAAATGCTCCTAAATGTACCCATCCAAAATCCATCTGCAGTCAATTTAGAGTCGGTTCATCTTCAAAAGGGTAATTTTTGGGGATTTTGCTGAAAGCAAGACAGGAGGCTTTGTGTTCTCACCTGGACTAGCCACCTCTAAGCAATGCCATCCTGGTCCAGTCACTCCAGAACTGATCCTTCAAACATAAAGAGAGACATGTTTGGCCTATCCTGGAAAATTCATCATCAAACAGAGAAAGAGGAAAGGTTTTATTCTGTAACGTCGGTGGTCTTTGCAAATGTGAATTTTAGCAGGAGAGTTCACAGAGAGTGATCTGAAGTTCTACAAATCCAGTTGAAGGAGGCCAACAAAAAGCTTGGGATAAACTGTTTATTATTCTGGAGATTTGTTCCCCTGAGACTTCCTGGAGGGCATTATTAATGCTGAGTGGCATGAAGACTTTGATCTGGCAGCAGAGATCCTCAGAGCTGGAAACAGCTGCCTCTCATCTTCCCCCAACACTTCTCCTCACTTTGGCCATGGAGAACTTCCTTCTCAGAATCCAAAAAGGAAATAAAATCAAGAGAGGAAGGTTGAGCAGCTAATTTAAACCTGTCTCCAAACTGTTGCTATGTGCTGACTGATTAATACCTGGGAAACGTTGCTGGGAACAAATGCACACCGATGTCTCACCTCTTCAGCTGGTCTCTTTATATCATCCAGGAAGGTTGCTGTATTCCCTGGGAGAAGACTGGCTGTTCCTGGCAAGAGGACAAGTGACTCAGGAATGACTCACTGGTGCAGGAGAACCTGCTGGCAGCCAGACACTGTCCTCAGTAGTGGCAAAAGTCCTCTCTGCAGCTCAGTCATGGGGAACTGCAGCAAGCCAGCCTGTACCCGGGTGCTGCAGTGTGGCACTCTGATGGCACAGCCTTGGTGAAGTGAAGGAAGCTCCAAGGACATGCAGTCCAGAGCTGGCCACATAAGGTGCCCTTCCTGGTTTTGCACAGCTCAGAGGGGCCAACACTTGTGCAAGTCTACTGGCTTTATCCTCAAGATAATTTTTCTTACTCTGCTTTGTTTGCCACAGCAGACAGTGCCACAGCCCTCACATCCATCACAACCAGCGGGACACAGGTCCTGCCCAGCTTCCCTGGGCAGCCCCGTGGCTGGACCATGGAGATGAGGAATGATGTTCCCCACAGCCGCAGTCACAGCCGTCAGGGTGCCAATTCATCACCCTTGCCTCTGCTGCAAAAGGCACCCAGCACTGCCCTTTCATGAAGTAGATCAAATGATCCTGGGCTTGTTATCCTAGTTATCCTAGGACCCAGCTTAAGATGTTTACAATGGCTGGCATTTAATTCAGCAAGTAATCCAAAGAGCTACTATGCACAGTTTAAAGAGTAAAACATTATTCCTTAAAAGACTTTCAGGCTTTGGTTGTTCCTGACATGGACTGTTCCTGGCAGGTCCTTTTCCTCTGAGGTCAAAGTCTTGTCTTCCATCTCAATGTTCTTCATGGATTTGATACTTCTCTGTTTTCTTCTGCCATCTGTAAAATATCCAGTGACAATGATCAGTTTAGAAACTGACAATAATTTGAGGAGAGCTGAAGGTAAATTCTGTACATGGATGTAAGATCAGGAATGATGAATATTCTCACTGCAGATGGGATAACTAGCAATGGCATAAAAAAACCTATTTTCCTGATGTCGTGAGGAATCCCTGAGAAACTGCTGCAGAAATGAGAAGTAGTTAGGCAAGTGACAACTGCAGACGTGCTTTTCTGCTTGGGATGCTGAGGATCACACTCACGTGGTTAATATGTGATCCCAAAGGAGGAAAGATTAAAGATAGCCACTTTGTTGATCAGAGATGCCATCAGCTGATCTGAGGCCACAGGAGTTCATGTGAGACCCTGTTTTCTGTCTTTGTGATACCAGCACATCCCTCTGGGTGCTAGGAGTTGTCCCTTCGGCTTGTCAGGTGTCTCAGTGTTGACTGCTCCCCAGGGCTGGTGTGACACATGGGCCATTCTGTAGCACTGCCTGGGGCAGGCAGGGAGACATCTCTGGTGTTGCTATGGTGTGGCAGAGTGACTCTTCACAGAAACCTCTTAGTTTTGCCTCTTAGCACTCTAAGTACTCTG
The DNA here is from genome assembly GCA_013399875.1 of Gymnorhina tibicen. Classification (NCBI taxonomy): domain Eukaryota; kingdom Metazoa; phylum Chordata; class Aves; order Passeriformes; family Artamidae; genus Gymnorhina; species Gymnorhina tibicen. The sequence continues at coordinate 513,724 of VXAZ01000030.1, forward strand.
TGTTCTGTGTATGCTGGATGTGGAAAAAAAAATGTTATGTCATGGCAAAACAAATCCTAATTGCAGGTATGAAAAAATAAAATTCTTGTGACAAGTTACTCCTCAGAGGGATGTCACCAGCATCAGTGGTATTTCATAGGAGTTGAATGTGGCCTGCTGACCTTAGAGATCAAGGGGTCTGGGTCCTGGATTTGAGTCTCTGCCAAACAAGCTTAACAGTCTTTTTCAGTGAAAGATGTGGAGGACATGGGAAATCCAGCATACACAGTTTATTTTGGGTAAAATGGGTGATGGACACAGAAGCACACCAATAGCTCAGCAAGATGCTGAAGGAGCACTGTTTGTCAATAGTGTCAAAAAAGTGGATGACAAAACTGGCCGATGGGAGTGATGCAGCAAGCGGTTGGCAGTGCTGTTGTATCAGAATAGGGCTTGCACCAAGCATGGTTACCCTGAGACTAACATATCCTACAATGACCAAGATTATTCTGCCTGGTTATTTGGAAGCTGTGAAAATAGTATCACAGAGTCATAGAATCACTTAAGTTGGGAAAGACCTTCAAAATCATTGAGTCCAGTTATAAACTTAACACTGCCAAGTCCACCAAACTTGAAGCTGGTACAAGACGCATTAGGTGCAGAAGCATACAAATAAGATATTACTGGATCACAGTTTTAAAGGAGGAACATGTATGAAATTATGTGTTTAGGTAAGAAGTGCAGAAGAAATCTAAATAGCTGGACTACAGAGTCTTTCTTCCGCCTCTGATATGGCTCAGGAAGCAGTCTGTGAAAAGCTTCAGGTTAGATCTGCACATATAAATGTCACACCACAGTGCTGTGCAGAAATACCAGCCCAGAAACCTGAAACTGTGAAGGCTTGCTGGGCTGATGCTGCCAGCAGACAGAGTAGTCAGGGCAAATGTCTGCACTGCAATGACTCCCAGAGTGCAGGCTCGCTTAGCTGCACTCTGGTCTGAGAACAGCGACAGGCTGCCCTGTCTGTCTGCTGGGGGGCTGAACAGAACTGATGCAGGTCTGGTTTCTGCAGGGCCGTGCAGCTGGGTGCCCATCTCAGGCCATGCTGAAGGGCTGTCACAAGCAAGATAAATCTTTCCTGCCCCTTCTTGCCTACGAGATCTGAGCTGATAAGAATTTTCTGGAAATGACGGTCAGATTAGGCTGAAAGCTAAACAGGGAAGATGGTGACTAATTCCACCTGTTGATAAATTTCTTAATGCTGAAAGCATTCACTTATTAGGATGAGCAATATTTGAGTCCTGCCTTGGTGAAAAGGATCCTGGACCTTATCCAGCCTCCCAATAATTTCCTCAAGCAGAGACTGACCACATGTGCTGTGGTGAGGCTCACAGGGTCTTTTGTGCAAAGCAGCACAGCCTCCCTGGTGTAATTAAACACGTACTGGTACTGAAAGAGAACTAAAAACTTCATGTTTGTAATATAAAGTGAATCTAAAGAAGTTCTGGGTCTGCGCCAGTACCTCTTTCAAAGTCTTGATACTGCATGTGCCTATAAAGACTACCCAATTCGATGCTTAAGTTTACTGGCTCATCTGCACTCCTGGCATACATGGAAAGTAGAGAAAACTTCCTCTACCAGACTTCTGTTCCCATGTAGTTCTGAATACCCTGGGCTGGGAGATGGCATGAGGGTTATTTTCAAACCCATAATTATGGATTTGCCTAACTTAATTCTTTTGCAATTTATCAAATGAAGGAAAGGAAAAATGATCTTGTGACTGAGGCAGAGGGCTGGCATTCATGAGCTTGGGACTTTATTCATCTGTTCCCTGGGTTTCCTGCTTGGCCCTGGGCAAACTGCAATCTGCCCATGCCAACATTTCCTCCTCTGTAATGTGCAGATAAGGGTGCCTACTTCACAGGGTTTGTGTTAAGCTAAATTCGTTATAATATTCTTATGTTTTCAGGAATTTTTTCCTGAGATTTGCACTTGTATTGGAAGTACAAAGAATTATTTTAATTATGATTGCTAACAATAATGATGAATGCACTTCAGTTTGGAATGTAAGCCTCTCACGTTTGTTTATAGCTTCAGAGCATAATAAATAATTCTGTAGATACAATCTCTTCATCTTGTTCCCCAGCCCTCTGCTCACCCTGCATGAACCTGCAGTTACACTGGCAGTCCTAGACCAGAGCTTCAGGGTTAGCTTGGCCTGCCACATTCCCTCACGGAGTTTATAATCAGCAGGATCATCTCTAAGTGTAACCTCCCTCATCGCAGTGTTGCCTTGCTATGGTTCCCCAGGCAGCAGCATTTGAGGGGACAGACAGGAGCATATCTCTACTACAGGTCAGCAGTGGTCTACATAGCTCCACAGCCAGGGAGCTCCAGGGCTTATGAAGATCCTACATGAATTGTGGTAATTATAATTTCATGCTCCTGTGAGTATGAATAGTATTGGCCTCACCAATAGTATTGGCCTCACCTTTTGTGGCTACATGTACTGATGGTCCCTGCTTCTCCCATTATATCCCTCCCATAATTTAATGCTTCCCCCTTCTCTCTGTTTTTTTCTTGTCACTCTCCCCTGAGAAAACTCAAATTGCTTAATTTTTTCTTTTTTTCTTTTACTCTGATGTATTCTTCATCCTTCATTAAATTTAGTATTTTGTCAATTTTTCATTTTTCATTTTTCAGGGAGTATTGCTTTGTAAAAAAAAATACAGCTGAGTAACAATGTTTTCTGCTATCCGGAGTCCAGTGGTTAACTCCATTAAGGATGTCTGCATGAGCTCTGGTCCTCACTGCTTTGAAAAAATCCCAAGGAAATGGGGTATGACAGTAACTTGAGGAGAACAAGCTGCCGATATTCCATTTAAAGGCTGGTGCAAACTGTGAGAGAGACGGTCCAGCAAATTAGTTATTTTTAGAAGATGTACCCATGATGACATGGCCACCCTCCTCTCATGTGTTATGAACAGTGGGTGTTAAACACAAAGGGTATGAGATGTCACAGAGCAGATGGATCCCAAGAGATGAGGGGGACCATAGTCCCCAGCCACATGTACCCTGTATCATTTTTCTTTGTGAATGTGGTGCATGGAAAAGAGAAGTCTCAGTGAAATAGAGGGGGTTTTGTCATGCTTTTGTATTCCTCTTCTTTTTCTAAATTACACATCACATTTTCTACTGTCAGCTTTCTCAGTGCTGAACAAGACACCATTTTAAAATATTTTTGAATTGGAGGGAAATTAATCTCCCTGCCTTCTGTCTGAGCTGGTCACCCAAGTCCCTTGGTTGTCTTTCATTTTCATAATTCTGCTAGTATGTCAGATGTTTTTTATCTCACCTCTCAACCAAAGAAGTTCCTTGTCCTTGTGGACCAAGTCTTGGTGACTGGCCATGACCGTGATCTGTTGCATTGGTCCATCCCAAAACATGTCCAGGCTTTATCCTGACTTGTCTCTTTGAGAAACCCTAGTTCTCAGCTGTTATGCTGTGACCCTTTTTAAACGGTGATGTTGCCCACACTGGTCGTGCCCTCACTAAGATGACAGTGAATCTGAAGATACTTTTTTGAAGTTTAGCACTAAGACCACAAGGAAGGGAGTGTCTTTAAGTCATCCCAGAGATGATAGCCACGAATCAGATCAGCATGTTCTGGCCAGCTCAACATACCAGCTCACCTTTCAAGTTGCTTCATAGAGGGATTAGGTTTTCTTCTTCTCTTATGTAGCAATAAGGGAGCAAAGAAGACTCCCTTTTAAGAGCTAGTTTCAGAAGGTCTGCCCTGCATCAAAACAGCTGGGTTATCTTGATTGAGTTACCTTGGCCCAGAGCAATGATTTGAGGTGACAGTTTCTTGGAGGAGCTGTGCAACGTATTTTCTGTCCTTTAGTTCCCTGTATGCAAAATTTTCTGCTAAGAACAAACACTTTCCCATCTGGGATTCATGGGGCTCCTTTATAATCCTGTGAATATTTAGCAGCTCTGTTCTGTCTTTCTTTCAATGGTTCTCTGCCTGAGGGCACTTAGCGGTGCAATATTCTAAATAACTGTAAATTCAAGGAGACAATCCCCTTCTCAAAAAATCTCTCAGGGGTAAAAATAACTACAGAAGTAAAAATGTGGGGGAAAACAAAATATCTAGTCAAAGAAATGAAACTTAATTTGTTTATTTATCATTAATAAATATCTTGCCTGTTAGCAAGTGGAAATTGCATAGATGTGCAATTCCAGATGTGGCCTCAGTAGGGCTGAATAGGGCTGAATAGAGGGGCAGGATCACCTCCCTCAACCTGCTGGTCACACTCGTCCCGATTCACCTCAGAAATTTGCCTTCCTGGCCACAAGGTTACTGCCGGCTCATAGTCAACTGGTCATCCACCAAGACTGCCAGGTCCTTCTCCACAGACCTGCTCTCTAGGAGGTCAGCCCCCAGCCTGTGCTGGTACTTGGGGTTATTCCTCCCAAGGTGCAGGATCCTGTGCTTGCCCTTGTTGAACCTCATGAAGTTTCTCTCCACCCAATTTTCCAGCCTGTCAAGGTCCAGCTGAATAGCAGCACAGTCTTCAGGTGTATTGGCCACTCCCCCAGTTTCATAGCATCATCAAACTTGCTGTGGGTACTTTCCATCCCTTTGTCCAGGTCATTGATAAACAAGTTGAATAAGACTGGACCCACTATTCATCCCTGGGGAATGTCACTGACTACAGGCCTGTAACTGGATTCTACTGCGCTGATCACAACTTTTGAGCTCTTCCATTCAGCCTGTTCTTGTTACAGCATCAGTGTTCATAAATAGACAATGCTATAATGAGTACAGAGAAGAAATATGCTTCTACAAAATTGTCTGGAAAAGGATCTCTCGCCTATGCACTTTAGTGAAGTTAGCTCAGTCTTAAGTCTGAGAGTAATACTGGTACAATACCAGACTTTCTAGTAGTCTTATGTACCTATACAGTACTTTATCATCATAGAGAAAATGCTGCAGCTGGAAGAAAAATTAAGCATTGTGTATACAACACAATAAAATTAAACATTTCTTGGAAGAAGATAATCTTTGTAATGCCTTCATAATAAAAGCTTTTCCTTGTAACTTCTCTAACCAGAACTGGATCTGAAAATTCTCATCTTAATTTTTGCTCTGATCGCAATGTATTTCACCTGCGGTAGTGAAGATTTTAGACATGTTTCCCAGTCTTTCTACTCTCCCATTCAAAGGGAAAAGAAACATTGCATCAACATTTTATTTTACTTTTTCTCCAGATTTCTCTTTTCTTTTCATATCAGACCTTCAGAAGAAAAAATTCCTCAAAACAACAAGTTGTCTAATCTGGGTTTCACATCTCAGCTGCTATTACTGTATAAATGATTTTGTTTAGAGACAGCTTGGCAGCATGTGACACTCCATCATCAAAACCCAGCAAGCCTCAGTCATGTGTTTAGTGCCATCTCGGCATCTTTATCTATAGCAATTTGCCACGTCCTTCAAAAACACAGAAGTCAGATTTTGAGAACTTGCACCTATTAAATGCAGAGCTCCACAGAGGGGATGAGATTTTATATTTTGACCAAAAAAAGCCACTGTAGAAGAAGATTTTGAGAAAGAGCTATGTGAGGAAACCTGGCCAACCTTTAAAGGTTCAGAAATGGGTAACAGGAGAAATAACAATACAATGAACTTTTATTTGTATTTATATAAATTAATTTCTTAATTTAATTATGCTATTTTGTGCACAAATTTGTATCAAATACAACAACATAAAACCAAACTCCATTTAATGAAGACATAATAACACAGCAAGATCCCACTGTGTAATTACACTAAGGCCTTCATTAGTAGTCAAATGAACCTGCTGTCCTTTCCCTTGTCCTTTGGTGACAGTTGTTTGTTGTTCTACTTGAACTGAAGTAATTTTTTTTTTCTGCACTGTGAATGCTCACATTAATATTTCTTGGAGTCTCCCCTGTGGCACGGGTAGGTTTTTAAAAAAAACCCAGAGCATAGTGTATGACCTAAGCACTAGAAAAGTCAGGCCCCAACAGTGCAGGAACTTAATATGCATTGCCAGGAGACCGTTTCCTCTGCTGCCATCATGGAAAGTTTATGGACACTCAAGATCTAAGGTGGCACTTTGATGTCCTGTATTTGCAACGTGTATTCAATCACCAGCTGATTTTTAAAAATATTTTAAGTTCGAGAGGGCTGTGAGCTCATAGTAAGCAAAAGGTCATTGACCTGTGCTTTGATGGATATGGTTAGTGTCTTTTTTTTTGTGATGGCAGGCCCCTCTGGCAGTGACATGGCTGTTCAGACCTCTTTTCATCATTTGGGATTCAGGATACACATGGGCTGAGCTTCACTGATAGCCCTACTACATTTTTCTGCTGGCAGCCCTGATAAAAAGTGTTGAAGTAGAAGGGAGCGTGTGTTGCTTGCATGTTTAACACATTGGACTTTTCAGAGAACAGTAGTGGCCTAAAGAAGAACTGCATAGATAATACTATCTGTGGTGTGGTGCTGAGTAACATCAGGAGCAGAGCTCTCTGCAGCATTACACTCAGGCGTGGGACCCTGGGAGAAAGGCCGACACTTACAACACTTCCTCACTCAGGTCTGCTGTCACTGAGACTGAAATATAATTTCACACCTACATTGTGTTTTCAAAGACTTGTAGGATAGTTTGGGTTGGAAGAGACCTTTAAAGATCATCTAGTACAACCCTCCTTTTGTGTGCAGCCTCCTGCCTTGGTTTGTTTCTCTTGCCTCATTAGGCTGTAAGCTCTTGCCTCCAGGTGCTGCTAAAATAGTGATGAATAGATTCACTGCACATCCTTTTCATGTGAGCCATGTTCTTCAGTCCTGCTTGGCTAGGTATGACATGGTGCTTTTCCTGCTCCCTAAGTGGATAAACACTCTCAGCTGGCCACAGTAAATTAATTTCAGATGCAGGTAATATTCAAGGGTCTCCATTGTCCTGTTTGTACTTTTTGTATTATTCAACTCTGTTGTCTTCAATAGCCAATTTGGCTAAATAGAGAGAATGCAAAAAAAAGTGAGAAAAGGTGTAGCTGAGCTGGTAAAACAGGCTTTCCTATGGCAAGTGGGCTCATCTGGTAAGCAGGACTTAAGGGCTTGATCCTCTGATATCCTGTGTCTTGTGACACTGGTAATACTAAAGCAAATACCTTTCTATAAGTTGGCAATTTTTTCTATCCACTTTGCATTCAGGCAAATACTGATTCAAAGAGCCAAGCCAAAATCATCATAAATGAATATTGATAAGAGAAAATAATGAGTGAAATGACAAGATAAAGGGGCAAAATTTATTCACCTACATGGTTCTTTTCTATCCCAGCTGAAAGATTAGCTTTTATAATCATGTTATTTAATGATCCCAGACAATGTTTAGCATTTCTAACCCATGTTTAAGTAGCTGTTGCTGGTCTCCACACATTTTTAACCCATGATGTAAAAGCACGGCATAAAGTCAGCACTGTGTGTAGCACAAGTGCACTCTTCTACTGAAATCATGTCATCAGAAGTGTTATTTTCATAGAAGGAAAGAATCATTTATGTTGGAAAAGACCTTTAGATCATCAAGCCCCCAACTATAATCTTGCTGGTAACTGATAAAAGTTACTTGACCTTCTTAAAGCCTGTGGGCAGACGCCTTTAAAAAGCCTGAAAGTTAGTTATGGTAAAGGGTAGCCAACAATTTCATAGTTTGCCTTGTTTTTCTTTTCTGGCAAGAAAAAAGGGCCTGGGAAAACTCTCCTGAGTTGAAATTGCAGCTGTGTCACAGAAATGACACGAGCACAGGAAATAGTTGCCTTATAGCTGCTCGCTGGGGTCCCAGATGACTTCAGTGACGTTCGCTCCATGTGTGTGCATCAGGGGCAGCACAGTAATGTTCCCAAAACCAGTGCTCCTTGGGCCAGCAATGGTTTTCTCTGCCCCATTCAGGCTTTCTGTGACAAGGCTGCTCGGAAAACTGTATGATTTTACAGGGGCTCCTATACCACTGCTTTACTTACTCCACAGAAAAGTATCCAACGTGAGAGATGCTTCTATTGCTTCTGTCAAAGAGAAATATGAAATACATACATCCCTTTCCAGTTAATTAGATAGTTATGTAATTTTGTATCAAAAGAGCTTTGAGTGATTAAACTGTTGAAAGTGGTAACTTCAATTACAGGAAGCCTCCAGGGACAATATTGCAGCCGCAGTACTGATAAATAATTGCCATCGTAATAATAGATAACACAAAGGCATTCTACTTCTCAGTTGTCCTAATGGCTGCATAACTTGATAAGAAGAATACCATTGCTGATAGATAAGAAAACACTTGATATTTTACTAGGTCAAATTTAAATTACTCTTTTAAAAACGCTTTTGTAAACAAAGCAATTATTTTCTCAGGTATGACAAGTTTGCATGTTTCCTGCTAGGAAAATAAATTACTTGGGAATCAAGATGTACGAAGTCACACAAGACAAAGAAGGAACAGCATTTTAAACAAAACATCATAGGTGATCCCTCTGCTGAAAACTCCTGTCAGAGCTGGTAGCAGCAAGCAAATCAGTGATGTGCAGGTTCCATAACTTTATAGTTAATTGTTAAGACTAAAAGGAAAATAAGCACATGAAAGATTGTGATAAAATAGGACTAATATCTGTAAAAATCAGAAGATATGCATATCTTTGTCTATTTTGCTTTTCATTGTAATTTAAGTTAGCATATTGCTATAAAATTATCATCAAAAATCAAATGCTGGGGTATTTTTACTGTTATCGCTTCTATTTTTGTATTTTACTGCTGTTGTGTTTAAATCCAAATGTCTCCATTTAAACATTTTGTAAATACGTGGGATAAAATAACCCAAGAATCCTAATGGACAGCTCTATGAAGCACACTGGATAAATGTAAAGCAGACATCACTAGTATTTATTTTGCAAAAGACTTTGATGATAAGGGTTGTTTAAGTACCAAGCTAACTACTGATATTTTTGTAAAATAGTCCTTTCATTTCTAAATTTTGCAAATTTTGGTGCTTTTTTTTCATGGCTTCGATTTCTGTTTGGTAGTATGAATTCATCCTGCTGCCAGCATCCTATAGAGAAGGAGGAACCAAATGAAGAGTGGAGAAAACCTGCAGGGTTCTCCTGTCACTCTGAAATTCAGTTATTCCTGACTCGTTTTCTATAATGACATATAGGAATTCTAATTAACAGTTCTGTAACTGTTTGACAGCAAAATAGTAAACATTTGTACAGTTCTTTCCTGGTTCTAAACTCTGTTTCACATCATTATGTTTTATTTCAAGTCCTAGACTTGCAGATGAGAAAGATGACAGAGTAACAAATGGTGTCTTGTCAGACACCTCTCTTAGTGTCTCTGAAGGTACTTCACAAGCAGCTTCATCTTTGCTTTTTTCTTTCAAAAAATTATCTTAATGGAGCTGGTTGTCTGGTAGAAGGGAAGCAGCTAATGATGTGTGGACAGAAAGGAAAATGTAGGTGATATAGTAGGAAATGGAGAAAATGGCAGATTCCTCACTTCTTCAAACATACACACAGAAATGCTGCACTTCATAAACACTCCATAATTATGGAGAGATAGTGTAACACCAAAATAAACCCTTTAATTGTGTGTACTGCTGGCTGCAGCAAATGATGGGTGTTTGGTTGGGAATGAATTAAAGAGATGTGTAAACATATTTTTTCATTCAGGCACTGGTGTTTTTTCCTTGGCAAGCCATTAGGACAATGTAGGAGGCACATATGGGATGAGGACACCCTTAGCATTCATCTTCAGAGCTGGGCGGAAAGAAACTCTGTGTCACCTTCCTTCCCTCGTCTCCATGATTTCTGCAGAGTGAGAGTACAACCTGGTTTGTGGCTCCTCAAGGAAAACCTTGTCCATGCATGCTCAGAGCAGGACATCACTACACACAGGATCAAATGCTGCCTGTGGCTGAGGTCTTGCTCCTGGTCCAGTGTCTCTGCTGGAGATAGAAGATGTGAGGAGGAAAAACCCCAAAGGCCCGTGCTGGCAGGAGCCAGGAAAGCTGCTGTTGGCAGTCTATAAAGGCAGTGGATAATAGGTTCTGCTGAGCTTGCAGGATAGCTCAAGCAGCAGAGAATGTCATGCATACATTTTTTTCAGGACCCAGTTCAAGTTGGGACTTGATTCTCCCTCACCTATTTTTAAACCAGAATGACACAGTTGATTTCAATGGGCAGGCACAGGTTTACTGCTGAGTTTAGTAACTCAGCTCATTCAGATATTCTCTTCACCTGAATATATGCTTACAACTGTGGTGTGCAGAGGGGAGAAGAAAATCCTTTTCCCACCGTGCATGATGCCACAGGCAGATTGCACACTGCACAGCGCAATTCAGATCCCACACACAGAAGACTGTGAGTCGGGCTCAGGCTACATCCATAGCCCATACATAGTGGCTAATAAAATAATAAAACAGTAATACAACCTGAAGAGATCCCCTGATACCTGCTTCCACTGAACCCCATGCATGATCTATTCTTTCTTGCTCCAAGCAGGTGGCGGTGTGGTGGGGACTTGATCCCTTTGCTCTAGGGAAGCCTCCTTCTCAAGTACCAGCCTCCTCCTATGTCTTGCTGGGATTCACTCTACACACATTACCTAAAAGGAGCCACAAGAACGCTGGAGAGGGACTCGTAACAAAAATGTGTAGTAATAGAACAATTTTAGAAGAATGGCTTCAAAATGAAACAGGGCAGGTTTAGATTAGATGTTAGGAAAGAATTCTTTACTGTGAGGATAGAGAGACACTGGAACAGGTTGCCCAGAGAAGTTCTAGATGCCCCAATCCCGTAAGCTTTAGGCAATCCGATCCAGTGGAAGGTGTCACTGACCATGACACCAGGACTGGGGGCTGGAATGAGATGATCTTTGAGGTCTCTTACAACCCAAACCATTCTGTGATTCAGGTGGCCAGCAGCCACCAGAGCTGCTCCTCAGCTGGGAAGAGCAGGGAGTCAGCAAATGGCCCAGCCCTGCAGCAAAAGGCACCTGGAAAGCAAGGCTAAGAGTGTTCGGGATCTGAGGTTACATTTTGGGAATGAGGGAAAGGAGTGTCAGAAGGGCCAGGACAATCTAGAGAAGAGGCCACCACTGCCTCCCATGCTGGCACTGGCACCAGCATCAGCAGGTCCCTCCCTGCAGCCCCTAGCTGTAGTGCTGCACTGCCCCTCCCCTTCCTGAGGCAGGAGCCCAAGCCTCTGTCTTTCAGCTGCCATCATCTTCCTCCTGCCACAAAGATCCCTTGAGCAGGCCGTGGCCAGGTGTGACGCGCTGCCCCTGTAGCAGGGCTGTCTGGCCAGGTACAGCCCAGCCCAGAGCGTGTCTGTGAGGGTCATGCAATGTGTGTGCAACACTCAACAGGTCTTACAGAGGTCTGTTTTGAGACAGCAAGGATGACATTAATAGTGACTGGCCTTTATTAAGTAATGGTGTAACTTAATTAAATTCACTGCAATTGGATCATAATTTTTGACTTTTTTTTGCCAAAGAAGTAATCTAGAGATGGTCCACAGTCACCAGAGAGAGCACAGACAAATTAAATGTTCCAGCTGGAATCAACTTAACCGGCAAGGTTAAGCCTGGCTTTGGACATGGGTTGAAGAGTGTGGTCAGACACAGTTTATACACTCAGCTGCTGTGAGCAAACCTAGCCTTAGTGAAGGTGAGACAGCCACTTCCATCCATATATAATGATAAATCCAGAAAATCTAACTGCTGCCTGGTGAACTTAACACAGCAGTCTCTGCACTTGCATAGGTTAGAAATACAGAATTTTATACTGCTTTGCCTAATTCCATATGGAAACTGAAAGGAATGTTGAATGACCATTAATATGGTCATATTTATATGCCTGTACAGTGACCTCTACCTGAGGGCTTTTACTCCCACAGTAATTCCAGTTAAAAAGAAATTCCATCTCTAATCTAAATAGTCAGACCAGTAAAATATTTGAAGCACAAAGCAGGCCTGAGTGGGTGTGCCTGTCCCTGTAGTCAATGCCAGTAAGATAGGAAAGGTTGGTGCTATTTTAAACACAACCATTGCATTTTTCCTGCAACACCCCTGCGTGTACATCTAGCGTGGTGTGCGCTTAGCTCCAAAATGGGCAGTGAGGAAGCTGACAAATTCTGTGTGTGTTTGAACTTTCATAACCCCCTCATCTGCTGTGCTGCAATCTCTGCAACAGTGAAAGACTTCTTTCTTCTTGTGCCCTGAAGAAGTAAGTTCTCATTGCTTTTTTAGACTAAAAAAAGAGAAAATATTTTTCAACCTTACTTTTCACTTTTTCTGGCTGACCCAGTGGACACCTGTAACTCACTAGATCAATTATAAGCATTTTTTAATTATTTATCATTATTTTTCCTTAGTTCTCTCACACTGTCCTTCTCCTTATTTTCACCCAAATTTGTCAACCTTCCACTTCAGAGCCTAGTCTTGTTTCATATCCTCCCTTAGTTTTAGAGTTTTTCAGACTTCTCCATTCCTGGGGACCAGGATGGAAATTTAGCCTTTTGTCTCCTACTTGTCCCTCACTCTGGGAAAAGACATGTGACAGCACACAGGAGTCATGATTTTTGAATGCTTTCATGCTCTGGGATTGCTTAATCTGTTTTCTCCCCTCAGCACCCACTTTTCTCTTCTTCACACTGTTTTTGTGGAGTGAGTCTGACTACTGCAACAGGAGGAAAAGCCAGACTGGCATTCAGTCTCCTGACACCCCTCTGGGAGCCAGGCTTCTGCATACCCTGCCTGACCCAGGTGCCACATGACTTCAGCCCCTGCTTCTTGACAGCAGCAATAAGGAGTTGTTAGTTACTCTTTCTGTTCAGGTATCTTCATCTGCTCTCCATACTCAAACAAAACTTTAAAGCACTTTCGTGGCATGTTAATATATAGAAAGTGCCCAAGACCATGCAGTGGAAGAAAGGAATGAAAAGATGAAGGATTTACATCACTGGTTACACCTTTCTTTCCTCTTCTGGACTCCTTCCTCTGTGACCATGCACAAGTCATAATATTTCTGTGATTCAGTTTCCACTTCAACAATGAAGTAATAATCCCTGCTTTCTAGGAATGCAGTGAGGATAATGCTTCAACCATTGTGTAATGTTTTGGGATCATCACTCAAAAACGTCACAACAAGTGACAGCAAGAGTCCAGGCCTCCGTCCTCAACTGTTTTACTTCACAGCATGAAGAACCTCCTGTAGAGGGTTCACTAGCCTCAGCTCTGGTGACACACTTGCAGTACCCTCATGTCACAGGGGAAAAGGCAGAAAAAATAGTTTTCTCTGTGAGTGTCTACACAAGGCTTGTGTGTTCTAACACCTTCCATGCACAAGATATGTTGTGCCATTACTTAAAGACAAGAACTTGAAGAAACATAACAGTTAAAGAAGTGGCTACCAGACAGTAAAACTGGAATTATTCAGTCTGTATTTGTGCAGGGAAACAAGTATCCTGCTACAGAGAAATGGTGAGCAATTACCAGTTCCAATTTGTGGTAGGAATTTTATTTGAATGAGGATTTAATCTGTATTTTATATATCTGAGTTCAGAGGAATTGCTATTATGTCTTGTCCTGAGGTGGCTAATGAGCCTTTTCTCCACTGATGGGTCTATGTAGCTCTTGTCAGCAAGAACTGTAGTAATATTTTGGTACCAACAGGGAAATAACTCCTAGTGCTTAGCAATATTTCTGAAGCAAAATCAAAAGCAGAAAGCTGTTCTATTTTATTCCTCCTTTCCTTCTGGGAGAGAAGTCACAGCAGCTCACTGTGGCTTAGTCAGTAAATCCCCAGCTGGGATTTGAAACTCATGACATCAGAGAACAAAGCATCTTTGCTGTGCTAATGTAGGCAGCAGTGATGTGTCATCGGCTACCACGCACATGTTAGTGTATCATGAGGGCTCAGTTCTATCGACAAGGAGCAACCTTATACTTTGGTACTATGTAAACACTGTGTCTATTCACGGTCTCTCTCCTTGGGTAATGGTTCTCACATACAAAGTAGCAGCATGCAAAAATCAGTCTGCTGATGAATGAATTACTTTGATCAGGGCATTTTGTTAGCGGTCTTTATTTTTAGGTAGTGATAAAAGAAGCTTCTTTTGTACGAGAGTCACAGGCCAAGGAAGAAAAACCATGATTTGTATAAAGTGTCAACAGGAACTCATCCATGCATTGGGGTTCCTGGAAAGCAGAAGATAAAGAGTAGCATCCGGAATACTATTTTATGTTATAGCTATTTTTTGAATGCCAAAAAAATAGAGCAGGAGCACAGAAATTGCTGCCTAAAATCATGTCACCAGTAAGCTTAGCTCTATTTTCCTTTCTTAAAGAGTGCCCAGCTGCCACAAACTCAAAAATAACAGCCTTTAGTTAACAGTATCAAGAAGTCCAGCTGCTGCTGGGTACTTCCACATGTTAAATGCTAAAATATCTATCAGGGTTTTATGTGCGACTACCTGGCTCCAGATATTCCACAGGACCTGTGTGTTTGCACAGACCTGTCCCGTGCAGCTTCCTGTCGCAAGGTGAGGTTTCATCCTCTCTGGCAACGGGGGGAAACATCTGTGCACAGTTCCCGTGTGGTGGCGGATGCTGCACAGGAAAGTCTCAGTGCACCGCAGAGCGCTGGACTCCACCAGAGCTGCTGGGTTCCTCACATGTGGAAAACATTCCATACTGTGCTGTGGCTTCACCTAGGCGTGGGCAACCTGCCTGGAGGCCACCTGCCAGGCTGTCCTGGTACAGTCACCCTCAGTCACCTGTGACCAGTTTCCACCTTACCCTGGCAGCTTGGGGGTAGTGCTGTGTCTTGGGCTCAGCGTGGAGGGGGAAAGCCACACGTGCTGGGCCTCAACTGCTGCTTACAGGTATTTCTGCTCTCTGTGGAAATGTGCTTACAAGGCTTTTGAAGGTGAATATGTTGGTGTATTTTCACAGTCTAGCTTACATATGGTTTATATTTCCTGTGCTATTTCTTCACGTGTGTTATCGCATTTCTGGTCCCCTTCCCCCTCTCTCCCTAGTGCCTTTGATAATTCAAAACAGACTGTAGTTAAAAAGTGAATTATGCCCTTCTAAAAATCTTCTTACATTTTTATTACAGCTCAAAGTATTCTTGTTATTACTCCAGCTCTCCAGGAATATAATTAACTACTTGAGGGATTTTTAAAAGTTGAGTCATAGTCATTATTCCAAGAGTCTTCACCTCTACAACAGCAATTTTGAGCATAAAGATGTAAGTAACTGGCAAGATTTTGAAAAACTGGCTATTGGATCATGGCAGGAAGGAATCATCCTCCTCAAAGTTATAAATGAGACCTAGGAAGAGAAGATAAACACATAAAAAAATATTAGAATGTTACCTCTTAACCCATTTGGGAAATAGCAGCACAGATGTTGCTCCCTCACAGCAAAGGTGAGGAAGTCAATCTGTTCATTCATTTCGGAGATATTATTACAGCATATAATAACATATGAGGGCAAACCGCATATTTAAGTTCATCTTCTATGCATTCCAAATTATTGCCATTACATCCTCTTTCCTTGAATACTTTATACATCTCACTGAAATTTTTCCTTTTCTTCCACAATTCTAAAACATTATTTGACAAGGTTTTTGTACTAAAATATTTAAATATGCACATTCACTGTTTCCATTGAGAATCAATGCCAGACATAATGCTGTGACATTGCTATCTGAAACCCTAGGACTATGTTGTTAAGAATTGTAGTGCTCTGAGCCATTACTGTAGAGATTGTAGAGAAATTTGTATTAAGTCCCATCGTGGGCAACTGAGGACTTGACAGTTTCTGGGGATGGATAACAAGTAAACTTTAAGAATGCAGACACTCAGTAGTGACAAAGAATACCGTACTTAGAAGAAAGGGCTTGGGTATTGTGCTATGGCACTAAATGCTAGACATGAAAAATCATCCTTGGGAAAGAAAAGCCTTTTCTAGCTGAATTTTTGTGAAAAACCTGAAAAGGGGACTTTAATTAAAAGCTGTATGTAGTGTGTATGTGTATGTAATAGAAGTACAATCCTACTGACACTTAATATCAGTGACAGTCATCAGAGAAAGGGTAAGAGGGCTTTGTACAGATGCCATATGTAAATCTCTGCAGCCTTTTGTGCTTAAGTTTCTACCTGTTTTTTTGAATCTAACTTTTGAATGCTAACATGACAAAGCAATGGTTTACAACCAAAACACTTTATTTTATTTTAAATAACCTCAAGTAGTACAAAAATCTATTCACAGAAGGTAAAAAGTTTATAACTTACTTTTTGTTCAATGTATACTACACAGGTTTCACATTTAACAGTAACTCAGGATTTTCAAAGTGACACAGTCATCAGAGAGGGGTTTTGTGGTGTCTTGCCAAATGATAGCATGATAATCTATTCAAAAGCTAGAAACGGCCCCAAAGAAACTATTACAGTGCAATAATGTACTGGAAAAGACATAATCAGAGCCCATAGAACTGGGAAGAAGCCTTCAAACAGAAGTGTTTTAACAGCGATTGTTCCCAGCAGAACTATGAAGCCTGTCTGGCTACACTCTATTGAAGAGGAGTCTGAGAGGCACAAATATTCATGAACTTGGCTGGCAGCTGAGCAGCAGATTTCTGAGCTCCTGAGGGAACTTGAGAAGCACAAACTGCAAAAAATCACCCAGAGAGAAATTAAAGGGTGAGTTACAAGCGCTAACAGCCTACAGGTTGAAAGGAGTCTGTATATCCAAGCAAATGCCCTCACCCTCAAACCCAGACACAGTGGGGTGCCCTGCTGTGGCTCAGACTGGCTTGCTTCAGCAAGCGGTAAGGACAATCAATACACGTTCATTTGGGAAAAAGTAAAAAAAAAGGATGGATCAGGAAAAAACATTTTTCATAACTAAATGCAGAGTTTTCATCTGACTTGGTCTCCATCAATTGTTGCATGCTAAAGTACTGAGTTGTCCCAAATTTTGTGCAAGCCACAGACTGAGTAGCACAATTGTTTTACTAGCAGTAAGTGACACCAGAGATGATGTCACGAGACCACACTCACCACTAAACTTCCTGAGAAGCCAATATTAGGCAGAGATCCTACTGCAGGATTTACTGTATGACAATAAACTGTTTCCATTCAGCATTCCTACGCAGGACAGGGTGCGAGCAAATAGGCCCTTCCTGAAATCCACAATTTTTTTCTAGTTCTGCTTAATAAACTACATATAATTATAGAAATTCTCGATTAGTCAATGCTTCTGAAAGCTGCAGACTGGACTATATGGTATCAAATTTGCAAAAAGCTAAATTTGCTGTGTCCGATTAATGTCAGCAGCAACACATAACAGGCAGTAGTTTTTGAGAAGTTGCTTAGTGTTGCCCAGGATCAGCTCTGGCTGAATGAAGGGGATTTGGGAGAATTCTGAGAAATCAGAGAAGCTGCTCAAAATGAATGTTTTTCTACAGGACTTCTGAAGGATGTAGAATTTTATTCAGCAGGTCTCAAAATGAACCAATATAATGATATCTTGATGGCTTCTTAGGATGAAATACTTCCTTCCACAGGGTTTCCACTAGGTAGATGTAAAAGAGCCAGGAGTTTATGTGTGTAAGAAAATTTATCTTTTATAAGGGAACAATATCTAGTAACTTACATGGCCTCATTTCTCACTGTCTCGGAGGGTAATGACACAGGAATCCCTAGAAAAGCAAGTTGGAAAAAATATGTCAGATTTGAATGTGATTTACATCCTCCAGAGAACTCGGTGCAGATAAGTATTTTGCTTGAAAACCTTAAAAAATTGTTGAGATAAGAGGCACATCAGGCTGTGTTGATGCAGAACAAATGAAAAGCTCTGAAAGGCCAAGTTCAGGTCAGTGCCAAGTGCCGAACCCCACCACAACCACGAGAGGCAGGAGTGAGTTTTCAAAGCTAAAAAAAACCAAACCCAAACCAAAAACCAACAACAACAACAAAAAAACCCCCAAACCAAACACGCTTATATACATAAAAGAGCACAGGAATTTTCCATGGGGGTGGGGAAAAACAATAGAGAAGTGATGACCTTGGGATGGCGCCTGGAGCCTGAACAGCTTGGCTATTGTATGGAAACAGCTGACTTCTGCACAGGAAGCAATCATTGCTGATTAGGGACTCCAAACCCCTATCTCTATTTTTTTCTGTCCTTTTTTTTTTTTTTTTTGTACATAAGGCAAGGCTCCCAAGGGCTCTTCACAGTCTCACCAAACCCCCCCTAGCCTGCTACACCCGGGTGCGTGCGTCACGGGCGGCAGGGAGGCAGCAGCCAGGGACCCTGAGGGGCCCTGCTGTTCCTGCACTCCGGCTGCCAGGGGACACGGGATCCAAGGGCACAGGGTCAGCCTAGAAGGTGCTTTTGGGGACACAGTCACTGATTTTCTGCAGTGGACCTGGGATGTGGCCTTCTGTTTCTTGTTGACTCTGTGGGCTTGTTCCCAGCTATCACAGTTTAAAAAAGAAATTTTCATTGTTAGTGCTTTAATCTGTATTCCTCCTGCAGCCTTTTTTGTAACACGTTTTATCAATGAGTTAAATTAATGCTAGATGGAATGTTGTCAATTTGAGGATGAGCTCCTTAAAAGCATACTGTGTTGAAAAGCTTCAGCCTCTACTGGCTAAGGAATAAGGATGTGGAGAGCAAAATGAAGCACAAAAACAGCCTCCTGGTGAGTAAGAAAAATTGTAGGCTTAATTGCACACCATGAGTTTTGTTAAACCGATGTATGCTGAATGCACGGAAGGAAAAAAGACAACCACAAACTCTGCAGCCACCTGGGTGGAGGTCAGTAGGGAGGTTGCAATTCTTGTTGATTCAGCTAGGAAAGCCAGCTCCAAAGATACGGTGAGCCCTGAGTGAGGATGTAGGTGGAAGGACAGAAAGGGGGAGGACACTGAAAAGCTGATTCAAGTTCCTTCCCTCTTCTTCTTCCAGTGCAGCAACCAGGGAGGAAAAGAGAGAGGCGACAGCAAAGAAGCAGAGCTTAATTAATTGGCTTGAAAAGCCACAGAGGAAAGCGAGCCTTGCTCCATAAGCTGCCTCAGTCTCTACCTCTTCCCCAGAGCTCATCCTGCTGCCACTGTGCTATACACCTGCCCCAACCCTTCCCCCCCCGCCCCCGGGGTGTTTCAGCTCATGCCCCATGAGGAACACAAGCATCGTGAAGAATTTAAGCAACTCCAGACTTAACCAACAGCAGAGCTACGGTTTTTCAGATTTTAATGACAGATTTGTGTGTCTGTGGAGGCAGTTAGGGACTTAAGCTGCTTTAGGCTTAAAATGTTTAGACTGTAGTTATGTTGACATACTTTATCTAATGACACCCACATTTGGTATTATGCTGCTTATTCACTGCTTGCCCAGTCCAGGGCAACCAAGAGATGCTGTGACTACCCTGTCCCACTGCAGTGCTTTACAGATCTCCTGCTACCTGTCAGTTTCAGATGCTATGGCAAATTGCAAAAGATGCAGCACTGTGACAAAGCAGTTGAAATCCATGTTGATGAAATGTTACTTAGTCAATGAATTTTACATGAAGTGACTCAGACTGCTATCAGCTAAAGAAAAGGAGAGGCCAAGGGATGATAGTCCCTGTGTGATAGGATGTTTTTAAGGTATCATTTAGCTAAATCTCTAGGAAATACCAGTGGAATCAGAGGTCATATAATGTTTACTCTTTCACTACTCTGTTTGACACTCTAGACTTTTGGTTAATAAACTGGTCTCGTTTCTGATGATTGTATGGTTTAATTTCCACCATGCTTTGAATATCACATTCAGCTGTTTAGTCTGGCAAGTTTGTGGGAGGATGGCTAAAGCTGGAACTGCATAATGAACAATGCTAAAACTGGTATAAGATGTTATATTCCTCCATCACCTCCTTTTAAATCATTTCCAGGAAATCCCACTTTGCTCTGCTGACCTTTTCTCTGTTTCAGGTATGCTCCTAAGTGTCAGTGCAAGTCTGTTCGGTAGTCACTTCTTCTAGAAAAATGGATTTGGGATTTAGACAGATGTCTTTTCAGAGATGCGTTGAGAATAATTAAAAATACAGTGAGCCTGAGTTAATTAATCAAGAGAATTATTATATTAAGTATGTCTGAGATCTTCAGCCTTCCAACACAGAGCACTTTCTTTCAACACACAGCATCGGAGAAGCTCCAGAAAATGGTTAGGCATGTTTGGAAGTGACATGGCTGCTTTCTAAACAGTGCTTATCTTGAAGATATGTTTTACTCTGAAAAGGCACAGTCATACTAAGACAGTCTTTACCATATGGTATTCTTTACCAGTCTGCTCCCTTGATTTCTGCACTGTGGGAACAATATACTTCAGCAGTGCATAATTTCTAAAATAATGTTTTAATCTCATACATTTGGCAAATTAAAGGTTTAGTTTCTATTCTATTCTATTCTATTCTATTCTATTCTATTCATCACAACACTAATACCATTTCTAGCATGACTGCTTTTCAGGTAAAATATTTCAAGGCTGGAATTTATTTCACCTAGTTTTGATTGTCTATAGTTATGGGAGTAGCCTTACCCTGAGCCAGGAACCCTCTTCAGTCACCTCAGATCAAGAGGAAAATTCATCCTTTCCCAGTTCAAGTGTATCAACTGACCCTGAACCTTCCTGTGTGAGGCATTAAAGCTCCTAATGGTACCCAAATGTCAGCCATGGAAAAAAGATGTTGAATAGCTGTCACTGTGGGAATAACCATATACAGGTATCTATGGGTAGTGGCCATAGTGCTCGTTTGTTCATCAGACATTTAGGATGAGGATGACTGAAGCTTTGAAACTGCTCTTAGGATAGCTTTTATACTGTGCTCTTGGATGCCCATTATATGCTTACACACCATTACTCACAACAAAGGCCTAACATGACTGAAGTCTTTAGGCATCATTGTAATCCTTAGTATTATTATCAAAAATTCTTACTGGCCATATTTTTTCCTAACATTTAAGCCAAAATTTCGTTTGGTCACTTGTTGTTATAATGAGCGACGCAGAGTCCCCAGGCAGGTGCAAAGGAGAGCCCCTTTATTGCAAAAACCCAGCCTTTTTAAGCAGTTAGCCAGTTATCTGTTTACATACTTTTAAGGCACAACAAACGTAATTCAGCCAACCCCCATACACCACGGCGTGAGCACGCAATGGTCACGCAGCACGTTTTTCTACCCTTAATTCAGCTGTGTCTCTTTCCTAAAGTCCTTTTCTACTTCACTGGAGTGACAGGCCTGAGCCATGATTTTACAAAGGCAACAAGGCCTTCATGCAACAGTCACTGAGCTGAATTGCTTTCCCCTTACTACAGCAAATTAATATTTCAATAAGTTAACTGTCTTTTGATTTTTCTAATGTGTATCCTGATGCCCTTTGTTTAGCATACCCTGAACTGTCTTGGTAAAAAAATTACAAAACTTTATAAAACATTTATTTTTCCCCTTTTCTTGTTTTTTTTTTTTATTATTTTCTTTTATGTGATTTTCCTTTCACTCTGCCTTTGCCTTAAGTTCTGATCCAGTGACTCTTCTCCAGCAGTATTGTGGGGCAGGCAGACTGTCCTCCTGCCTGTGTGCCCTGCCCACTCTGTCCCTGCCCCAGCTTGGCCTCACCCCACGGCTCTGAGCCCACCCTGGGAACCTCATGATGTCTAGACTGAGACAGACAAGAGATCAATAGTAAAAAGAGACTTTCTCCTCCCTTTCAGATGGCACATAGTCATTAGAGTCAGATGGAAGTAAGGAGGCTTTTTTAGAGTGCCTGAATAACCAGCACAGAGGGGATCTGCCAGTAGTATTTCTAGACATGAAAATTTAAAAATAGATTTTGAAACCAAAGTGGACTGTGAGAGGATGATATTATCTTTTTTTGGTAATAATTTCCTCCTCCCACACAATACACCATCCATCTCCACATACCCTCAATGACTTTTTGGTTAGATGTTTTCCTCTCTTTATGAGCCTTTCAAGATGACTAAGTAGTGGAGCTATCTCCAGCTACCAACACCTGCAGTTTGTGATCCATGCCCTTGCAGGCTTAAGACTCAGTAACTGATTTGTGGGACAGAAGTTACTTCTATTTCTTTCTTACTAGTCTCATCCCCCTGCAGTTTGAGACTTCCTGAAATACTTCTGGTAGGGAGATGCCAGTTAAGTAGAGCATGTCTACCTCTTTCCATTGGACACTATAACAGAAAAGGGGACTTATTCCACAGGATTTGGTGAGAACATTTATTCCTTAGAAATAACTACATTTTGTCCTTATGCTCCCATGTTCAGTTACACGCTTTTCCACATGGCAAGGTACTCATTTGCACTTGTAGCCAGCCTAGGCTTAATCACAGGACCCCATGAACAGCAAGAAATCCTGCAAAGCCACAGCCTGAAGACTGGTCAGTAGCTATATGAGAAGAAAAGTACTGTTGGTTTGAGTTGCTTTCACAGTGTCTTAGTTGACAGCTGAAGTGACCCTCTCTCTTAGTGGCAGCGTCCTTCTCAACTGTGTTTCTTGTACCGTCCAATCTGCTGATTATAATGGAATGACACTCGGTGTTCCAGCCCTTGCAGTTTACTCCCAGTTACAGTATTGCTCTCCACGGCTGTTTAGCGTCCTAAGTGTAGGTGGCCTTTCTTTTCCAAGAGAAATTGAACAACAGAGCACATCTCATCACCACAGCCAGATACAAAATGCTTTTAAACCCTTCTATAATGAGACCGCTATTCTTATGGAGAGGGAAGGAGAGAGAGGAGGTAATTCGACATGTCATCCACTTCCACCAGAGGCTCCTGAGGATACTGTTATTACTAATGTCTACTGTTTTCCGCAGCCCAGAATAATGCCCACCCTCCAGTACAATTTGTGCCTGCTTTAAGGTGCTGCCATCCGTCCCTCTGGAACAAACACAGGAAATGCATCAGGAGGCTCGGCTGCAGATGGAAAGCACATCACCGAGCGGCACTTACGCTGCGAGATCCCCTAGATGAAAGTCTATTTCAATGAGCATTGTGTTTCAAGGTCCACTTCCTCCGAATCTGGAAAGCTTAAGAAGGAACATCCCACTTGTGTCTGCCGACACAAAGGGCTGCTGTGGCTTGGGAGATGTTATCGGCCTTCCCGTGCCACGGCAGCAGCCTTCCAGTGGCGTCTCCCAAGAATTACTCATTGTTCCTGGGGAGGCTTGACTCCTCTGGGTGGGATCTCATGGCATCCAGTTCAGATGGAAGTAGGTGTTGCTGGGAGGCCAGCCAGACTCATGACAAAGATCTCTGGTTATTGGAGGAGTTACATTGGGGGACCAAGCTAACAAAGTCCATAGTGATCACAGACGCGAATACTGATTCATAAAATGCATCCCTTTTTGTTGGTTGTAGTTAGCAAGTACCATTTAGAGCAATCAGATGTGAGTCTTGACTCTTGGGCTGAGCTTTAGAAACTGAGATATCTTTGTCTTTTTTTTTTTTTCATGTACTCAGGCACTATTGATTTCTAAATACTCTTTCCCATAGTTGTCAACTTGGAGTTCAGTATGTCCCGGCCACCTTATATGAGGAAATAAGGAGTGATCTATGCTTTTAAGGATCATCACTTGAAATCCAGGGCTTCTGGGAGACACACGTGACCCTTGAAAGGCTCTAGTCAGGTTCAGTTTTCAGAAGCCTCTTGCAAGGTGGATGCATGCTCACATTATCCTAATGTCTTTTCTCTAAAATTAGAGTGGAAGTATAAAAAGCAACTTCCCTGGGAGACTTCCTAGAACTGGTGCTTCTGATGCCAACTGAAAATACTGGGAACAACCACTTTTTTCACAGTGATTTGGCTTTGTCTGCCAGACTGCACCTTGAAGCACAAAAGAGGAAAAGGAAAAATGACCTGAACATTTCTGGAATTTAGCAAATCTTTGATTTGCAGTCTGGCAGGCTCACATTTGAACTGAGGAATTTATTCTTTTTATTTCCTCATCTCTCTTCTGTCATACCAGTAAATCTATCTCTGGTTTCTCTTCCTTCTCTCTTTTATTTTTTTAGGAGGTCAGTAGAACATAAACTGCACAGGAAAAATGTCTGTCGGCAGTGATTTCTTATATATAAATGAAATTTCTTACATATAAATGAAAAAGATTGAAAACATATATTTTGGAGAGGTATGGGAGAAAGGCAGCAGAGAGAAAGAGATACAGCCTTTCCAAAAAGAAAACTTTCAGTCTGCTTTGCAAGCAATGGAAATTCCAATTTTAGAAATTGTGCTACAGGCTAATAACGCACAACATTGTTGGCTATGGCACATGGAAAAAAACAAAAAAAAGCTTTTGTAATTCTGTCTCTCTTGCCAGAGGAATGACATGAAGCCAGTCAAACACATTGAGGGAAACATTAATTTTCCACAGATACAGTCTAAGAACATTTAGCTAATATTGGTCATGCATAACTATGCCTTGTACCCATGCCACAGAGGTGTATCATGTTGTTTGGTAAAATGTGAACTTTTGAGTTTTCCATCAATGGCAAACCTGCAAGCTCCAGTTAGTTAGCATCCCAGCAATCAGCATGTAGGGAGACTCGTGGACTAGGGACAGAAGTTCATTGCATAGTTTTCCTAAAATAACATTGTTATTTTGTGTAGCATATGCTACAACTCCATGGCAACGCAGCCAGGGAAAATGGTGACAGAATGGTGACAATGATGTTGAATTACCTTCTGATAACCTCACTCACCCCTTTTCTGGACCAAGAGTCATGCTAGTCAGCTGCTGATGGCGTACTGCCACCAGTTTCCTCCAGACTTGAAGCAGAGAGAGGTTTTGAAAGAACTGCTGACAAATAAGGCCAAACGTTTGCCTGGAATAACTTTTTAGTTTAGCGGTTACCACAGGAGTGGATTTGGCCCGTGGCTGTGTTTAAACCACTTTCTCAAGGATGGTGTGCTGTTTCTGTGGAGGCAGGAGAAAGCACTTCTGACCTGTGAGCACAGTAATCAGTGCAGGTACAACCTGGGTGGCTCCTGGAGTACGTCATAGGTCTCATGGAGCGAGAGAATGATACTATTAACAGCTGAAATGATGGCAGAAGGACAAACAAAAAAGAAATCATTACAAATGCATGGAACTGAGAAATCAAGGTATCCCTGCGTGAAATCCCCAGTTCACTTTTACAGCCTGAGCTGTAAATATTTGGCACAGTTTAACAAAAGAGAAAAGAATAAATCTGTAACTGTTTTTCCATGTTACAGATCAATTTGTGGTGGGTAATTCCTAAAGCATGTCAGAGCAGCCTGTAGAATGTCAATGAGTACTGTTTCCTTGGGCCATGATGGGTCAATTCAGTAGTTAAGGCTCTACAGAGCTCGAGGCAGCTCTGTGTGTACCCACTAGTAGTTGGATACACAGTGAGATAGACATAGAAGTCCAACAACATGCAAGGCAACAACACACTCTGCTCAGCTGTGCAACTATGGAGCTGTTTCTGAGCATCTCCAAAGACTCCTGTTTTACAAGGAGCCATATGGAAAAGACAAGAGGTATTTGGTACAAGTCACTTCTGGGGAGATTCCAACTGGACACAGGAGGAAAATTTTTCACAACAAGAGTGAACAGTCAGCCTCTGGAATAATCTCCCTAGGGAAGTTTTGGATTCCCCAACACTGGTCACTTTTAGGATTTGGCTGGACAGGGTGCTGGACCATTTTATTTAGATTGTGCTTTTGCCAAGAAAAGTTGAATCAGATGATCCTTGAAGTCCCTTCCAAACAGGTATTCTACGGTCTCTCTCAGTGATGGGAATTCCTGCTCACTACTGCAGGTGGTAGCTGGCTGGAGCCTCTAAGGCTTATGGGATTGTATTTAAGTGCCCCAAAATAGAGGTCAGATAAAAGTTAAATATCTAAACCTTGCATGCCTGGCGCTGCCTAACTCCCACCAATTTGTGAGCTGCAGAGTGATGCGCTTTGGAGACTCTCCATCAACGCCTATCTACGTGTTCAGGCATTGACACCTTTAGCTGGCAATGGAAAAAAGCTTTATCCGTGGTGCCAAAGATGAGACTAAAGCAAATGGAGTTAAAAATAAAACCAACATGTTTGGAAGGAGTGTCAGGAAGGGGTCTCCCCGGTTAACCAGAATAGCAAGCCCTTCATCTTCTGGATGCCGCTGTCTGGGTGTGGGTGGAAGTGGAGAAAGCCACAGCTTATTCCAAGGAGATCCCTGGCTAGGAACTCCTGGCGGTGCTATGGGCACCTCTCTAGACAGCTTCTCTCAGCCGTGCAGTAGAATGCACGCAGCCACTCTCACACTGAGTTTGCTAGCTCAGATGGTACTAGAGGCAAAGAGTAGAAGCGGCTCTTACCGAAGGTTCTGGTGTTTATTCCGTCTTGGACCCATCCAGGCCAGGGAGCAAGAGGGCGGGCCTCAGCCCTTCATGTTCTTATCGAGGGGTACAGCAAGGGGATGGGGTAACACACCAAGGACCAATGGAGGGGAACCAGGGGGCAGAGTGGCCCCCTGGCTGTTGGCCAATCAGAGAGACCTGACCTACACAGGGTCACAGGACCAGATGGGAGAAGCTTTTCTAACTGAGCTATGGGGGTCTCAAACTTCAGAGTTTTTCCACCAACAAGTTCCCTTTGGACCTGGGCTCTTTGGCCCCCCAGCTATAACAGCTGATGGTTCAGGCACCACAACATCGGGATATTAGCTGCTCACTTTGGACTTGCTGATATTGAGGGAGTGACAGCTCTGCTGCACAAAAGCAAAGAGCTCCTTTGGAAGCAGTACAACTCTTCCATGAGATGGTGATAAATACAGATAGGTTTTGGACTAAGCTAGAGGGCTGCCAGCGAAAGTGACTTGCTGAGAAAATTTATGTACTTTTGTCACTTTCATAATCTGCAAGTTGAAAGTGACTTCAAGGCAATTCCAGACTGGGTAGGTCTGACAAGAGAAACAGAGAGACATGGCACAAGTCATTAGCAGAATTGGAAAACAAATACTAAAATCAGTGAGCATGATAGATACCATTTTCTTGGCTGTGTACTCCTTCTCTTCCCCACCCAAAACCACGTCACTAACAACATGAGTATTTCTTAGGCTGTTCTCATTCAGTATTTCTGGTGTTAAATAGAAAAACAGAAGAAAAAGTGGGAATTTTTTTAACTGACTACCTACCTCTTTCCTAGCAGTTCCATTTTTTGGAGATGTATATTTCAAAGAATACAATAGCTGTGATACTGCACGCATTGTCCTTGCCTAGATGCCACTTCAGTGACCAGTTGGTGTTTAAGCAACCACTGGGGTTGCTTAAACTGGTTGAGCATTAAAAATATTTGCAGTCTTAAAGAGATGCATCAGGTCCAAGGAACAAACTAAGGTGGTGATTCCCCCTAGTTAATGCCATCCATTTTTGCCTGCAAGCTACATCTTCACATAATTTCCAGGCAGTTTTTGTAGTCAGGAAAAAATATTGAAGAACAGTTTGTCATTGATGTTCCTTTAGGACAAATACAGGTTCAGGAATGCATGAGCCTGGTTTTCTGCTCTGATAGAAAGCTATTAACACAAGAAAGAAAAGGAAACTTCTGGCTACTTTTTGCTGCTTCTCAGCTGATACACCTTAGTTGGCTTGGATCTGTGACCCTGGACAATGACTCTCTTGGTCACATGCAATGGACCTGTCGGGATCTGTCAGATGAGTAGGGGGTCTGGCACACACTCATTCTTCCCATTTGATCAATAGATCTCCCACCAGCTCTATTTGCTCAGCTTTGTTCCCAGATGACTTGCTGCAATCATGATACCATAGCTTACCTGAGAGCAAACTTTACACCTTGTTCCAAGAGTTTGAGTGTCTGTTGTTTTCCACGTGGACAGTCAAGGCTTTCAGTGGTATTCTTAGAATATTATGATGTTGGAAAGTCCAGTAGTTCCAACCACCACGATCAGCCTAAGGTTAATATGTTAAAAAAACCCCTCTTGATGCCAGATTTTACAACAGCAAAGTACTATATATAGCTTTGCAGGAGATAAGGGTAATTCAGATTGATACTTGAAGGCACAAGGTCATCAGCAGTGAGAGCTGGAAAGAAATGCTTCACGCCATGTGTAGCAATGTCTGATTGGGTAAGGACAGCATGCTTTGTCTGTAATTCCATTTCATCACCACGTGCTACTTGTTACTACACTGGCTGAATACCAGATAGGGTTGACTAATAACTTCACCCACTGGGCCAAACCTATGTTCTGAAATTATGGTTATTTTTAGGAATGCAAATCAGCCCAGTGACTTACTGAATCAAATTTACTCTACTTGTTACCTCAGAAAACCTTCTCAACTTTTTTATTTCTATAATAAATTTGCCATAAAGCTCCTATGTTCTTCTTTGATCAGTATCGAAACTTAAGACCTCATCATCTTCTCTTTCTGTAAAACAAACTTGCTACTTCTAGCACAATCTAACACCAGAACTCCCTCTTGGAGCAGATCTCACTCTGCTCTGTAAATTCCCCTTCTAAAGACTTTTTCTTCGTTCAAGGTTCTAGGCAACATAAGAGAGCAGCTTAGCTGAGCATTAAATGCAGAAGTCCTGGGTTTGGTTCTGAGCCAGCCAATCATCTAATTTTGACCTCATTTCCTTAATTTGTAAATGAAACTGGCAACAGTTCTTAGACTTAGTAATGATCAGAGAACAGCAAGAACCACTTACTACAGCATGACGTCAAGGCTGGGGTGGGTCTATGCGGCTGTGACTATACCACAGACTGAACAAAGCGGCTCCTGGACACAGAGGTAGCAGAATGTCCTCCACCCAGCCACTGCGCCAACCCAGTGTTTCCAGAGAAGACCAGCTACATGCATGTTTTGTAGCAGTTGGCCCTGAGTTTGTTTAGGTCTCATGGATTATGTCTCAGGCATTAAGACATAATGGTTATCTTTTATGTGGGGTAATTTTTTTGAGTTCAAAATGATCTGAATAATGATAGGATTGCTTTGCATCCCACTCGGACAGTGTTTTTGTGTTCTGACACTGAGGACGTGCATGCTATGTCTTGAGGCTAGAGGCCATGAACTACTGCAGATGACAAAGCCTACTGCATAACTATGTAAGCCAGGGGAGATGACTCAAAGCATCCATTAAAACTTTTGGGACTGGTCTGCTGAGTGACCTGTCATTCAAACTGCTCTGAGAAATCTTGCTACAGTGATCCAAACTGGATAAGTGATGTAGACACTTGTATGTGTAGTGCTCAGCTGGATCTCCTCCATTTAGCATAAATCTCTCACAGACACCAGTGTGCCAGGGATCTAAAGCTAAAGCACAGGCTTACAGCAAGAACCTCTCCAGGCTTATAGTCACAGTGAAATGGCAGGAAAATCCCTTTAAACCCCACTCACCTTTGAAGTATATCTCTGTTTGCACAAGAAGGTAGACTTTCTCAGAAGACCGTCTGGAGAAAACCCTGGCATGTCTCTTTTGCCATTTCTCTTGATATCCTTGCACTGGAGAGGGGAAGTCCGGAAGCCAGATGCTTGCCTGTGATACAGATGCAGCAGTGGGGTGTTTGACCAATGTTCTGCTGGGTTACTCGCCAGCTGGTGCCAAGCTGCTCCTACGACAGAGTGGCGTGAAAAAACTAACTTGAGAATAGTGCTCAATACTTCTGCAGTTGCCTTCCCTTTCTCCCTCCTTGCTTGTGTCACCTTTGCCTCAGACTCTTCCACAAAGATCTGCCAGCTCTGAAGCTCGGGTCGATAGATATAAAGAAGTCCTTTCAGCCTGCCTATAATTCATCCTGGCTTACGTTGAGCTGCAGAAAGATTTGCCTTTCTCTCCTTGGCATTTGTTACTACTTATGCCAAGGGCTGTTGATACAAGTCTGGGGACCAGGCACATAAAAGTTTGGAGCAGAGGGTCAAAAACTGAGGTTCCTTTGTCCTTGATCTGCCTCAGACATCCAATGGAGTGATATGCTGGTTCTGATTTATGTGTATATCAACAACGAATACTCACACCACCCCCTTGGACCTCCTCCACTTCCCCAGTCTTCTCTGCAGAGTCTCTGGGTGTATTAATCCCAGCTGGGCACACAAGTTCAGAGAGCCCCCGTGGAAGGAAAATAGTGAAACAAAAGGAAGAGAGAGACACTTTCAGCGCTGTTTTGTTTTGCTGCAGGAAGCTCAGAGACAGACGCTCAGACGGCAGAAACTACAGGTCACAGAGTGGGCACTTCCGACGGGAAGCCGCAGCTCCCTGTACATGGGGCTGCGGCGAGATGCAGGCTCCATTCCCTCCTTTGGACTTTTATTGCCGCAGCCGGCGCCGCCGCGGCTCAAAGGCACGGCTGCAAGGGGCCAGGCACCCTGCTGCCACAGGAGCTGTTCAAACAGCTGTGTTCAGTGCCGTGCGTTGCCATCCCCCAGCACGAGTCTGTGGCTGAGTTA
Source organism: Gymnorhina tibicen (assembly GCA_013399875.1). Taxonomy (NCBI): domain Eukaryota; kingdom Metazoa; phylum Chordata; class Aves; order Passeriformes; family Artamidae; genus Gymnorhina; species Gymnorhina tibicen. The sequence continues at coordinate 544,254 of VXAZ01000030.1, forward strand.
TGGAGAGCCACACAACACCAGGAGCACCGGGAGAACAATCACTGTGTACCAGAGGCACGTGGCTGAGTATGCATGGATCATGAATGGTGTTCCTGCAGCACATTTATGAGGAGAAAAAGGAGCTGTCAGAAAAACTACCTAAAACTTGTCTTCTTTAATGTCTTTAATGAGTTATGTCATACCTTAAATATCTAGTAAAGTTACCAATGTGAAGGGGTATCTGAGGAGAGTATAACTGGTTTTTTAAAAAAACTGATTTAAAAAGAAATTTCGACTGTGCCTTCCAGCATTAGTTTGTATGTTATATCCTGTATTTATTACTCTTAATGTAAAACTCGTTTACATTTCACAAATGCAATGGAAGCTCTGGATATTTACTGTAATGGTAGGCCATGTGGAAGGACAATAAACTTAAGGCTCCTCCAAATATTGATGAATTACAGTCTAAAGAATCACAGAATCACAGCAAATTCTGAGTTGGACAGGACTCGCAAGGATCAACAAGTCCCACTCTTAAGTGAATGGTGAATATTGGAATTGAACCCCTGTGTGTGAGAGACAGAGGCAGAGACAGAAACAGAGAGAGACAGAAAAGGAAAATTAGTTCACAGAAGAGGGAAATCTAGCTCCTGGCAGAAAATGTATGCAAATATAAATGTGTACATATACTTACGCATGTATATATTCTGTTTCTATATATTCTAGTCTTTGTTGAAGGTAAAGCATAACAGAGTCATCTATGACTAATCTTACCAAAACTAAATATGCTAACATTTCAAATAACTAAAAGTGTGAAGCTAAAACATGCAAATTAATATATGAAGAGACCAAATTACGGAAAGACCACAACCTATTTTATCTATAACCGGTGAGTGTGGTGATGCAACAAAAAGAGAGAGGTGAATGACCTCTGAAAGCCTCTAGGTTTTCCAATTGTTCCAAAATTGTTGAGTTGTTGCACAGCAGATAGAAGTCTGCTTTGATCTTGTGGTTTGTGCTGGGAAGTGTATAACTGTCAGCAAGATTAAATGTGGCCTAGCGGAGTACTGAGATTCCTGCACACCAGTGAGAACCAGCTACAAATGGAACTGGCATGGTTTCCAGGGCTGTGGGAAGAAGACAAAAACAGCATGGAGAGTTGTGACGGGAAACTACAGGAAATTTGTTAATTACAGGAGTTATGGAGAATGATTTTATATGAAGATTCATGTACGCATTTACCTACTGAACTGTGTTTCCAAATGGATGAATACTTACAAAGAAAACCCTCACCTTTTTTTCAGTTAAGCTGAAGGGACTGGAACAGCTCATATTATTTTTCATGTAAGTCTATTCAGTTCTTGTTAAGCCCAAGGGGTTACTTCATTACACAGTAAAAGAACATACAGATTGTTCAGAATAGCAGCCTAAATTTGTTTCAAGTTTGAGTAGGATCACTTAAAGAAATAAAAAATAAAAAAGCATTTCAGAAAACAATAATTTTAGGAATTGCTTAGAAAAGGTTCCTGCTAAAAAGATTACATCTTTTAAGTTGCTAAAAGATTTCAAATTGGGAAAGATTCAAGTAATTTCTGATTTATCAGAATTTTTCAAGAGCTGTTTTCTTAAAAAAAAAAAAAAGCCACCAAACCACTCCACTAATTTATTGTATTTGGAAAGGACTACACAAGTACATCACTCTGTTTTCATCTTGCCCATAAGCACTATGTTTCTATATCAGTTTTGCATTTTATAGAGTTGCAAATGAGCTGGCGAAATCCAAGTGAATTATTTCACCTACAGAGCAGGAAACACACTGGAAAAATTCCTATGACATATCCAAGCTGTCGTCCAGTGTCCAGTCCCTTGGTCTCACTGCTGCCAGGGGCTCCACCTACAGAAAAGCTTTAAAGGTCATGACCCTAACTTAAAAAGACTGTGCTGGTTAGATCATGCTACCCTGCCCATTCCCATTTGTAGCCATTTATACCTGGGTCAAATACATTTCGAGTGATCCCTTAAATTCACTGGTTTGTACTGCCAGTCTGTCACAGAGCAGCAGCAGTATATAGATCAATTTGATTCCAGTCCATTGGACTCAAGAGAGAGTTGGACAGAGTCCATCCACATGATGCTTGCATTTTAAGTGGGCTATCTGCTTCAATAAACAGTGTTCTGTGTTTGCTAAATAGGCTGGATTTCAGCTCAGGTGCCCTGACTGAAGTGTAGTCTGAATTCAGCCCTACCTGGGGTGGGAGGGCTTCAGCACGGAGACTGGCTTTTGGCTTGAACAGGCAGTTTCTGCAAGAGATGAGAACTCTGCTCTTCACTGAAGCAGCGGCGGGTCTGATCCAAAGGTCATTGAGGCTGGTGGAAGAGCTCCAGATAAATTTAATAGCCTTAGAACAGGCTGTAATTTATACTTTGCTCTTTCTTTTTTTTTTTTTTGTAAAATTTTTAAATATCCACTTTTCTGCATACGGTCACACATTTCCAATTTCTTATTTCTTGTTTGCATTTGCCTGTTTAAGAGCCCTTCACAGACTGGAAAAGAGTGAGACAGAGGAGAAGTGACCAGAGTTATTAGTCAGCTTGGGGATATTTCTCAAGTCCTATGGCGAAAAAAAATTCCAATTTGTATTTGTTGTTCCATACTTCTGATCTACTGTCATCAAGCTGAAATATTTGCCTTATATTGCTAAATAGAAAGATATTCAGAAAGCTTTGCAGTTTGTTAGTCACTGTTTCATGAACTACTCGAACATGAGGAAAGCTAGCTTGTGTTAGCTTGTATTAAAAATGCAGAACATTTTCTTCCAAGGGACTTTTACAAGCTGATTAAATGGATATTTCTGTGTTTTCTTCAAATAATTCCGGTGTTTTCTTTGTTATGTAGAATGTGTTTCCTTGGAAAAACCTAGAAATTTTCGACAGCTTTTTAATCTGCAAAAGTGCTGTTTCTAGGCCTGACAATTGTTTCCCTTATTGATAAAATTAATCAAAGAAAATACAAAAAGCATTAACCATTTTACCAAAACATGATAAAGAATAGACAAAATAGTATATTATTGGAAGATTAGTGGTAACATGATGTATACTAATCAATTGTAGTACAAATTTATGACATATTAAATGAAATGTCAAAAACAGTAATTCAGTTTTGGGGGATTATATTTTGCTGAGCAAGTGCAGAACCAGAGGTGCGAGACTGAAAGAATGGGCAGAGATTCTGTCTTCGTTCCTTCTCAATGAGATTATTTTAATTGTTGGTTGTAGGGCACAGGAGAACAGTGGGTAGAACATTGTAGTGTGGGAAAAATGAGATTGACAGGAATGAAAGGCTTCAAGATTCAGATGGATGTTTTTGTTCCCTGCTAGCAATCTCTGGTTCCAACCAAACAGTGTGACTCGGCTTAGGTAAGATGGACTGTGCTCTCAGTGACTTCGATCTCTCCTATCTCCTGAGGTCTTACACAACCTTGAGATGAGGAGAAAAAGGGCCTGCTGCTATCAAGGGGAGTTACCCCCTACTAATGATGAAAAAAGTAGAATTTGATAAAATGAGGTGTTTTGCTTCAGTTCCTGAAACAATCCTTTCTTTGTGGTGGTTGAAGATATGTGCTGCCAAGAAATTGTTTTTCTTTATATATGTAAGAAATTTTTCAGACTCTAGGTCATCTGATACTTAGAAAACAAAAAGCCAGATGTAGCTTCGATTAAAGCAGACTTTCCTCTGATAACATTTAAAACTAAAGAAAAATGACCACTATTTGCACAACTCTTTCAATTTCTGATGGAAATCAGAGTGCTTTTCTATCATAAGGAACCAATCTTGTGACAAAAGGGCAATCTTTACAGAGGGGTTTTGTTTAAAACCGATTTCCTCAAACAGTTGTAAAAGACGTCAGCATTGTGACTACCTTTTGTCCTTATCTTCTAATATATATGTACTTTTTAGTTAGTTAAAAAAAAAATTGTTTCAAAGGGAAACAATGTCTAATTATATTTAACATTCATGTCAGTTTAATGGACAGTAAGTCTTATTCTTGTTTAAGTGCTGCTAAGTGAATACACACGGGTACTCCTTTCATAGGCAGAACTGCAGTCATCCGTCAACAGTTGTTCAATGAGGAGGGAATAAATCTTTTTTTGAGTGTAGCTATTTAATTTTTAAACTTTTTCTTCCCAATCAAATGAAAACATATTTTGAAATCTATGTCTGTTTTCATGTTATTCCCACTGGCAGGCTTAGCATTGAATAATTCAGCAGACTGAGTAGCCTATGCCAAGTATAACCTCAAATCCCCAGGCTGACTAAACTTGATTTCAAGTTTCTCACTTTAAGCAATACATTTAATAAATTATGTATTTTCCTTTCAAATATGCATTTTCCAATGGATGGCAAGTAGCTGAGACACCATCCCTTGATACTATTCATTTTCATATTAAAAGAAGAAAAAAAGCTGAATATGGTGTAAATATTCCCCTAACCAAAAGCCTTACTGTTAGTTTTGCTGTTTTGGTTTGGGTTTTTTTGTCAGTGAAATCTAACCCTGGGAAAATGTGACCATACAGAAAAATTATTCTGAGTTCCTGTAATCTGTACTAGATACTATTGCATGAAGAAAATGAGAGGTAAACATCTAATTAAGTGTATAATCATCTCCTTGTGTAATTTGCCAAAGATATAATTTATTCTAAAATTACTGAGAAAAGTACAGAAGAAGGAATAATCAACACAGCCTGGTAATTAGGTATGTGTCCTCTGGCACATGGCCTGTCATATTTTAGACCAAAAGTGGATCTGAGCTGCACATTTTTGATGCAGATCTTGACCGATTACGATCTCTCCAAAACTCTGGGTGTTTGGCTTACGGTGTTGGCAGAACCCAGCGGAAAGGGCACAGCTGTGTCCTGCATCGCGATCAGATTCCTACATCTGTAAACACTTATGGGATTTCAGATTGAATTTTAGCCTTATCACGCTCTCACGGATACGTACCACAGAAAGCAATTAAGATGTTGGGAAATCTAAGTGATTGTAAAGCTTCAGGGCTCGTTAAAACTGCTTGTTATCCTCCTCAGGAGAAGGAAACATGGGGAAAAATAAAACCATAAAGAGCTACTATGACCTCTTCCGACCTCTCATCTTTTGCTTCTGAAAGAGCAATATAAGAAAGATATTAAGCTATTAAAGAGCCTCCAAAGGAGGGCAACAAAGACAGTAAAGGGCCTGGAGGGGAAGCTGTATGAGGAGCAGCTGAGGTCACTTGGTCTGTTCAGTCTGGAGAAGGGGATACTGAGGGAACACCTCATTGCAGTTACAGCTTCCTCATGAGAGCAAGAGGAGGGGCAGGCACTGATCTCTTCTCTATGGTGCCCAGTGACAGTGTTGCCTTTCTCTGGGCTTGAAATTAAAAGCCAAACATGGTTAGAGGGGAAAAAAGGGTTTTACCTTGGTATTTATTTAAGGATCCTTAGGTGCACCACACCCAGGTAGAATGCACCAAAATGCACCCCAGAATGCACACCGAAAATGCACACCCACGATGATTTGTGTATACAGTTATAGACCTTGCAAATTAGCATATCTATCAAAGATTCCTCAGTGAGAGGCTCAAGAGAAGCCCCCGTCCTGAGGCCCTGGATGAGCCTATCTTAGTTTACAGAATGCATTCTGGAGAGGACCTTGGTGTCTGGGGCTTTCTGACCCCCAACTGCGAGGCTTCTAAGATGTTTAGTTTCTTGGCTTAATGGAACTTTGGGTCTAAGCTAGTTATCAGACTTAGGGCTTTAACCCACCTACAAGTATGTGGGCTAAAAGTACTAAGGATACATAAAAACTACATAAAAGCTATATAAAAGGGTTATATAAAATGGCAAAAAATCACCATGGCATCAACAGGACCCAAGGAAATGGCCTGAAGTTGTGTCAGGGGAGGTTTGGGTTGGATATTAGAAAAAGGTTTTTCACCCAGAGGGTGGTTGAGCACTGGAGCAGGCTCCCCAGGGAAATGGTCACAGCACCAAGCCTGGCAGAGTTCAAGAAATATTTGGGCAATGCTCTCAGGCACATGGTGTGACTCCTGGGAATGGTCTTGTGTGGGGCTGAAGTTTGGACTCACCAACCTTGATCCTTGTCAGTCCCCTCCAGCTCAGAATATTCTATGATTCTGTAATTCTGTGATACAAGTGACTGTGTTAGGCAGATGCCCTTGTGGGTGGATCAATTCATTGCCATTTGCACCACAAGTGGAAGTAGAGCAGTGATCTAATCTACAGATGCTTTTATCAAGCAGTTTGCCTTTGTCTTCTTCACTGAGCTTTCTGCTTTACTCCCTTGCCAAATTAACTTTGAAGGTATAACTTGACATTCTAGACTCTGCCCAGTGTCTGCAAAGGAGCTGTTTTCCACTTTGATATGCTCTAGCAGTGAGAGTCAAGGGCAACAACATTTTGACATCATCAAGTAAATAGCACCTTGTTCTTTGTTAGAATAATCCTCAGATGAACAAAGATCTGATTATGCTGTGTGCTTGGTGGTCATATGTACAGAATGAGTAGAAATGATAACGGCTGGCTTGATGTTCTACGAGAGACGCGTTCTCTCACTTATTCTGAGCACTACTTACTATGCAACACAGCAAGATCTCTGACAAGGCAAAATACTACCCTGCATCTACCCTAAATCTCTGTGGTGAGAAATAACCCCCAGTGAGATTACTAGGACCAGTTGTATAGGAGACACCTTTTGAAAGGACAAGAGATCATTGTCTTGACAAGTGAGAGAAGAGGTTTTGGAATCTGTCTCTTGAGGGAATGTGATTGGAAACGTGCCTTTGGCAAAGGGGATAAAAGAAATCTAGAAACAGTAAAAACTAGAGAAACAGTCAGAAGGTCTCCAAGGGGGGAAATATTCTCTAGAAACAGAAAGACCGAAGCTGCATTATATCAGCTATTTGACAGACTGGCTGGATGCTGCATCTGGAAAATATTGTAGGAATTTGCACAAAAGCTTTAACTTTCCTTGAAAGCCATTTTTATTTTAGACTCTCGCTTTTGGTTTGTTTTACAGCACTAAAAATTACAACTTTGTCTCATCTGAAGAAAAAAAAAAAAGAAAACTCTTCATTGTCCTTTGTCTTTATTTATAACTTTCAGGTACATTTGAGAAACACTTTATGTGGTAACGGGAGATAAGTGGCCACTTATCTTTTCTGAGAAAAACCACTTGAGTTGACCCAGCTGATTCAGTCCTGTGGTGTTTAATGAAGTATGAAAGAAATTCTTCAATCTAACACAACCATTATAATTTGCTGCTTGTTTGGAAATAGCTGCTATCTTTCTTTCTTAAGCCTCTTTGTAGTATCATAAGACCTTCTCTACTCTCATATGCTTCTAAGATAATATAAACTGAAAAACAAAAGACTACATGAACCCCATTTTGGAGGAGGAAACCCTACGTCTGGAATAACAAATATTTTCATAACCTCAAGACAGGCAATATTCAGAAACAGAAAAAGACCCTAGAAGAAGAAAGAGGAGAAAAGGGATCAGAAGCCACTGAAGTTTTTACTGCTTACATATGGTGACACAGGTCTTCGTTCCACAAGTCCGCATGTTTTTTAATCTGTTGATTAAAAAAGTTAAATTAATTGATTATTAAAGTTGAAATAACTTCTTACTCTGCCAGAAGAAGTGGCTGGTACACAGCTCTGTGGGGGTGCTGCTCTGAATAGATCCTCCCCTAATGGGCCCCTGATGCAAGGGCAGGGTGCCTGTGAGACTTCTGAAATATCATTAAAAATGTTATCTGCCCCTCCTACTTCTCATCAATATGTGATTTTTATTGCTTTCAGAAGTAGATATCACATACAAGAAAATACAATTCTTTTCCAGGTTGCTGTACTGTTCAGATAGACTAATAAATACACATTTTAGTTACCATACCTGATGCACTGAACAATATATGAGAAGTGGTATTAGAGGATAAATAGAACCACATGCATCCTTATCTCTGGAGACATTGTTAGAGCATTGCTCTGGCTCAGCCTTGAGACTAAATAGGGCTCTTTCAATTAAGCAAACAAACTGCAGCTAAAGAATTCACTGCAACTAAGTCAACACTAATTACTTGATCATGAAATATTAAAAAGGAAATAGGCAAGGTGAAAAGGGGAAAAAAGGTAAACAAATAACATGCCGATCTGCTGCATTTCTCTTTTGCATAGCTCCAGAGCTACATGAAGCCCTCGAGGAAACTGCTGGCATGTGGAGCAGGAGCATCTGTTATACATCCAGCCACTCACTTGAACGGTTACCTTTCAAATTCAAAGAGCAGCCTAGCTAATCAACAGAGATAACTATGTACAATTAGCTCTCAGGACTTGGTGCATGTTGCTATGAAGTCTGAGTGTGTAGGCACAGATGAACTACACTCACATTTAGATTTCCCAAAGGAGAGGATTTGAAGAAAGCTTTAAAACCCTCTCCATTATCTCTGCTACAGCTCAGCTGAGCACCAGGAGCCAACTTGTGTCTGCCTCCCCCACCCCTCGGTAGCACTGCACCTTCTTTCCAGCGGCTTCAGAGCCACTGGGAAATTGCAACAGTGGGGAAAGCCTCTGTCTTCCCCTAGCCCCAGGGCGTGAGCCAGGATGCACTCCCTGATCTAGAGGGTCTGGCATGGAGGCGTCATCTCACTGGGAAGAGGCAGTTCCCTCCTGTTCTCCCCTTTATGGGAGCTGTGCCTGTTGTTGGAGCTGCCTGAGCCCCCCTACGGTCATGCTGGGATACTGGCACTGTGAGAGGGCTGCAAGCGTCAGAGTGGGCAAGTGAGAGGCTGAGCACATCTGGAGTTCCCTTAGGCAATAAAACACACAACATGAGCACCCATCACCAGCCCCTGAGACTCCAGAGAGTCTCCCTCTCCAGAGAGTCTTGCCCCCTTCCAAACTCAGAGATTGGAAACCTGGGGGCGTAGAAGAGGCTAGAGAGTGCACAACAGCCTAATTAATGTCATCACTGAGCTTTAGTTAATATATAAATACTTAGGTTATTGGTCCAAGAAAGATGTGCAAACAGTTTAAGTCCACTTGAAATAGAAAGTAAGAATTAAAATGTGACTGTCTTGTCTCCACAGTTTGAGGGAAGCAAGGAAAGACGGAGGAAGGTGGAGGACTGTGGCAGAAGTGGGTGGAGAGGCCTTAACCTGCAGAAGCTAGAAGATACAGGATTGTGTGGCAGAAATAATAAATTTCTGTTTTTAACTCACAAATGAGTAGAAAGAAATAAATCTAAGGGCAGAGACACATAGGAAAAAAGAAAAGGGCCAGGAGGAGGATTTCAGAAGGAGGCAAGCAAAAGGAGCATGTCCCCATGCCAGGGAGAAGGAGCAATGTGCCCAGCATGTGTGGGAAGCTGCACATGCATGGGGGACTGATACTGCAAAGGGAAAAACCGCTCCCCGAGCCAAGTGTTGGAGATACGAGCAGTCCTGTTGACAGGCAATTGAAGAGGAGCCAGTGCTTATCTTCCCCACTTAGACTACTGCGACTTCGTTTGTTACACTTTGACTTCCTTTTTGAACGTTTGCATCTGCTTGTTTTCTCCTCCTGTGTGCCAAACGTATAGTGACATTTTAAACAACACTGTTCCCCACTGGGAAAACACTTGAGAAGCCTTGCACAGAGCCCAGGCTCAGTTCTGGCGTGTCTGCAGGGGCTGACACCTGGGTCATGCCTAATCTGGGACTCTTTTAGCCCAGGACAGTCACTTTTCTCCACGAAAGCATAATAACGTCAGATTTTATGGTGCTATGGGAATAGTAATCCGGATGTTTCAGGAGCTGCTTGAAACTTTTAGGAGTTTCATAAAACAACTGGATAAAAACCAAGCAAGAAGACTGGTCAGTTCACTGAAAGTCTGTTACTTTTACTCATTATGCTAACTGGATCACTGAAAAATTACTGCAAAATAATGAAAATTGTAGTGATTTTTCAAAATTACTGGTTTCACATGCAACTCATCCAGATGTTCTGAGAATATAAAATTGCACGGAGACTGTTTTTGCAATGGTGAGCTGTAGGAAACATAAATTGTTGCCATAGTCTCTCCTCTTCCACAATGAATTAGACTGAAATAATAGCTGAACACAACTAAAAAGCAGACAGCACATCAGTGCCTTCTTTCTCATCTTGGACTGGCTCAACATTCAACTTCAGATTTTGCAGGAATTTTTATGCTGCTCTGGATCTGCTATGACACAGAAAGCTGTTGCTGCAGTGTCCTGAAACTCCCCCTGAACTCTCAGGTCAAACCTCAGAAGGTTGGGAACAGCCAAAAGCTTGGGTGGAGGGGAAGAAATGAGGAAAGAGAGTGTTTCTGATGTGTAGTATTCTGCTTCAGCAGATATAAAACTATAAGATACTAAATTATTCTTCACTCTGTAGCTTGTGAGGAAGAAGAAGAGCCCACTCTCAGCTGGCTTTCTTCTCACTGAAGGAGCACAAGAGGAGGGGTTTTTGTTTTCCCTACACTTTCTTCAGCCATTTCCCCCTCTGCACTCCACCACTGTTCTGCTCCAGCCCTCCTGGCTCAGCAGCTGGGTGAGGTAAAAGGTTTACCTTGCAGTAAGCAGAAGCTTGTCTGCTGTTCCTCAGTGGGCCAGGCTTTGTCGCATGAACTTGCACATTACTGCAATTGATAAAAAACAGCCAAGAAATTCACTAATACGATTGAAGAAGGGACTTACGTAGTAGTCAAGTACACATAAAACGAAGTACTTGGATAAATATTTAAGTAAAATATAACTGCTCACCTCCTGTCAAATCCTGAAAGTACCTAAGCTCCTTGACAGCCTTGCTAGTCCGGTTTTCTACAGAAAAAGGATCATGAGCTTGAACTTTGACTATGATGTCACCTCATCATGGCTTTTGAACCCTTGGGAGAATTCACATCATGCTTGGAAGATGACTGGAGCCTCAAAGATAGTTGTGTTCCTATGCATTTTGGGAAAAGTTGAAGACAATGTAACACTCAATCCTAACAGAAAGTCAGAGGCAAGAGGATTAGATATTCAAAACATCTGCGATGATTTGGTAGTTATCACCAGTTCACGTGAGAATTGCAACTCTACACTACAGTCCCTGCTCATCTAAATCCCACCCTGTATGTTCTTCCACCACATCCTCTGGTGATGATCCAGCCTCCAAATATTTTCAGTGTATACCTTGCGCACCAACAGATTAACAAACTCCTTCCTAGGACAGCTGTGATATTTATCAAGAAGTATGGCCAAATGAGGACTGGGGTGCCATAGCCCATTTTTCATCAATCACACTAGCTTAGTATCACCACCTTTGCCCGGCAAGTGATGGACATGTAGGGATGCATTTTAGGAAGTGGTCTGTTTTCCAGACTTTCCTAGTAGTTGGTTTTAAGTGGCAGTTAATTGAGCAAATGTCAGTGAAAATAAGTGCTAGCAGACTTTAGGAAACTCCTCTCCTTGCTGACTGCCTTGAAGGCCATTCTGAAGCAGCCATTTGTCAGGGACCGAGAGTGATACCACAAGCAGTCAGCTAGGTCAAATAACATAAAACTGGAGCCACCGGGAGAGTGTCAGAAAGCAGCATCTCAGCTGGTTATCGTAGTCCCACTGTTTCTATGGCTTAATGTCAGCTGAAAAGCAGGTTCTTGGTGGTGTAGAAGTCATCAATGCCCATTTCTTTTCATATTCTTGGTAGAAAGGTTAGGCAGAGCTCTTGAAGCCTGGCCTTGAAATTTTTACACTGATGTTCTGGCAAGTGGCAACTTCATTACTAACCAATATTGTTTTATTAGCTGTTGTGTTATTACACAGACACACAACATACATTATACATTTGTACATAAATTTAGCATAGAAACAGACAGTTTAAATACAAAATTTTCTGTCTTTTTTTTATAAATGGAAACATTAATTACATACCTCCATACTCTGTCTGTTGCTCTGACATTAAGGTCCCAGACAACTTCAAAAGCGTGTAAAGTACATTAAGAATTTTCCCAGACAGATTAGGCATATACTTAAGTTTTATAAACCTACTCTTAACCCTCTTTTTCAAATCTCCTTTTCCAGGAACTCAATTGCAGCATGAACAATAGTTTGATTATAACTGCTGTAACACAAAGACCTGCGTTACGTCTTGGTTTTGTGCTGCTTTCAGTGAGCTCTAGAGTAGAGAATAATTTGATTCAGAACCTTAGGGGCAAATTTTGTCAGGTGACTAGGAAGATGCCTCTAAATGCACTCTCTCACTACAGAACTGTACGTATGGCATGATTTTTTAAAAAAACAAGTATCCCTGCTTCTGACAGGCCATGTGCTCTGGCAGGGAACAAAGCTACCTGCTGTGTAGAAAAGCAGGAGGGTGTCCACAGGCAAGCCTGTATCATCTTTCTGTATCATCTCCTTCACCTGGCAAAAGCCCTAAACAACTAAGTTTCTGAGGCCCTCTGAAAAAGCAAGTGTGGTTTTGCTGACATTCTGACTCATCCTGGTTGTTCCCAGACTGTGCTTTTGTTGGGTTTGCATTGCAGTGGACTAAGAACAAAAGAGCAAGCTTTAATTCACTGATCCCCTCCTACCAAACAGAATTACAGGCTAATGAGACGCCTGTAACAGAATTACAGGCTAACGAGACACGTATTAGTAACACCCTGGAAAGGCCCTCCTGCATGCACTGGTGTTACACTTATGTAAGGAACTGCCCACCCCAGATCCACTGGAAAAGGATTAAGTATTGTTTAAGACAAACAGCTTATTGGTAAAGGGTGTAATGGAGATAAATACTGTCTCAACAGAACTGAAACCTGTCAAGCGTGACTTTAAGTCAGTATTTTTTAATGCTATTTTGCGATTCTTGTAGTTCTGAATTCCCTCTGACACAGTAAGCTATGTCTACACTGCTGGAGAGGGAGACACAGAAAGGCCACAGATGCACGGCTAGTCCTCTTAGGAGCCTGATAAACCAGCCTGTCTGAACTCTCTGCTACCATGACTGCTTTTCAGTTGTTTTGTAGGTTAAAGAACATCAATGCAAAGCTCACTCCAAAATCTTTTGATTGTGTCACTGTCTGTGCTATCAGCACAACCCCATGTACAATCCAGATTTTGCTCCTAAATGGAGCAGAACTGATCCTCTGAGGCTATGGCTAAGAGATGAAAGCAGATATCATGTCACAGCAATACATGACTATTACATTACATGTGTGCAATTTAATAGTAGAAAACTTGCCATGGGAAAATAATAAAAAAAAAAAAGGAAAAGTTACATTTTATGCCTGCTGCATATCCGGTAGTAGATACCAGAATTTTGCATGCAGTTTCCCAAGAGGCTGTCATGCATCACCTTCAAGATCAAATTTCTCATCTGTATATACTACATGGAAATTTGGACACAACTGTCATATTGTCATTTGATTCAGCCATTCTTATGACCTGGAAAAGTACAAACAAAGGGGGACATGTAAAATTAGTTGTAGTCTCAGCACAGCATAATTTCAATAACTCTACTTAATTGTTCTAGAACCACAGGAATGATATTATATGGCCTACCCTAGAGACTGGCTGTCTGCATAATCTGGTGATCTGATGTGATGATATTGTAAAATTTGTGGTATTTTTGTTTTGTGCTGTTTCTCGTTGGTTGCTTGTCCATATAATCATGGGTATTCTTTTTGCAGTTGATTAGGACGTCATGGAATCGTGCAATGGTTTGGCTTGGAATGGACCTTAAAGATCATCTAGTTCCAAAACCCCCCCACTAGACCATGTTTCTCAAAGCCCCATCCTTGAACACTCCCAAGTGCCTCACCACCCTCATGTTGAAGAAATTTCCCCATTTGCCATGGTAAACTGAACATTTGAAACTCTCTTCACTGCCTCTCCATCTCTGTGAACAATTTTTCAAGAGTCTCTAATGAGTGTTTGGGCTGGGAGTGACTGCTAACAAAACTACTCATCTATCTATTGGTTTGCAAAGGATTATGCTCATTCTGTGAAAAACATGAAGATTTCAAATTTTATTTTTTAGCCCAAATATGGCAAAATATGGCCCACAGAATATCAAATGTGCCTTGAAAAATTGCTTTGCCAGAATGTTTCATTTTGACTCCTTGTTCATTCACAAGACCATCAGATGCTGCACAAGTATGTTTATGAAATCTAAGAGAAAGGGTCCAACAGTTATTTACATTCTTGTGAAATGTTTTGATTTCCTTGAAACACTGCTTCCTAACACAGCAGTTTTCTAACAGAAAGTTTTCAACAACTTTTACTCTTGGTTCCCAAACATTCTTTATCAATGTCTGTTGAACTTTTTACTCCTATACTTCTTTGAAAACCCTATTATTTTTCTTAGTCTAGTGCTTGGTTATGATTTAGGATGTTTTTCTAGTTGACATGGCTTATCAAATAAAATATTGTGAAAAAAAGTGTTATTCAAGCTTGTCTGTACCTTAGGATTTCTAATCCTCTTAGTTAATGAGTGCACTGCACTTTCTCTAAACCTCTCTCACCCTTTGTTTGGAACCAAGGCAATAGTGCTATTTTTTTTAAGGATTAGAAATTCATCTCATAAGTGCGTATACTTGTCAGTTAATTACCTGTTGATGCCAACAAGAGCCAGTTCTAGCGATATTTGGTCAGAAAGTTGCATATTAGAGTGAACAGGGCAAAATAAAGTATACTCCTGCTGTTCTGTGGTCTTTGATTTGTCCAACCTTTGCTTTCAAGTATTTTCCGAAAACAAGTCATGGTTATTATGTAAAGACCAGACTTGGCTCTTTGCTAAATAGGTTGGAGCTTGTTTTTTCATTTCCTGCTCCTGCACTGTAATTTATAATTGAATTGAAGGAAGGTTTGCCAAACAGCAGTCACATGGAGAAGATTTGCATGCTTCAGCTGATCTTTGGGTGTAGCAGGTTCTCAGAGATATTGAACTGTCTGTGCAAGCGTGACTAAGAGAGATAAAACTTGCACTGCTGTAATCCCTCCCCCAAAAGATGGGCGCTCAGTGTGGCTCTTGCATCCCCTGTGAGGACTTTCCTCCTTACAAGTTTCTGAGTTTCAGCCCTGAAGTTGCCCATTGTCCCCTGGCACAACACCACATACATCTGGGAAGTAGGGGGTGCGTCAGTAGGGTCGCCTCCCCCAGTGCATCCTCCATGCCTGCAGTACCGAGCTTTCCCTGTGGCCTGCTGCACTGGCTGCATGGGACCAGTGAGAAGCTTCTGATGCTCTGCTGACACCACCAACCTTCATCAGCTGCAGCAGGACACAAGGAGACAGAAGTTAAAGTCTCTATGGTTGCTGTCAGAAATGAAACACATGGGAATTTCTCAATGCCAGTTACTTCTGGGCAGAGTACAACTGTGGCAAAAGCAGGGAGGAAAAGCCTCTCTCAGTCCTCAGATAAATCATCATTCCACTCATGAAGGCACATAAGAACCACCCTTCCTAAGTTTTCCAATCTGAATGAATTTAGAATAAAATTAATTCAAGATTCCTTACCTCCTCCACAACTTTATGCAGCTTTGTTCCTTCTTTGTGTTTAGCTACCATTTATGTTATGCCCTCATACACTTTGCTTTTTTGAGAGTGATGACACTGAAATGCTTGGAGCCAACAGAGCTGCAAGGAATTGTTTTGCCAGAAAGCGCATTCAGGGAGAATGGAAACTATTTGCGAAGTTGGCTTTAAATCAGTAAATGGTTTCAAGAAAGCAAGCAGTTTGCATTTGAATCAATCAGCTGAAATCAAAGAGTTGTGTTACACAAAAAAACAATGAAACCTTTATGGATACATTTTCCAAGAATTTCAGCTTCTGGTTTTCGAACAGATCTGATTTTACTCAGGTTAAAGTATCTCACAAAAGAAAAATTTAAATATTTCATTTTCAATTGATCAGTATTTTAACTTAGCAGAAAATGATACTAGGCAGCTATATAATTAAAAAAAAAAAGTCCAGTGTGAACAGCCTGAACCACTTGGGATTTTTCAGTCTTAGCTTGGCTTCATGGAGAAATACAAGCTTACATGAGTGCTCTGTATAACTGTGTGTCCCTTGACTATCACCATAAACATTATTTGTGATCACTGTCTGACTTGAAGCTCTCTTGTCTGGACTGCAGGTATGCTACAAAGATACTTTCTGTAAATTTCATAAATAATGGGAGATGAGAAAGAGACTTAGGGTCATTACAACAGAAGATAGATCAGAAAGTAGGAGTAAGCATCAGGATGACCTCAACTAAAACCCCATTTTGGGCACCTGCGCAGATTTAATATGGCAGCAAAGATGAGAGCTATAAGACCTGCCCTTCATGAGCCGCCGTGGGTCTCGCTGAAATATGGCATCCATACATTAATACCATCCACACCCTTTACACGCTCCTCACCTGCTTTTGGTACAAGATACTAAATAATGTGCTTTGCTTCCTTCAGCACAGCAAGTGAGTATCACTACATGGAGTATTGTGATTTATAGATGATGGAAAGCATGTCGTTAGGAACAGGAACTGAGATAGATCCTTGATTCCCCTGTACTGACACTCCCAAAACCATTTGCTGTGCTTCCTTAGGTAGATTTTATTAATGCAAGACAATCTGGTTCAGCTACTATGAGGAAAGGATGATTTGCCTGTATGAGTTGGTGAAAAGACAGAAATGAATAGAATTCTTTTAAAATGTCAGTCATTGTCAAGGCAAAATCCAGACAGACAGCTTTTGGTGACTTTCCCAAAACCCTGGTCTTCAAACAGCTCTGGAATCCACATCATACATAAAATCCTCCATGTCAAGCAAGAGTTGAGGCTATTGTTTTGGCTGCATAAGAAGAAAAAGTAACCACATGGCACTCCATGCTTGCATGTTTGCTTTCGTGACAGAAAACTGCTTTCCTAATCAACACAACCATTTCCATCATGGAACCATTGTGCTAGTTTCCATTCAAAGGAATCAAGTCACACTGACTCTTTTCTAACAGCTTAAAGATCAGCAGAAACAATGAAGAGAATTGACCTTATGTAATCCTAAACCGATGCCTAGGATTGAGCTCTTGCCCAGTGGTCTCATGCCAACTTCAGCAAAACAAGCTCTTTCAGGAGGCTACACTTCTATCCTTTTTCCAGATGTGGTTTTGAGGCAGGTGACATTGACTCAAGAAGGGGGAGGGGGAGGAGCCACGAGAATTTTATTGTAATGCCTTTTGCAGCTCTTGGATTATGTATGATTTTATTATTATTCTATATTTATTCATGGCTTAAATAAAAGGACAAAATACCCTTCCTTTAATTTGGGTGACACTAGGTAGGAAGAATAATTCTTATATCATGTTCAGTGGAAATATGTTCAAAAATAAAGGGTGCTCTTTAGCCTTGGGCTATTACCACGTTTCAAGTTGTTTGTTGGCATGGATTAACCAACAGAACTACATCCATAAGCCCTTCTCTGTCCTAGTGGCAGGTAGATTTAGCTTTGTTAATATGAAAGAATCTTTGCTCAAGCTTTGTGGATCACCTGTGTTTGTTAAAAATTATTCTTATGTCCATATTCCTAATGAGGTATTGAGAATTCTTTGAAGGGTTGGGTTTGGGTTGAGTTAAATACCAGTGAAATTCTGTATTGTACAGATGGAGACATCCCCATCACATTCATTCACCGGAGAACAGTGAACTGCAACCACGTGCAGTTTGACTGCCACTAGAACAAATTTTATTTGTGAATACAGCTGGATGCCTTGTGGAAATGGAAAAAATATTCTTGACATGCTCTATGAAAACTGAATCATTTCTTAGCTTAATGTGATCTATCACTACTTTTTTTTTCTACTATCAGCATACCTGCAGAACATCTAAACTTTTATTTGGATGGAATTGCCATTCTTTAGGCTGCAGTTACTGTATCTACAAATGTGGACATTTGCTGTGTTTGCTGCTGTACAAACAGAATAGAAGGACAATGAATTTACAACCTGTCGTGTTGGGTTTGCATGGCCAAGCTTTGGTAGCAGAGGGGCTACAGGGTGGCTTCTGTGAGAAGCTGCCAGCAGCTTCCTCCATGTCCAGCAGGGAAAATACTGGATGGCTCCAAGATGGACACACTGCTGGCCAAGGCTGGGCTGGTCAGAAATGGTGGGAATGCCTCTGGGATAGCAGATCTAAGAAAAAGAAGTAAAAAAAAGGTTATTGGGCAGATGTAATTGCAGCCGGTGAAGAGCAGTTAGAATATGGGAGAGAAACAGCTATTCAGACCCCAAGGTCAGTGGAGAAGAAGGGGGAGAAGGTGTTTCAGGTACTGGAGCTGAAATTCCTTTGCAGCCTGTGGTGAAGACCATGGTGAAGCAGCTGTGCCACTGTAGCCCCTGGAGGATCACAGGGATGCAGAGATCCACCTGCAGCCTGTGGAGCAGGTCAGTGCCTAGAGGAGGCTGTGAACCCATGGGAGGCCTGTGCTGGAGCAGGGTCCTGGCAGGGGCCTGCAGACTTGTGGAAAGAGGAGCCCACACTGGAGCAGGTTTCCTGGTAGGACTTGTGACCCTGTGAGGGATCCACGTTGGAGCAGCCTGTCCTCAAAGGACTCTAACCTGTGGAAGAGTGACCCAAATTGGAGCAGATTGTGGAGAACGGTTTCTCAAAGGATGGACTCACTTTGGAGAAGTTCTTGGAGCACTATGAAGCAGCTGTGTGACAAACAGACCATAACCCCCAGTCCCCATGTGCCTGCACTGCAGGTAGGAAGGAGATAGAGCTGAGCAGGAGACAGGGGTGGGGAGAAAGTGTTTTTAAGGTCTGTTTTTCTTCTCATTATCCTGCTCTGATTTTGTTAATAATACATTCAATTAATATCACCAAGTTGAATCTGTTTTGCCCATGACAGTATTTGGTGTGTGATCTCTCCTGGTCCTTATCTCAACTCACGAACCTTTGTTATATTTTCTCTCCCCTGTCCAGCTGTGAGTATCCAGATGCTTCTATCCCAACTGAGAAAAATGAGTGAGTCCACCTCAGCTTTCTTGTTGTTCTTCATCAGCAAGTTTTGCAGCTCTCCTACTTTACATCAATCACTGTGAAATATGAGGCACAGCAAAAGACAACAAGTGAGACATTCTACTGTGTGCTTCATAAGCACTCTGGTAAACAATGTGGCAGGCAGGAAAAGAGCCAGGGTCTTGGCAGTGCTCAGATGGTCTGCAGGAGAAAAAGCCTGGCTCAGTCAGGAATTCCTGCAAGATCAGCTGGACCCTGCAGAAGAGTATGGAGAAGTGTCTCTTGCTCCAGGCCAGCTCTCTGTCCTACCCCCTGGTGAAAACTGTACTGTGGGAGATGGTGTGAACACGTGAAGAATTTGGAGGGCAGTAGTTCACAACTGCTGCACTCTACAGAGAGGATATCTTTATCACAAACATGGTGTGTGCAATATGAGCCCCTCCTCAGTTGTGTCCCTTGCACAAGACAAATGGGCTGCTGGTGTGTGCTCCAAGGTGTCAGCAGCCACCAGCATCCTAAAGATCTCCCTCTGCATGATGCAGGCTGTCAGTAGAAGAGAATCTGGTCAGGTGTTCTTTTCTCTAAGAATCAACATTTTCCCCTAAATTTCACAGTAAAGAAACTATTCTGGTGGTGACACCTGAATTTCTAGGTAACAGGGGCTTAAAAATGGGCCAGGAAAAGTAGTAACTGACCTAAATGGTTAGCTTCATGGTAAAGCAAAGGCACAGATGTCAAGAAAAGAAAGATTTATCATTTTGTTTTCACATGGAAAACAATGGAAAACAATCTGCTTAAGCTTGCCATATAGTTTTCATTGGACACATTCTGTGTTTATGTATATGTGTCTGTATGTATATACATGTGTCAGCTATTATATCATATCAGATTCTGACCTACTTCATAAAACTAGGATATCTGAAAATGTGTCTGTCACTCATTAATTGTTCTTTTCCTTATGTATCTAAAATCTTAGGGTTGGCTTGTTCTGAATTTCTAGAGATTTCAACTTCAATATTAACAAAAGTAACTTAAAAGATCCAAAATGTTCTACTCTGTTTAGCTTGCATTTCACTTCGTAATGCAATTATACACAGACTCGAGGACAACCTACCTAAACAGGCTAAATGGCACTTGAATACTGTCAGTTGTCATGCTACAATTTTCTACTTTGGTGATTATAATTTCAGATTCTTCTGAAAAAATATAATTTACTTATTTAGATTTACATTTAGTGTGATTTATGACCATTATCCCCTTTTCTCTACTGGAAGCAACCCTTGCTCTGGTAATAGATATAAAGCCAGGGGAAATGTGAGTAAAGTGTAATGATCTGAGAATCTTAAAAAATGCTGCCATTTACAAACTGATTTAAAACATCCCCACTTATTTCTACTGTGAAATCTGTAAGAGAAGGTAATACACAATTTCTTACACATTGATAGTATTTGGTATTTTTTATATGTATATTATGGTTTTGATTTTTAGATAAAAATGGCTGCTAATCTCAGCTGTTGATATGTCTATGCCTCCTATGGCCAAGCAAAACAACACATCTGATAAAATACCATAAAATGAGCTATTTGAAATGAATAATTTTCTTGGGGATGAATCTACTTCCATTCAGTTTAGTAAATCTCAGCACAACTAAAAGAACAGTCTATACAACATGTGGCAGAGGGTAGAATATTAATATGTTTTTTAAGATGTTGACAAGTACTGCATCTGTCATGAGTAGAGGCTGTAAAAAAATGTCCTCTTCATTCTGTCTGTGCTTGAAATTTCTTTCATTTAGAACAGGGAACCCTGTCATCTCCCCAAAGTTTGGCTGCAGCAGCCCTGCAGTGGAACATTTGCTAATACATTTGATATTGTCATGATGAAACTCAGACTATAATCTGCCAAGAACAGAGGCTGCCAGGTCAATCCTCTGATAAGTATGGCTGATTTGCCTCAATACAGCAGTGGAAAATATGCAAATTCACAGGGTGACTAATTACCCCTTGAGAAAACTTAAGCAACCGGTCTGAACTCTCCTGTAATTACAACCATCCAGATAATGTAAACAATTGTCTTGTAAACGTTTTGCACTGGAAACTTTCTGCAACTACTTATTCTGTGGCCTGGCTTTGTATTTGCCAAGCTCCTCAATACATTTTAAGCTCATTAAGGCTTAGCTCCTGCCAAGGACTTTCTGTCCCAAGTCATCCAGTTCTCACAGGTGGCAGTTCTGGCTGGAGGCTGGAACTATAACACTGTCGGGTATCCATATCTGAGGGGGCAGCACATCACCTGTCTGTGGTCCTCAGCACCAGCAGAAGTGGCAGCAAGAGAGGGGCAGCTGGACTTTTCAGAAGCACCTGGAACTCCAGATGAAATTACTGAGAACCGGAGATGCAGTACTGGGGGAAAATCAGCATGTGCAATGTTGGGGGCTTGGGATGCATATACATGAAAAGCAAGGGCACCAGGTATAATTAAAGTCAGGTACTTGTTCCTTTGTTTTGTTAAAGCTCCTGCCTTGCTTTCTTGCCCCATTTTTATCCAACATGTCTTTCCAAAAATGTTAGCATAATGGTTAAGCAAAAGACTCTTAACCTCATTTAGACTTCTGATCTAAAGAGTAATAAACTCTCTGATTAGAGGAAACTGCAAATAAGTACTTTTATCACATGAAATAACAGAGGCTTTTTTTTTGTCAAGTGGGCTCAGAGATTCTGGGAACATTGCTTTTGCTACAGATTGTCATTGGTCACAGTATTTCTCTATGGGACATGTTCTGAATGGGACATGTTCTACACATCTGCTACTGAGCACTGAAAGTTCAGGTTGTTTCTTTCCAGCTTCCCCACTCTTCCCCTTGGAACAGGAGAACAAATCACACTGGTAACTGCAGGGACTCTGAGATCTACTGGTGGTGACTTGCAGACCTTAATAGATCATGAGCTAATAAAGAATATTGCGCTTGGAAGTGGATTTGGTTTGTGTGGAATGAGAGCTACCTGATGAGGAAATAAAAATGCAACATTCAAGTATCACATATTTCAAGCCTTGAGTAAGGCAAGAGCCAGTGTAAGGGCATGTGTGCATGTGTACTTGGTACCAGAGACTGGTCACAAGAGTGCAGTGAATTGAAATTTCAATTGCATGGGAGTTCAGCCAGGTCAATATTCAATAATGAGTTTGAGCCTTTATAACAGGCAAACAGTTGGACTGAGAGATACAGTGTTGTGTGGTGATTCAGTCCTGAATCCAAATGAAGATGAGCTGTGGAGCTTCAGTTTGTCTGACATCAGTTTCCAGAAATCACTGGTTGGTGGTCCAGAAGATTAGTCCTTTGTTTACTCACAGAAAAGGTACAGGAGAGGCCAACACAGAGATTTCCTTGTGCATTATGCTGAGGCATTCCCTTCTCCACAAGTGCTAGCTGACTGGGAGAAGACATCTCCCAGGAAAAAAAAAAAGGCTGGGGAAAAGGCTGGGGAAGAGCAGAATCTGCAATTTGCCTTAGCACCCTGTCTTCTTGAACAAGATCTCTGCAGAGTGGTTCAGAAAATTTGAGATGTTGTTGGCTGGGAGCTGCTCTTTTGCTGAGGCTCAGCTGTCAAAATTAATTGCTGCTTACTAGTATCGTCCTCCATCAGTATCCCCAAAACATTTGATGGAGTTAACTGCAACTGCACAATGAGCCAGAGGAGCACTACAGGGACATTTTTTTTCCGTTCTAACAGTTCACGTTCCTATTTCTTCAGACTCAGTGTTAGGACTAGTTTGTAGTGTATAGGCACAGAAAATAAAGTAGTCTCTTACCACAACCCAAGATGTGACAAAGATCCTCTTATCACATCCTATATGTGGAAGAAACACTCAACAGAAGTCCATCACAGATTAATGAGGGACCCTGGGCTAGCTTCCTCATTTTTTGATGGGTTTCTATTGGGGTGAGTGGGTGCTACAAGAGAGCTGGAGAGGGACTTTTTACAAGGCCGTGTGTGACAGGACTGGCGGAATGGCTTCAAACTGAACAAGAGTGTATTTAGATTTGATATTAGGAAGAAATTATTTACCCAGAGGGTAGTGAACAGGTGGAACAGGTTGCCCAGGGAAATTATGGATGCTCTGTCTCTGAAAGTGTTCAAGGCCAGGTTGGATGGGGCTTTGAGCAACCTTTCTAGGTTGTGGTGTCCCTGCCCATGGTGGGGGAGTGGGAACTAGATGGTCTTTAAGATCCCTCCCAACCCAAACCATTCCATGATTCTATGGTATGTGCTGGATCTTGATCTTTCCACATTGCCTGCCTTTCAGGAATTTTAACTTATAGATATTTCTATTGCATGCAATCTTCAAGGCAAGAGTTAAATATTTGCTTTTCAGCTATTTTTTTTTCAAAATTTCTGAAACGGAGGTAGATCCAACCCTGAGGCGAAGGACAGAGCATAGACAGAACAGGACTTTACACTGTCAGATGGTGAAGAAACTAATATCCCTCCTGCCTCTCTTAAAACATGTGGGGGACACTGAAGTCCTTTCAGTTCCACTTCTACATCTGTTCTTAGTTAAAAACAGAAACAGTAAAACTAAATTAAGAGAAATGGTGACAGCTGAGGCTACCAGAGGTAAGTATAAAGAGTGTTTCTTAATATTAGATGCTTTTGCAGTCCAGAGCATAGAGAAAAGATGTAAATGTCTCAGAAGAAATCAAGTTTCTGTTCCTCTGTGTCTCCTGCTGGTTGCCAAATGTTATGGAAGTCTGCCTGAGGCTCACTAACACTAAAACTATTATCTATCTAAATCTGGGGCAGCTGAAGTTGCATTCATATGTTCATTAGAGCTATTCTGGCAATAGAAAATGAAAGAGTCTGAAGCTATATTACATCAGAAATAAGTACTTTTTCATTCTCACAGTGCTGCTCTGGCTATATCAACACGGCAGGTTGCCCATCTCATGTTAAATTGAACCAAAAACTGCTGCATACTGTGACAATCAAATAATTCCCAGTACCCGGGCTCTTACACTTAAAACCACCTGGCTAATCTTCTCTGCTCTCTCTGCCTATAGAAGGCCATAATGCCAAGAAATAGCAGAATTCCTGTGCTGCAGGAATTCTACTGCATTGCTGGCTATGGCCTGGAGAGCTGAGCAAAGGACCTGATAAAGTTCCCCTCAATTCTGGTTTTACAGGTGATCACACCACTAGCGCAGATGAAATTGCTGCTAAGTTGCCAAAACATAATTCAGTATCATCCCTCAAAACTGATTTTTCACATATCCAGAAAACTATACATTCATCCTCTCAGATATACTTTCCCAAACAGAAAGGAACAATGTTACTGAGTATTTGCAGTGTAAGGTTTGTTTTGTTATTTTGTTTTCCTTTTAATTTTCTGTATTTGACATATCTTGCTATCATGTTTTGAAATGATACTCTTTATCATTTTCAGTGCTATGAAGTTTAAAAACCCAAGAAAAAGGTCAAGTCCCCCTAGTGTCAAGCAATATAATTGAGGGGGAAAAAGTGTCTGTGTGGGTTTGCAAAGTAAATGAAAACTGAGAGGCAAAAAATGGCTACATGCAGTAAACCAGTACTGACCAGCATATCTCGGACAATTGCCTCAGCACATTGGCAGCTTAGCTTTTGCCAAGTTTTCTTAAAGAAGCAATAGTACATGGGAATCTGAAGAACAGTTTTTTGTGATTGGTTATAGAGAATTTCCTAGTGCTAAATACCTAATGCAAAGGGTAGCATTAAATAAACAATGAAAGTTCTCATTTCTATACCAATGCAAAGCACAGAGGAAGGACCTGGGTAGTCAGTGATGACAGACATTGAGAAGGGAAGGTAAGGAGTCAGACAGTGGGGAAAACTGGAGAGAGATGAAATGGAAGAGGAGAGGCTGACTATTACAGCCCGGAGAGTGTGGGAGAAGAAAAGAGCAGCAGAAAGACTATTGGGTAGGCCTAGGTGTGCAGCATAGCCAGAAGCTGAAGGCAGCAGGTCGTGTTGAGTTCAGCAGTGCCAGATGACTGTAGAATAGAAGCTGGGTCCCAAGAAACAATACAAGAGAGTAATAAGGATGAGATGATGAAAGTGTTAAGGGCGCCAGACATATGAACAGAGGAGTGTGAGGCTGGAGAGAAGCCAGGGCTGGTAGCAAGGTGAAGGGCCGGGCCAGGCAAAAGCTGGATGACAGGGGTATGGAATTTGCATTTAGCTTGATGGGAGAGAGGGAGAGATTGAATTGGAAAGGGTAAAACACCATCAGATCCACAGAAGCATGATTCCAAAGGGGAAAGGAGGACAGAGAAAAGAGAGAAATGAGAGAAGAGGGAAATGCTGAGAACTGCATTGTGTATAATGAGAATGTCAAATGGCAGGTAGGAAAGAAAGGGGAACATGCTGAAAATCTTTGAGTGAACAGATCTGAGAAAGCTGATAGACAGAATATTCTGAAACAGCAGCAATTTCCTGTGTTTTCCTATTTATAGGAATGACCCAGATAAAATTGCAGTGTTCCTCATCTTACTTTTCTAGTAAAATATTTACATTTATTTTGTGTGTGAAGAGGAGTGCATGACTAAGAAAAAGTATTTTAAACAAGGAAATGGCATTAAATTTATCCAGTCCTTGCTGCTTCTCTAGATACTTGATATTTCAGAGGCTGTGTCTATGAAAGAAATAGCCTTTTCTTTGGTGCGGGAGTATTATATTGAATGGCGCTCAGAAAATATCTTCCCTCACAAATACAGGGGGAACTTGCACAATAACTCCTAAGAATTTCATACTTGTATATGAACCAAATATCTGTGCCTGACTGATCACTATACTGCTCCAGTTTTCCTCTGCATGAAATCTACTAGCACGAGTAGACTTATCCTACCATAATACTGTACTAGTGAAAGACAGATTCCCACCTCCTAATTGCATGCACCTCCTAAATGCTCCTAGTGGAGCATTTCCCATTGTATGAACTTGTGCCATTTGGAATTTAAAGTGATTACTGGGAACAGTAAATTTAGATATGGTTTTTGCTTTTTAAAACAAACAAATGGGCATTAGAAAAACTGAGCTAGAGAGGAGGAAAAAGTTGAATGGGCATATTTACATCTGCATTTTTTCCAGAGTTTGGTTTTGGCTTATTATAGGCAAAATGTAGCCACAAAAATGGCATGCAAATGAACACCATTAATATGCAAATCTACCCTTGTCTAGAAATGATACTGTATGGAAGAAAACAAAAATCCTAGGTAGATCTCTCAAGCCACTGTGCATTCGCATTTTCAGACAGAAAATTTGGTCATCAAACACACTGTTGGTGGAGCATGCTCAAAACTGCTGCTCTTTTGGAACCCAGAAGAAGTGTGAGAGCATGGCAAGATCTCACTGCAGCTGTGAATCAATATATCACAAACTTCACCAGAGAGGACCCCTTTGAAGATCAGCAGACAACTCAGTCTTTTGCTGCTCTTATTTAGTCTGGCACGTCTTGTCTGAGACTGAGAAAGGAGATGACAGTTTTCGGAGATAAACCCTGACCTGAGGCTACCCATTCATTCAGCTGTTTTGGGAAACCATTTGTTACAAGCCCATGCTCGACATACATGGAGCTTGCCTTTCATCTTCTTGCCCCTTCAGAGGTCATTTTATTAGTTTCCTTTAAATATCATTAGCCTTTTGGGTGAGTTGGGACAGATGAACACCACCGAGGAGAAGAGACAATATCTTGTGTTTGTAAATTTTGCCATGACTCTTTTGTGGCTTATTACCATGTCTGAATACTTGATTAATGCTAGACAAAAAAGAATGAAGAATGCATTGGTGCCAAATCAAGAACTGAAACCACACCACCATCATGCATGAATTTATGTGATTTAAAACCACATCATTTTAAAGAATAGCCATGTGCCGCTGTGGTACTTGGCTGGTGGTAAATCTGTTGCTTTTCCCTAAGAATTCCAGGCTCAGGAACTCCTGGCGGTGCTCAGAACCTCACGTACAGCTTTCTCTCACCCGTGCGATGGAGGCACGTGGCCAAGCCCACACAGAGCTGCTAGCTCTGGCGGTATCAGAAGTAAAGAGTCCAGAGATGGCCCTTGCCAAGGAATCCGATGTTTATTTCTGACCAGCTCCCATGACAGGCCAGGTAGCAAGAGGGCGGGCCCCGCCCGCCAGGTTCTTATCAAGGGGCACAGACAGGGGAGGGACAACAGCTGAGGGCCAATGTGGTGTGACCCAAGGTTAGAGTGACTGTCTGGCTGCTGACCAACCAGGGGGACCCTCCTCACACAGGTCACAAGACCAGGTGAGGAGGATTCTGCCAGCTGACTTGTGGGTGGTGTTAGATCTCTGAATTCACCCACCACCGAGCTGCTGAGCCCCCTGGTCCCCCAGCCATCCCAGCTGGTGGCTCGGGGACTACAACAGCCATGCTCAGTTTTTCTTACTTTCACTTTTTTAGTTAATTGAGGGTTCTTATATTTTAGACTTTACAGTGGCGTGTCTAAAATCTCTTAGTTTGACTTAAATGAAAGTTGAGATTTCTCAGTACTCATTGAACTTCTGAGGAAGCCTTTAGGAATAATGAGTTGCAAGGCTGACTCTGAAGTCAGCAGAACTAGTTACGACACATGAATGCCCTAGAGATCCAGACTAAATTAGAGCAAAGTTCTGCTCCCAGCTGAAGCAGTATGAGTGTGGAATAGCAGACATAAAGATTTACTTCACAAAAAATGAAAATGTACATATACTGAAATGAGAAACAGATGTCCAGGGTTTTTTCTGTATTGTTAATTAAAAAAATAATCCGGAGAAACTGGAATAAATAATGCCATTTTGTAAAAGCACAGACTATTTTCCAATTAAAAGTGGATTGAGATATTAGTCAATGGTGTTTTCCAGACAAATATTATAATCTTAAATGTAGCCTTGAGCCAATAGTTGTTACAGCCATCTACTCAGGGCGTGTTCATCCCAGGAAATTAAGTGTACTGAAGAGACCCAAACCAGTAAGATCCACACACTGTGCAGCCCAGGATTCATTAGCTGGAGGATACTCTGTGCCAGCACTTGGCTGACATGGCTTTTAAGCTTGTTTTCTGCATAGTAAATGACCTGGCACTTCTGGTTGTTGACTAGGCGGAGGGGATATGAACTTGGATGTTTCTGTATCTCCCACACTAGAAGTGTCTTTTTCACAACTTGCGCATTGAAACCAAATTCAGCTAATAGTTTTTGCTTGCTATCCTTCACTGCTGGTGACTGGCTCAGCAGTAGCTGTAGGTCATGGGTTCATGCTCCTCTTTATCCTCCTTAGGAAAACCAGACATGGTGGGAAGCAACCTTTCCAATATTTATGAGTAGATGGTGTGGACAGCTTCTTTGCAAAGGATGCAGTAAACAAATAAAGCATCTGGTGCCTTTTGTCCTTACTTTTTGCAATCCTAGTTGCATGTTTAATGCAAAATGTTCTATATATTATATATATATATGTGTGTGCTATATATGTATATATATAATATATTGGTTGATTTTTGATTTCATTGCTGTCAAAGGCTTTAAAATTGGATATAATTATGTAATGTGAGGAATATGCTATTTCCTTCTACATGAAAATTGTCACTGCCCACCGCAATATTATAGAAAATAATATAATTAATATAATGTAATAGAATATCATATAATACAACACTGACTCACAGCTGACACACTGCTGCTTGTTAACTGAAAAACCTCTCCAGAACAAGTCAGATAGAGCAGGAATAAAAGCAGTGAAATATAGCTGTGGGTGAGTAACATGGAAGGTGAACAGTCATCAGAGAGTAAGTAGAGCTGTAAGTGGTTTTTAGAAGCCCCAAGGATTCCTGACTGCCAGTTGTCAGTGGTGAAAACATGGATTGAACAGGACACGCAGAGTCAGCTAACGCCATGCCAGTGCTCCAGGAAAAAGAAACTCAAGCACTGGTAGGAATGCAGCTGAAGGGCTGATGAAGTCCATTTGGCTTCTGCTGGCTGCTTCATACCTCACTGATTTTTTCCCTCCATCTAGTAATAACTTAATCTCCCGCTGTTTCCTTTGCACATTGTCCTGTATTTATATAACTCTATAACCAGTAACCAGGACAATTATAGCATCCGAAGTGGAATATCTACCCCTTGGTCCCTCCCTGCAGTGTTGCTGTTCTATGGTAAAGGCAGGGTTGGGTACTAATCACTTGCAGAGGGACTGTCAGCTTCAGACTCTTTCCTAGGTCTTCAAACACGTACTTTAATCAAGCTACCTAAATCAGACTCGTCTGGGCTTACTGTCCAGCCTGAAGCTGAACTTGTTTTTCCTTTTCTGTTTACTGAAAGCTGCAATTGGACATATTAGCCAGTCAAAAGCATAAAATCTTTACCTTCTTCCTGTAGATTTTTTTTTTCATTTTCTAAGGAGTAGCCAGGCACTTCTAGCTTTGTCAAAGAAGGTGAATTACAGAGGCAATTCCTTTTGTCCCTTCCTTCTTTTCTCTTCTTGCCCACCAAAACAAGAAACAAAATGATTCCTATTAAAGTAACAGCAGATAAACCAGACCAAATTGCTTTACTCCAGGGGTTCAGTGTACACTGCTCTGCACAGAAATTGCTTGGTTTATGATGCTGTTTGCCTTACACTGAGGGAAAGAATATAGATTTCAGAATAAGGTCTTACAAAAATATAGACTTCTATGGCAGAGCTAAACTGTAAGCTGCCTTCTAAAAGTCATATATAAATGAACTCCATTACAGTTCATATTACAGTTATAAATATAAAAGGGGTAGAAAAGGCCTCACCTGACAGCCTGACTGGTTTTTGCAAGTGTTACTTTGCATTCTTACAAGTCAAGTGAAAATTCCCAAATGCTGGCCATCGTCCAGTGATATTTCCCCACGCCCTGGCTCACCACCTTGGCAGTGTTTGAAGTGCAGTGGTGCACTGTAATTGGTGGCTTTTCTGAGCCCATGCAGATGGCAAGTGTCGTCAGGGAGCATTACTGGGGATGGCAACGACTTCGAGCCTTGCTCCAAGGCTCTTGGCAGCACAGGATACACGTGCCTGCTGCACCCTATGCCTGCACCCCAGCCAGGCAGACACACAGCAAGACAAAATGAATGTTAAAGAAATGGTGTCACCCAAATCAGTGTCACCTAATCTGAATGGCGAAATCCTTCAGTCAACGGTAAGAGAGCATTCTGAAAGAGGTTCACTTCTTGTTCCAATGTAACCTTCTGGACCTGGTTCAGAGCTGTCTGCAGGACAGCATCGGGTTGGCATCTGAAAAACATATGGCAGGGAGTCCACAAGGCTGCTTGCAGTGGCACATGCCTGAGGGTACTGACACCTCTGTGTCTCTTAGTTCTTCCCTGCTAGGGTTACCATAGATCTTGAGAGACATATTCATCATATTCTTTGGAAAAGTCATTGTGGAGACACTGAGCAAGGATGTCCTGGAGACAATCTGAGTATCACCCTGCTGTGACAACTCTCAGAGCAAGAGAGGACAGCAGTGAGGTGTCTGCACAGGCCACAGCTGCAACTCAGAGAAGAAAAAGGGGCCACAGACCACCATCTGAAATACTTCTTTTGTCATCTCTCATCCCCCCTCCTCCCTCTGGAGCTTTCTATTTATTTCAAGATGTAGTGAGAATCCCAGATTACTGCAGCCTTGTCCCCTTCTCATGAGCCTTGGGGACAGAGCATGGTCTTTTCTGTAACTTCATTCTCCCAAATTCATAGCAAGATGGGTTCTTTTGTGATTTTATTTCCTGATTACACCACACCCAGAAGATGAAAAGTGCTGTGGATGTGAGGTTGGAAAGGATTCCTCCCTTGAATATATACTGTGGAATGAAAAAAGCCTCCTCAGTGATTCAAGAGTGGTTTCCTTGACCAGAGAAAACACAACTGTTTTGGGCTTTCCTAAGAAACTTCTGCTACCATGGCAGTCAGGACTTCTTGAGAAAGAGGTTGTTTCTGTGTCACAGGAAGAAAGGGTACTAAAATTTGTCATTAAGGTCAGAATAATCATCCAGGGCAGAAGTTCTTAACATCTTGGGGTTTATCACTAAGTAAACAAGAAGAAATGAGTCACTAGTAGACCAAACTCTATGAAAAGACAAAAAAACCCCCAACCTCAAAAATTAATGAAATCTTTTCCCTGTGCTCTGTAGTCCTGTTTCAGATACGAGGCTCTGTAAAACTCCATGTAACTTCAGTTTGTGAGTGACAGAACTAAGAGGACTTGATTAAACCTGCAACATAGACACAAGCTAAAGGAGAAGGAGAAACTGATAGGATATTTTGATAGACATGGGGCAACTGTGTCCTTTCCTTCTCTTTGGAAGGTATTTTAGTTTGCCTGTGAAGCAAACAAGGCAGTATGTCTGAGATAAAAAAGATTTTCCTGCTTCTTTAAAATCAAAAGTTGTTAATGTTTAGAAAAAGAGAGGGGAAAAAAAGTAATGTGTATCTAGAGGAGCCGTTCTTTTTGACGGAAAATAAATAAAGCAATGTTTGGTTTAGGATTAAGGAGTAAAAGTGTGTATGTGCTGGCATACAGATAATTTCTGAGAATATCTGAGATGGAAAGAAGCCTTTCCTCACACCTGTGAGCTTTCATAAGGGAGCAGGGAGCACACAGCTCCCTGCCCCTCAGTGTCAGGCAGTGCCCAGTGAGAGTGCAGTGTTTTATTTTCCACTGATGGTAGCAATGCCTCAAGACAATTCTTCAGCAGGCAGCCAGCAGGAAATACATCTTGGTTTGGTCTGGCCACATTACACACACTGTTAATCCCTATAACTCACATCACAATTAAAAACTCTGATCTAGATCCTAGGAAGACACTGCCTTGCTATTTTAATGACCCAATTATCTTTACAGTAGCTGTTACACCAAGACTTGACTTCCAAACTCTTCTCTGCAGGTCAGACAGTTCTCCACAAGGGCAGGGACTGTCATTGCTGGGCGTGCAGGTGCCAGCAGTGGCACCTGCTAGACACCAATGCCATTTGCTGGCTGCCCCTGCAGGCAGGTGACTGAGTAAGGAGCAGTTCAGTTGGGGACACGCTGTTGCAAGCTGTACTCACTCCTTTCCAGACACCAGTTTGTTACAACTCTTATCCAAAAGTGTCCTACATCAGCAGGGGTAGTCTAGGTTCAAGTGTGACTACAAAGCCCACAGGCTGCCTGGATGCTGGGGCCCAGCTGCTGTCCCCCCTGTCCCTCCCCCAGAGGGTGTTTGGTCAGTGAACAAGCCTCAGCATGAGCCCAGCATGAGCCCAGTCAGCATTTCTGGAGGCAGATGGTCTTGGGACCAGAGCAAACTTTCTCACCTAACTTGCTGACTCAGGATGCTTCAAGGCAATGATCTCATGTCCCTTTTCTCTAATCCTTTCTCCCCTTTCAGGAAGCAACTGTTTATTGCTTGTTTGTTGGCAACTTGGTTACATTGCTGGTTTTGAAATCAAAGGTATTGTAGCAGTTATGCTCTGTCATTTCTGTGCTGACCTTCAAAATATTTTCAGCTAAGGGCCATCTGCCACTGCAGTCCAGTGAGACAGTCAGGGATAACATTTCTATTCCATAAGAATTCACAGCAATTTGACATTAATTTTCATTCTGAACTAGAATGAAAATTCAACACACTCAGACTTTCCGTGTCATTGAAATGCTTAGTGCTACCTCAAGGAAAATATTTTTTTATCCATAACACTGCAGCATTTGATAAGGTAAGAGTATTTGCCTACAGTAATGCTGAAAAGTTGAAGTATAATGTTGGAAAAATTTTATGAAATATTAATACGTTAGATTTAGTTCACTGATGCATTTAGATATGTTGACTTCACAATGAACGATGAAAATATATCTAAATGAGGAATTCAAAATATTTTGAGTGCATCAAGCATAATTGGGAAAATAGAGACAGAAGACTTGAATCTGGTTTTGAAAATGTAGTGGTATTTAACACATTTTTGCAGCATTTTGCATCATTTCTGACAAGAGATATTTTTCTGTCTTCTGTCCAAAAGCTATGGCTGGGTGTCCTGGTTTAGCCAAAGAGAGTGTCTTACCCTACTCCTTAGTGCAAGAGTTCTAGCTTCCCTCCAGCCATGTATCATTCCTTTTCCTGTAGCTTCTGGGACTGTTTCTGGGTGCATGATGGTGACTGGCAGTCTTCTGCTGGACTCTTTAGTTAAGCTCTGTGACAGACTTTTACCTCTCCCTGCTGCAACTTGCTGCCAAATCCCTACCCAGAAAGGTCTCCTAAGTTGTCCATGTGCTGGCTGTTTGAAAGATCTGTGTGAGCATTGACCCGCTGACTTGTCCCCATCCCCTTGTCTTGACTAGCAGCAGTTCTGCTGCTTCTTCTTTTCCCACTGCTGTCAATGCTGGCATTTAAAAAAAAAAATTTGGAGCTGCTCTGTCAAGATATCTATTCGGACACTAAGTGCAGAATATATCTGACTTCAGACCCTTTCTTCAGGATAAAAGTTATTAGGCCAGCATTCAGCATTAACCTGCTCTCTCCCCTAGTTAGATTTTGCTCTGTGCTACAAATATGATTTCCTTACTCCATGGTATTTAACAGCGTGGGTCTCTATCACGCCAGAGACTGCTCTCCTCCCCTTGAGACAGACAAGTTGGTTGCAGTGAGAGGACTTGGACATACCTTTTGTATGTTAAAACACTCCATGGCCTAGTGGTAAGAGAAGGAAATAGAAATGTCATGACAGTTTCTCTCTGATGGCATCCAGACTGGCTGTCTTTCTGGAAATCCCAGAAGGTTTGTCCATTCTATTGGACTTTGGGGAAGAAATTTATAAGGTGTGGTAAAGAAGTTGATTTAGGGAAGTTATTCCAGGGCATTAGCACTGCCTGCTTTCTGCGTCATGGTTAAACCTTATGAGAGTGCCCAAAACCTTAGGAGAGTGCTCAGACTGCTGGACAGATGCATTTTGTGTAAGTTAGTGGTAAAAGGAGTTTAGGAAACAATTCAGACAGGTGAGCTTCCACTCCTTCAGCTGTGGGGTACAAGATTTATGAAATGTTTTCATGCATGATGTCTCATGGTGGATCTCATGCTGTTTGTACCCTTGTGTTTGACAAATTGTTTTAAAAAGAGAGAAATGATACTTGGCCCTTTTTTTTCCCATGGATGTACTATTATGGTGTCAAGTAGGATAGATCACCACACTGATGTCAACAATATTTAAAAGAAGGAAAAACTGTGACTAGTTCAGGGTTGTGGCAGACCTCACAGATAAACTTCTTCAAGCATGAAAGGAGGTACCTAACATTCTCATTCAAGGCAGGATATGAAAGTAATCAAAGGCTAAAAACAAATCCAAGAAGAGATTTAGGCATAGCGAATAAAGTGAGCATCTTTGTATCTGTCTGATACTTAAGGCCTTTTGGAATTGTGTATTTTGCATTAAAAAGTCAATGAATAAAACACATGAAGGTAGGCCATATCTCTTTCAAGAGATCTCACTGAGATACAATTATGTTCTTCCAGTTCGCTGTCATTCTCCAGACCTGTGATCTTCTTCTTGGCCTGACAGTATCTAATCTTGGCCAGGAGACACCTCACAGTTATCAAGTCTCCTTCTGTGAACCATCTTCTGAGGATATGGCAGGGGACACCATGTTCTTCTCAGCCTGAAGAGACCTGAAAACACACAGGTCTTTGCATTCTAGGTAAGTGCTTTAACCACAAGCATTCAGCACAAATAGGAGCAATAACATCTCATCCAGGATCAGCAGCAGGTAGGGCCTATGAAAAAAGAAACAGATGGCTATGTGTGCTTGAATGGGTGACTCAGTTACCTCAAGTTTTGGAAAGTACAGTTTTCTCTTTCTCCTTGACATACTATTCAGAGTGAGACACAGGAAAACATCTCAGTCCCTGTGTGTGATAGGGCTTCAGACGAATCCCACTCTTTGATCTTTGCCTCTTGGCTGTTTTATGGGCTCTGGTGTTGTGTGTCCAATCTCCCCACCTCTGAACTCTCTGTTTGCAGCATGGGAAAATAAGCGGTGCGGACAAGGCTGTGAATTCCGCTCTCATAGCCAAGACCTTCAACATTAGAGTGTAACAGTGTGTGGTATCATCACACCTATATAATCTTTAGTTCATGGAAGTAGAAAAATAGACTCTGGAAACAAATGCTATCATAAAACAGGTGTGGGAATGGTAAATTTTTTCCCTGCTGACCAGTATATCTCAAACTGTCATTTCAATTAAGACAAAAATGCTGCGAATATTTGGGCAGGGTTCTAAACAGGAGTCATCTGTAAACTCCCCATAACCCAGGAAATACTCCTGAGACCCCATATCCAGACTATCTACTCCCAAACATAAATTTCTCTCCCAGAATTACGAATGAAGGAAATTCAAAGGAACAAATGTACTCTTCATCTTTTCACACCTTCTAAGCTGTAAACGTTTTCTTACATGAATTATCTCTTTTAATACTTTGGTACAAAGCTAGCAGAACAGAATCCTTAGAACAAAATTTTAAAATGCAGAGTTTTAATTTAGTATAAATGTTTACTGCTTCTGAAGACAAATTCTATGTGTGGGAGTCACCATTTACAGTGACCTTGAACACTTTATCAGCTGGTATCACTACAAATATTGAAGTGTTTTCCTGCAGGTTCCATTTCTTGCCCCCTTTTTTCTTGTTTCCTTCTCCTTTGAAATGCTTCATTTTGCACGTTTCTCTTTGTCAATGTTTTTAAATTGCTTCTGGCAGAAACATTTTACAAGTGGGGAGGATGCCCCAGGCTTCTTCCCGGAAAATAGGAGACTCTGTGTGTGGGGAGGCTGACGCCAGCTCTGCAAACCTTGTAGCTTTGCATAGAAAAAAAGTATTTTTTTTGAGTAAACAATGGAATCCATTATTTACAGACTGTATTGTAAACATCTGTGGCAGAGAAGTCTTCTTATTGTATGCCTGTAATGACAAGGGCAAACCCAGCACAGGAAGAAGGAAGGACCAACCCACTTAACAGAATGAGACTTACTTGAATTCATTTTAAAGCCACCAACAAACAATCAATGGTTTAGCTGACGCAGGACATAAGCAAATAAGAAATATTAGGATACCTACGTGACATTCTGGCTCCATCAAAACAAGCAGGATGTTTGAAATTGGCATTAGAGGTCAAGGCTCAGTTTCTAATCTTTTTTCCCCTCAAAAAAACCCCAAAGAAAAACAACTAAAATTGCTCGGCTTAGATTGTAAAAAGAGTGTTAAAACTATGGCTTTCTGATTGATTGAGGTACTTAACACACTTTTTTTAGACATTTTGATAACTACAGAAAAAATGTGAATATTGTGCTGCCTCTAAAAAAGGAAATAAAACGATTCCTTTATGGACCTTGGCAAAGGACATTTCCACATTGTTGTTGGCTGGCTGGGCTCTTGGCCTTAGGTCAACTGTTGTTTCAACTAGTCATTAGTGCTTTTTACTTCAGTTGTTGTCATTGCCTTGGAACTGCACTGAGGAGAGATTCTTTACCATTCTTTGCCATGTTGTACCAAAGGCAGCCCTCCAGGAAGTCCCCACAGCCTCTCTGCTGTGTAGCTCATTCCAACTTTGAGGCTCCAAAGAATGTTGGGGCAAATGTTTGCTGCCATTTTTTGACAGAAGACTGAATTTGTAACTTTTTTTCCTCCCCAAAATACTCCCTACTTCAGCTGTTGAAAGCAGCCAGAATTAGAATTCAGGTTTGGTTCTCTCCTTTTTCTATAAATTTTGTTTTCACACAGTTAATCAGATACAATAATCTGTTCTTACATTCTTGTGTCATCAAACCTTTTCCTAATTTATATTACCTGTTGTAGCTAATCCCTTTGAAGTCAAAGGTATAGAATGCATCCCCTCTGCCACTGCCTTCTTGTCTCTGCCCACACTCCCTTAAGTCTGGCCTCATCACCAGATGCTTTTCGCTTTTCACAGGCTTTAGACAATGCAGATCTTGGTAGAACTGGAGCTACTGTCATCAGCACAAGATGGAAAAACCTGGATGTGCTTCTGCAAAACTGAATCCCAACTAATGTTTTTATGTTAGTTGACACTACTAGAAAAAGGTTACCTTTCCCAATGTTCTAGAGAAACAAGTTGCAGAATATAGAATAAATGCTATTTCTTAAATACTAATATCTTGCCTGTCCTTAGGAAGCTTGTAGGAGGCAGTGGGAGGTTAGTCTTCAAGAATACTTCAGACTACTCAACTTCGCCTCAGTCAGAAAAAATGTTAGTGATACTCTGTATTGGCGGTTATTAAATGGTGCATGATCACTGGCTAAAGCCATTGTTATAAACAGTTTACTTTAAAAAACTAAGCCAAGAATTTTCCTTCTTCTCATTCTCTAAAGTTTTTCATTTAAAGCTCATCAGTTAAAAACTTGCAAACGTCAGTGACTACATTTGAACAAGCTAAAAATCATGTTTCTGTATAAATTTCTTTTTATTTCCATCTTTCAGCCAGCAGGAATTCTTGTCTGTGACATCAGTCAGAATGTTGCAAAAATGAAGAGGTTAAGGAACTTGGATTTTATTACTCACAGTGAGCCATACTGTGTTTTATGAAGAATTCCTCTGTACAGGACTCCAAAGGTAGGACTAACACAGGAGATTGAGAGATTTGTTTTCCAAAGTTCTAATGATTTTTCTTCCTCTCTTGCTGGTTTTTTAAGGTAAAGGTACTTAGCCGTGTGGCTTGATTTACTAAACACAAATTATTACCCAGACAACTATGTATGGCACAAGTGAGCACACTTGCTCTATTCACTGGAATAACTCTGTCATACCAGCAGTGGATCTTGCCTGGAGCTGTTAGCCAAGAACAATCTCTTCAGCAAAAAGGAATTTCTAGTGGCTAACAAAACTATTATTCTAATTGTGCAAGCTAAAAACCGGTCAAGACATAGACTCAGTAAGCTGGAGATGGTTTGCTAATTTATTCCCTTCCTATAACAATGCAAGAGTGTTCCCTACACAGCAATTCATGTAATGCAGATTTTATGCAATCTAGCCTGATTGTAAACAACAAAACTTTACAGTTTTCCACACACTTTGCTTGGGATGCTGTTCACAGTCTAACAGACTGTAA
The DNA here is from genome assembly GCA_013399875.1 of Gymnorhina tibicen. Classification (NCBI taxonomy): domain Eukaryota; kingdom Metazoa; phylum Chordata; class Aves; order Passeriformes; family Artamidae; genus Gymnorhina; species Gymnorhina tibicen. The sequence continues at coordinate 582,398 of VXAZ01000030.1, forward strand.
GAAATAACTGTTGTTTTTCAACCTACAGTTTATTTTTTAGATGTAAATCATGACTGTCAATGCACCCCAGTGATTCTGTCTCCTCTCACCTGATAGAACCTCCAGGATCTTCTGGGACAACATCATTTAAACCGTCACATTCCTGCTAGACAAGCTGTCTGGACACAGCATTTTCAACTAGACCAGAAATTATTGTTGGCAAATATGAGGGAAAAGAGGACAGGAAAATATAAATTGGTTAAAAAACGCAAGCTTATAACCATATTGTTCAATAGATTAAAATATTGCCTTTGTGACCCAGGGTAGCATTTGTGTACCTTTAAGGCCAATTCTGGCTATAGTCAGGTAGACATTGACTGACCTGAAGCTATGTCAGTACCAGCAGAAAAGGCCCAACTGGGTGACCACGGAAACGTCATTCGCTACTTTCTTTTGCGGAGTTCACAGCTGGTGACCCTTCCTCAGTGCCTAATCCCAAAGGTCTCATTTCCCTAAGCATTTGTTTTTAAAATATTGACTTAAAGGGACGGCACAAAAAATGTGGAATGTGTCCTGAACACCCATAGGAAAGGAAATGGTTTGGAGACTGCTGTGGATGCCAGAAAATCTGCAACATTGAACTTGAAAAGCCCAGTCTAGGTCTCTGAGCACAAGTGAAAAGATAACCTGTTTTGGCACAGACAGTGATGCTGCTGTTCAAAAGCAGACCAAGTATAATGGTGATAGGGTACGAAGAAATGTGTGATGAGAGGCTAACATCGTGGCTTTCCCAGCACCGAAGGGTAGAACTTCACCTTTGATGGTGAAACCATCCCAAACTTAGATCCTTCAGTAGTGGACTGGAAGTCAGAGGGGTGGACTACACAGAAAAGAGCAGTTTTGTGCTGCTCACTGTGAGCATCTTGACTTTGCTAGAAATTCCCATCCTGAACCATCCTCCACCTCTACATACACAAAACTAGGCACATGATTTTGTTTTACACACTATTTATCACATCCTATAAGAACCCTTTTATGTTTTCCAAAAGCATAAATGTAAAACAAAATTTAGTGGATGACATTTTTGTACTTTATTTTCCCCTCCTCGTATTAGTTCTTAAAAGTATTTAACATAGCCAAATAAAACTCATGTTAATGATGAAAAGCTTTAGGTTCCTGTGGCAACTTATATTTAACTGCTTTAATGAAATAAGGGGAAAAAATTTATAACTTTTTCCAGAATTATAGTGATTTTTTTTTCACTCTTATAACAGGATCATATATATGCTAATGGTACATAAATTAGCAAATCTCCTTCAAATATTAACATTAATGTATAATGTAATGAACTTTATGTGAAAATGGAGGAATGTGATGTTCTTTTGGCATTCTATATATGCACACTTCTCACCGTAAAATAAAAGCCATTAGTGGTGATAGTTTCAGTCCAATTTATATAATATGTTTTCTCCAGCATAACCAAGTGATCCAGTCTTTTAAGGGAGTCTAGGACAGTTACTTGGCTAAGTCTAGCCTAGTAGCCCTGGAAAGGGAATAAATATAACACCAATGTTGTTAGGAAGTGTAAGAGTAACCTCAAGTTTGTAGTGCAGAAAGGAAAGGAAGATTTTTGCTTTAAGTGTTTTAGAATCATTAGAATCACAGAGCCAATAAGGTTGGAAAAGGTGTCTAAGATCATAAAGTCCAACCAATAAGCTAACACTGCCAGGTCCATGTTTTAATTGTATTTGTGAAGAGCACAAGCTTACTGTCATTGAGGTGAAGGAAATCTTGACACAGACTATATCTAGCAGATGCACTGTAGAATTAAATAAGTCTAGGTCACGTTCATTTGGAGCTGGAAACTGGGAAGTTCACATTTACTACTGAAAGCCAGTTTACACAAACCAAACATCAGTCTGAGTGTGAGATCTAACGAGGAACATTTAAGGATCATATCATGAAAATAGATGGAGAGCAATGGAATTAGTGCCTGCCTCACCTTTCACAAAGCTTTCAGCTCAGATCTGATGGAAAATGTCATTCCTACTGTGTTTCGTTACTGCCTAAGGACAGACATTTTTCAGGCCCCTTCTCTGCAGCTGACTTACATCCTAGCTGCGTGGTTTTCATCCTTAATGTCAGATGCATAATAACATCATTAATAACATTAATTCATTATCCTATGGAAGTAAATTTCAATCCAGTAGAGGCAGCATCGGGAGGTGAATGGCAAGTAGCCTGCAGCAAAGTAGTCTGCTGACAAACACCTCCTATCTCTCAGTGCTTTGACTTTGCCAATGTCTTTGTTTTTATATCCAGTGCTTCAGCATTTCACTTCCATGACGTGTGTTTAGAGGAGGGTAGGCTTCTGAAACATTTTCTCTGAAACTAAATCCCACTGGCTTTCATTCTAGAAGTGAAAATCCCTCCTAGAAATTCTTTCCAGCCTCTGAGTGCCCTTTATAGGTACCCTGAGGCTACAACCCTATCGTAACACAGACCCTGTGCGTTTCAACTCAGCTGTTCAAACACGTGGATGACCTGGACAGTTAACACTCACTCAATCCTTTTATCTGTCCCGCTTCAGATCTTTGGAAACGGCTCTGCATTTTCTCCGCGTTTATACAAACAAGTGTACAAACAGGGCAAGTTCGAATCAGCATCTCTTCATCACAACACATCATCTCTGGGAAAAACACTTATAATTGTTAAGGGAATGAAGCAAACAGGCAAGCAAGTAAGTGTTGACAGGTGCATGTAATCCAAAAGTTTAGTGTCACTGTGCTGGAACACAGCTGCCTGAAAGAGAGGAAGGAGCAGGGTTTTTGTTCTTTTAAGTTCCAGTATTAGAATATCTCAAGGGACAGACATAGTCTCTTTAGAGCAAATATACTCCTTTTACATTTTGAGCCCATCTGCAAATGATTCAGAATGTTTCAAAACTTGAAATTTGTAAAGCTTACTTCATTCTCTGACTGTACAATATAAAGAATTTTTCAATGGTATTTTATTGAAAAATGTGACACTATGCACACAGACTTATCATCCATTTCACTTACTAGTCCTTTGCAAAGGCAAAAGGGAATGAAATGAGAAATATGAGTCCAATTAACAGGACAGTTGAAACTGAACTTACTCAGAAATCAAAGTTCACGAAAGAGAGACAAGAAGGAAAAACACCCCAAAGAATTGTTAATAAACTTTTCTGTTCAAAATACCAACATGAGCAATGAATTCAGGTTTCAAAAACAATGTAGATCACACTTTTCACCTATCTTTGCACTGCATATAGTCACTGTGTTTTTAGTGTATCATCTGCATCTGCTGCCTGGAGCTTCATGAACTGGAGAGATGTGCTATCATAACAAAACTCTACTGTGAACTGTTTCATCACAATCCCATTTCTCCCCACATGTGGTTGCTTTTCAGTGGTTCATAAAAGCAAATCATGCACACAGAGGTTAAAGCTACATGTTGTCTGATAAAAAACACCGCATAAAGCCAATCTATCCATAGTATCTGTGTTATTAGAAGCTTTATGTCACTTTTTCCAGTCAGCTAGTGCCTGATCTAATGTCCATCCAAGATTATGGCAATATTCCCATTGAATTAGTTCCCACTGATACTGGATCAGCCCAAAACTCACAACAAAAGGAAGCAAAGAAAGGAGACCGCAGGCAAATACACAGTGTGCAGAGTTTACTCTCAGTGATTCACAGAATTAGAGGTGCTGAGGTCTTCCTGGAATTTTTATTTTTCCTCAGCCATGAAGACTTTAACATATGAAGAGCTGAGGGAGCTGGGTCTGTCATCCACCTCTGCTATGTGTGCCAAGTGGGTATAACCATTAGGCAGAGACATGGGCTGCAGCCCAGGCCCCGAGATACTGCATTCCTGTGTCTTCCATGACAGAGATTCAGGAGGGAAGGTGGGGAGAAGTAATCCTCCAAAGTATGCAAAATCCTGCAGCTGGGCCACCTCCTGGAGATGATGGAAAGGGAATTTCAATTGTAGACTCCAAGGCCTCGCATTTTCATAGTAAGAAAGCATGTGGATGAAATGGATACCATTACTAGTTTTGGAGTCAGGGAGAAGGAGGCTTTGGACACAGTTCGCAAGCCGTGTCCCAGATTAGGCCTCGGAGAACACACAGAGCCTGAAGACCCATTCTGAGGGAGGTATCAATTTAGGGATGTGGTTATTGAGAACAGGCACCTACAAAGTAAGGGAAGCTTTGTAAGAGGCTACAAGTTAGGTTTGTAAATCTGAGATTTGTCTGATGGCTCTCATCCTAGACATGAACTTCTTCTGAACTCAGTGTTCTCCTAAGAGTTGTCCAAACTCAGTGGACTGCCCTGGTGGTTTGGTGCTCCTGTACAAACCTTTGAATGATTCTCAAAAGACAAACTGTAAACAGGTCTTGCCCAGTGTGGATTTATTATGCTCAAGCATATCTCAAATTCCCAAAGCAACAAGTTTAATCTATGTGATCCATCAGACTATTCATTAGAGTTTCCCTCTTCAGAACTCCAGGGTGCATTTGTATAAGATGGAGCATCTTGCACTAGCAGGAGGTGATATTTAATGATAGATCTCAGACCAGCCTTGTGTTAATCATTTATATAGATTTTCCATTCAAAATGCTATTTTCTGCTGTCTATGGAAACTCTGTCCCTATTTCCTAAGTCTGTGATTTCACCATCATTCTTTGAGTCACCATCTTTACTTTGTGAAAACATTGCTCAGAGGTAGATCCAGCCCGCAAAATGACTGGGGGGAAAAAAAAAGACACCTTTTTTTCTCTTATCAAAATAGCCAAACTGGTATTTAGTGCTGATTGTGACGCTACTTATAAGAATAATGAAAAGATATGCAAAAGAGTTACATTAGCATAGCCAGGTTGGCTACAGATGTAAATATCCCTCACTTCATGCTATGCATAACTGGCTGAGAGAACTCTTAACTAGTCTCTTTATTCTTGTGCAAGTTGCTGTGAAGATTGCCCAAGCTACAACTGAAGATACAATCTGAGCACAGTGACTGCTGCATTCCCAGGAACAAAGACAAAGTTTTAAGATGACAAATTCACATGCTTTTATCTGAAGGCAGAATCTGACTTTCAGTATAGGTGACATATTAAAGAGAAAGCATCAACACAACCTCGATTGCCCATTGTGATTTTGTGTCCCTGGCAAGCAGAAACTTTACCCTTTCACCTGTCACTGAAAATGATTTGATATGGAAATTAGGCTGGAATTCCACAGGGCCATTGTCACAGTTATTCACACTGATTTCAATGACTACTGCCATAATAAACATCACTCAAGCACCAAGTGCCCTGTCCTGATGGATTGCTTCATTAACTAATAATTGCAGGCCATTACCAGCTTGACCCTGTAGGGTGTGTGCTCTCTCCCCTTGAAAGTACTTCTCAAGTAATTACCTGGCTACTAGTGAAGAAACCATCACTACTATTTTTAAAACTTTCTTCTGAAGTTCAGAAAGTTTCTTGCAATGCACTTTTTAATCTGTTAAAAAAAAAATCCTCCAGTTTTAATAGTAAGTGTTCAGAGTGTGTGTGTGTGTGTGTATGTCCCCATATTGATCTGGAAATTATAGATCAATACTGTGTAATACACTTTAGCATCATCTGAAAATTCTTTTATGCCAGTGGTCCAACACAAAGTTGGTTTAGTTGAAATGTAAACCGTACTCTAAACATTTCCAAAAATACATATTCCTTTCAAAATACCAATAAGCATTTGAGAGAATTAGAAATGTTTTAATTAAAAGCAAAGCATTGGTCCCACAACACCAAAAAGTCCTTCTGTGACTGTAATCACAGTAATAGGGTCTGCAGTTCTTGCAGAGCTGGGTGAATGGCTGGAAACCAGCATATCAAGAAAGCAAATCAGTCCACAGGTATTGCCCAGATATTCCAAACACTCTTGGATGACATACATGCAGTTCCTGTCCAAGGGTCAGAGAATAATTCAGCACTTACTACCCTGAAGCCAAGCCAGGACACAACACAGGACACGTTGTTCTTCTTTAGAGTTTCCTCAGTACCCTGTATAGTCCCAGTCTGTCTGTCCCAACTCTTCCTGTTCCTGAATCATGCAGCTTCTCCAAGTCCCAAACAAAGGATGTTCAATGCAAATAAAAAGATAGGCAGATAATGATATCTTCTAAATATTGCTGTGGGTGGGATTTTCCCCACCATTTGATATAGGGGAAAACCAGATAAGGCACAGTCACCTAAACCAAATGTCCCTAGCAGATACATGCCAGTCAGCAGAAAGGCTCTGATTTAAAGTATCAGAACACAATAAATGCAGTCAAAAGGGGGTGAGTAAAGGGAAGCCCCTGACAATAGTCACCGGGTTTGATGTCAGATCATGTATCCAGGATCCATATTTGCTGTTGTAGCAGCTCCATGAAAAGCATTTTAGTGCTTCAAGGATCATCCAAGTGGCATGTGACCACTAAGAGGACCCAGGAAGGAGGGAGCTGAAGGATGGGGAGATTAATGGAAAGGTGAAATATGTGGAAGGCCCAAATACCTATCTCACAGAGGTATAAACACATTGCTGCATAAACACAGCTAGCATGAACCCCTTGACCTTATGAATTGCCCACAACTGCTAGATGTTAAATGCTTCTGGAAATAGTGCCATGATGGTTTTGTTTTGCATAATTAAAGGAAGTTTGCATTCTAATTCCTTCATCTGTGGTACATACAAACCACTGATACATACAAACCACTGAAACTCTAAAAGCAAATTATGCAAAGTGGAGCTATGACACAGCTTCCTGATCTGGTCATTTTGTGCTTGTAAGATACACATACATTTAAGTGCCATGTATGAGGAACACCTCAGGCTGGAACGTCATCCTAAACTTGCTTAGTCAGTTGAAGTCATTCCATGTGTTTGACCCCAAACTTCCTCAAGAGTTCTCACCATCGATAGAAGGAGGTAGTCACAGACACAGGACGCAATCATGTTACCAAAACAAACCCATCTTACAATTTGACAGTTTCATAGGTTACTTATGCCACACTACGCTGAAAAATAATAGCAAAAACACATTGATGAAAATATTCAAGCCATAAGTGTTTTTAATCATCAGTTTGAAATAGTTTCATTGTGTCTTCATACTACTTCATGCCTCATGTTTTCATCCACATAACTAACTTCCTGAAGCTGATTATGCTGTCATTTTTTTCTCCCTGGGGCTGAGTTAGAGCAAATCAAAATAACTGGAGAAGTCTTCACAGTGTGCAACCCAATGATGGTTAACAACTGAGGAACCTCTGTTTGTCTGCACTCTAGGAACTGTATTGAAAACAAGCTCTTAAGAAGATGATGTTGAATTTTCCCATGTGATTGCCTAATTTGTCTGGTTGCTACTACACAATCCAATACTATAGAAGCTGATATATAGTCTCATTTTCCCTTATGGCTTTCACCTTTTGTACTCTGAATTTAATACAATTCAATGGTCAAACTACAGAGCTCTGGGGATCTTTCTGTACTTGCAGTAATTGTATTGGAGCCTCCAAACGCTGTGGGCCCTTTTCAGATTTCCATGGTGAGCCTAGTCATTGTGAGAGGCACAGGAGCTGAGGACATCCAAATGGAGATACTCAGTTGCAGGTAGAACAGATCAGGAGTAAAAAATACTTAAAAATAGGGTCTATCTTTACAGTTGACCCTAAAAATGATGAGCTTTTGTCTTGTTTTCTCTCTTCTTAGGACTGTGCCCTCTTGGAAAAGGTTTCTCCTTCCTTTGGGCACCACAAGGTTCATCACAGAGGCAGCAGCAAATCTGATATTAGGTTTGATGTGATCACAGCCCTGCTAACACCTCAATTAGCAGCCACAATCAAAAGGAAAGAATAAAGCATGAGTAAGAAGAGCTGTTGCTTGCTTGGCTTTGTATGAGTTACTTTTCTGCCAAGAGCAGGTAACAACCTGCACTTGAATGTGATTGGCAGTTCAATGCCCCTCCAGCCCACAGTGACTGGGAAGCTGTTTTTCTCCAGCAGAGGATGATTCCCTGGAAAAACAGTTTGTAACTTCATGCTCCAGTGCTTCCAAGGGCTGAGTGGTCACTGGAGCTACATCAGTAGGCAGGAAGTGGGGAAGCCAAAACACCCCAGGAGCAATTCAAATGCTTATGCAGAGGCATCTGAGGTCATCTATGACCATGCCACTTCACCTTCTTCTGCTTCAGAAGAGTCTGCTGTTGGACATGAGTCATAGCTGAGTTTGTGTCCTCGGTATTTTCAGGTCTGGACACCTGGATTGCTCTGTTTGTGTTGTGATTGTCCCAAAGGGGCAGAATTGTCCTTCTCACTGACCTTCATCTCGTATCTGTGTTCTTCTAAAAAATAAACCCAGCCAGACGCAAGGATCATAACCCTGGTCCTTGTACCCTGGCATCTTCACTGCCTTCCAGAGGCTGCCAGAGAGGTCCCAATGCCTGAGGAGATTATTCTCATCTTCACCACAAAACCCTTATTACCTACTTGAGTATTACAGCATCGTCTTTACATTTGCTCTTTATACTCAACAGAGCAGGAACAGCTGTCTCTGTTTTTTGATGATGTAGCTGACATACAATTGGAAATTTGAAATGGTGAGCAAACATAGTTTGTCAGTTCTGTGAAGAAGTTTGTTTGCTTAACATGCGGTATGGGAGCACAACATTTTTGCACAAGAACATTTCAATTGCAATGAAAATTTTCCATTTCATAGGAAGAAAGAAGCAAAAAAAGTAGTTGTTTCAAAGTGAAATTGAGAAAGGAAAACATTTTCATTTCAGCTCACAATGTCAATTTATTATTTAAAGGACATGTTATAAGAGCATTCCTTCAGTCCAGACAAAACAGTTCTCTCTGTTTCTCTTCTAGTTTCTCCACTTTCCATATCTCTATCATTTGTCTAAAACCCAAATACCTAAAGGCAACAACAACTGCGTAAATTTATTAGGTAGCTTAGGGAGCCATTCTGGATTTTGTTCACATTCCACTTTACCAGTGACTGAAACTGATGGGAATTTAACTGGTAGTCTCAACAGGAACAAGATCATGTCCTTTCGATGGAAATGTCGTGACCTTCTTCCATAAACTAGCTCGTGTAGAATTTGTTTTCTTTCAGATTGTGTATGCATATGAAACCTATTCCAAGAAAGAGAGAGGCTAGGAGAATTTCCTTTTCTTTTCAGTAAGTGATCATCCAAGGAGTGTCTCTGTAAACTAACGTGGAATGGGATTCACTTAAGTTTCCAGGCTCCTGTAGCCTGAAATCTGGACCACAGCAGCAATGTTCTCAGCACTAACAATACTGAAAATAAAGGTGTCAGTTTTGCAGTCTGTGTAGAGAAGCAGAAAATGAGCTTGCATCAAAGGCATTCTAGGATTAAGGGCATCTTTTGTATGTCATCGGTTTTTTTGCAAATTCATAAAGCCTGATTACTTTAAAAACTAAATTTGCCAGTTTTGATGATGTAACAAGCCTTAACAAGTTATTCCGAGCATTTCTGCAAAACCTGTATCTAGTTGCTGTGTTACAGGTAAACAGTTGAATATCCTGCATGCGAGAAGCAGAAACACATCTGCCGCTTACCTGCCCTCCTTTCACAGTAGTGAACCGTGACTGGGAGATGTTCCTGTTTGTGCCAGTACCTGCTAAATACACAGAGCACCACTGGAATTCCAAAGCTTTCACATCAATATCTTACTTTCTGGGAGGAGAAGGTGTTTCAGATGTTACACCTGATATTTCTGTGCGTAAACAAGGTAGCTTCAGGCACTTTCTGAAGTGTAAGAGCTGGCTGTGTTTTGCTTTCAGCGTGGCTACAAAAGTGAAAGAAGAATGGGATCTAAGGTGCTGAAGGTAGGTAGAAGACAACCAGAACCTTAAAGAATTTCTGACTTTGAAATGGAAAAAGTCCAACTAACTGAAAGGTGAATCACACAGAATCATTTAGCTTGGAAAAGACCTCTAAGATCATGGAGTCAAATCTTTGACTGATTATCACCTTGTCAACTAGACCATAGCACTAAGTGCCACATCCTGCCATTTCTTCAACACCTCCAGGGATGGTCAGTCCACTACCTCCCTCGGCAGCCTGTTCCAATACTTAACAACCCTTCCTTTCCATGAAGAAATTCTTCCTGATGTCCAACCTGAACCTCTCCTTGCACAGCTTGAGGCTATGGAAGAAGAAGCCAACTCCCACCTTGCTACACTACCTTTCAGGTAGTTGTAAAGAGTGATAAAGTCTTCACCAGAACCTCCTTTTCTCAAGAATAAACACCCCCAGGTCCCTCAGCAGCTCCTCTCTAGATCTTTCATCAGCTTTGTTGCCCTTCTCTGGACATGTTCCAGGACCCCAATGTCTTCCTTGAGGAAAGGGACCTAGAACTGGACTGAAGTAGAGGAGGATCTGTTATGGGTTTCCATGTGTACCATTCTTCATGACCTTGTGTGCTCCAGTTTTTATAGGTGTTACCTGAGTGATGACTCACAAATGATGACTCTCTTCACTTCTGACCTTTTGCCTACTGCCCACTCTCATGCTTCTGGTTGTCAAATAAGGTTTACTACAGATGTCCAGTAATAGAACTAACAAACTTCTGCTACTTTTCCCTGCACGGCAGACCTAAAATGCTTTTTCCTCTCCAACTACATTTCTAGGTGCTTTGCATCATGTATTCTTATAGCTCCAGGCAGACTGCTTGCTTGGGATCTTGGTCCTCCTGGATGTTTCACCACTCATTTTCTCATTGTGGGTGCTTCCCTCCACTTTCTCATGAAGTAAGCCTCTTCCATTTTACTGTTCAAATAATTTAAATGGTTTTTATTACACACACACACACACACACACACACACACACACACACACATACACAGAGGCGTGATGCAACGCAACTTATTTGTAGTGAAAACTGCTACTCTTGTCTTTGCACTTGTTTGAATTTGATTGCAAATGCCTTCAGGCAATTTTGAGTGCGAGAACACTGTTGCAAATTCAAAGCTGCACAGTTACAACTCTACTTTCCCGGACTGAGAAAATGTATTTGCTGCTGAAACACAAGACTTTCTTCCCCTTGATTCACTATTTCATATCTTCCTGTTTTCTCAGACATCACAGGAGTTCAGAGATGAGTTTTCCCTTGAATCCGGTTCTTACATGTAAGTTTTGAAAGAAAAATAACAGGTTTCTTTAAGGTACGGAAGTGTTTGGTTCAATGCCTCATTTAGCAGCATGGGCAAGCCTATAACCTGTGTTGTTCTATGAACAATAATACATTAGTCACAGAAGACATCAACAGTTTCTTAAGGCAACACATTTCCTTGGACTTCTAACATTAGCCCCTCCCTGTGCATTTTGCAACTATTTCCTCTTCCTTTACAGGGTGATTGACCCTTTGTACATTTTAGGTATTCTCATTAAAGGCATTATTGAACCCATATCTTAAATAATGTTAAAACAAAAGACTTCCCAAGAGATTTCAACTGTTCTGGCATGGAGCATGTGACACTAAGTAATTCTGCACTCTCTGCTCGGAGACGCTGTGCGCCATGCAAATGTCCTGCTGGCAGTTTTCAGAACGAGGTACCAAATTACCACTTCAAATCAACATGCACAAAGTCTCCCTTTCATTTTCACTGAGATTAATTGCTATTTTTAAATGCCAAATCCAGAGAACTGTTCCAAGTCCCAGTGTATTCTATTCACACTCTGTTCTTGCCAGTGTAGGTGGCTCATCTGCTGACACAGACAGTGCCCACTGCTGCAAGGTATCTCCCTGCATTGTCACAGGGGAAGTTTGGGCTCAGTGGAGGAAGAGAGATTGCAGAACTACTGAAAATCAGCCTGGCATTAGTTTATGTGAAAGAGGGGCCATGTCTAGAAGAGTTTTTATTGACCTGAGGCCCACGCTAAATACCTCTCCTCCAAGCACTGAGGATTTCATCAGCTTGAGCCTGATTCGCCATGCAGAGTAACAGCAAAAAGAGCTTCCCAAAACACACTCATGGAGCAATAGCCATTTTTAGGGGGGTGTTTTTGTGTGTGAAGAGAGTATAAAACAACTTGGAAAAACTGAGTATGTGGAAATAGCTTTCAGAGACAAAACTATTCACCATCATGCTCTACCTTCTGCCCTGTCTGTTGTATTGGACTCTCTGTGTAGCTGTTAGATTAGCAAAGACAGTGATCTTTACAATTGTATGTCTCCTACATCTGGAGAACTATCAAAATTATTTAATTATGGCATAAACTAAATCAAAATAAATCAGGAATGAATCTGTGCACTGCACTTCCCACTTCCCATTCTCTTGTCCTGGCTACACCTACTGTAAACAGAGTGTAAATAGCAATAATACTTATTTATAGCAACAATAACACTGATTAAAATATGGAACAAGATGTTCATGGGTGTCGGATCAGGTCATCTCTATGTCCACAGAGAAGCAGTTTACTGAAGGCAAAGGACAAAATATTGTCTCCTCAAAGACCATTCGTGTCTACTCCTTAACAAATAAGAGAAATTTTTCCTCAGTGCATGTGCTAAGAAAGTGGATCACCTACATTTGGCAGTGGTACATAAGGATCAAGTGAGAACATCCTGTCTGGTACAACCTGTACTTGATGTTTATCTAAAGACTTGTCTTCTATGAAGATGAGACTGTGCGTGTCTCTATTTCCATCTTTGCCTACATCAGGAGTGCGTGTTTGGAATGGGTCTCCCACAGACATCCCCAAATGCTGCATGCTATCATATTGCAAATCATCTTGGGTTGCATAAACTGGACTCCTAGAGAGGTGCCCTGGCTGCCTACAGATGTCCTGTCCCTGGGACCAAACCAGAGACAGTATCTAGTGAAAAACTTGCAGATGTTTGGTCCTCCTCTTGACTGCTATGTGAGTCTAAAATAAGACTGAGTGATTTGCCCTCTGGAAACTCCTGTTCTCCCCAATTGACTATGCAGGCAGCTGAAGTTGCCTAGCTCAGATACAGATGATTGACTTTACAGACATATAAAGCTAGGAAAGAGAAATCCCACCCTAGGCATCTAATTCAAGGCAAAATGAAATGCTCCTCATTCTTTCAAACACAGTCACACAGCAGAGAGGCTTAATATATCTTCCTGTCCCTCATGGTTGTCTGACTTCTCTGGTCTCATCTCACAGGAAAAAAAATCTCCTCTCTAAAAGGTGGGGAATGGCAAGTTTCACATTTAAAACAGCTGGATATTTTTTGCATCAGGGTGTGACAATGGATAATGTTCATACTGCAAACAACTGGCATTGCTCCCACGTCACCAGCCCCAGCCTTTGCCCAGTTTGCATCATGACACAGACCTGCAGACTCGAAGCTTTGTTATCAGCAGCAGCCCAAAGCACAACACCATCGTAAAACACCCTGCCATAAAAATCACATACAACAGTCCAGGCTTACAATGGTTAAAAATTTCCATGAGGGTGCAGGCAAGGCCACCAAGGAGTGCACTAAAGGCACTCTGCCAGACTCTGCAGGCTCTTTGGGGCAGTCAAGGTTGGCAGAAGCATGGCCAGTTGGGCACACTGGCTTCTGTTCCCAGTTTTGCCTTCACAACAGCTTTACTTTGTGTCCACCTCCATAAGTTGTTCTGACTGTTTCATACCATATTATTTTTAACATTTTCTGTTATTGATATGCAGGGAGGATTATATCTTCCAAAAGAAACAGGCAAGGCCATTTAAGGGGGTGGTTTTGAGCATATACTCCTCAGATCAGTCAACTTTTTTTGCTTTGTTACTGCAATTGCTTTGTTACTGCAATTACTCTTCTTTGCCCCCTCCCTCTATGCTACTTTTACCCCGTTGCTCAGCATTTATGGTCATAACATATAACTGTGCACAGAAAAAAAAAGGAAAAGGAGAGAAAAAAAAAAGCAGTTACAATGCTTAAAATCTGACAACTTTGTCACATGTGAATTGACATTGAAAAAATTGTGTTCTTATTGCTTGGACCTGCTCTAGTCATGAGAACATCAGTTCTATAAGAAGAGTCTTGGTCAAAATGATAGTCAAGATTTTCTACTGTGGTTTGCCACATTAAAGTAATAATACATGCCTCAGGTCAACTTCTCATGTATTCCACTGCACTTTGCTTCACAAACAAGCTAAAACAAGGTGTAAGTTCATTTCCAGTGCTGAGCTCAAGGCTCTGATTGTCTCTAATTTTCTAATGAATCTAAGGAATATTCTCCTGGCTGAACCTGGGGACTTTCCATGTATTGATGAAATCTGTGTCATGGCACAAATGTGTTCAGTGGTTGGAATTGTTTTAGTGTCTCACAGGTCTCACCTGTGCTGACCCCAGCCACAACTAGCAACTAAGTTCGAAAAACATATGGAAGGGAGGCAGGGTTCATTTGTCTCACTTCTTCATAGGAAAAATACTTATTTCACAGAGCATAGCAATCCTCCTCCTTTTTCCAGGAGAGTCAGAGAGTTAGAATGAGTTAGGCTATTTTCTAGAAGAGGAGTGGCCATCCATTCTGGTTTTGTGTGTCAGCTTCTTCACATGAACAGGCAATCTCTTTTATACAGCAGCTTTTTTCTCTGCTGCAGAGATGCCACGTGATGGGTGTATTATTGGTCATCTTTCTCTCTATTTAAGTTTTTTCTTCCACTGTGTTTCCTGGCTTTTTTCTCTACCTTGAAAAGCGTAAATAGGAGTACTGCCCTGCTTTTTACTTGGAAAAACGGAATTGTCCTGTGGTAAAGGCTAATGTTACAACACTGAAGAGGTTTATTATCCCTCTGGCGTCTGGCAGGGCAAAGACAGAATGATAGGGTGTGAGCAGAGATAAATGAGAAAACAAGGGAGAAATGGCAACACCTACCACTGGAACACCTACTGTCCTTGAGGACTTCCAGCCACTACAGTCTGGCATTCACTGCAGCCTGGAAATGCCAAAAACCTCTTCTCCTCTGGGACACTGGCTCCCCATTGGCCAAAGCCCACCTAGACTGTCATTCTACATCTTTCAGTGAATTACACTCTATAAACTCAGCTATATGTTTTCCTGGGTAAGAGCGTTCCCTATTAATAATGCTCACAAGTTTACGTTGCAATTCTTCTGGGAAAACTCAGTGATATGAAGAATGCTTTAGCTTTCAGCTGACCTAAAACTATGCAGCACACTGTTACTTCACACTGGCACTAAGCACACAGTCTAATTCACAGTTGTTCACAAGCAGAAACAAAGCAAATTAAAAGTAAGCAGTTGCAAACAAGAGGGTTGGTGTTCCACTCTATATGATTTTCTCTCATTACTTGTGTACCCTCCAGAATTTATGGTCCAAAAGATAACTAAACCTTTTCTAACTAAATAATTTCTAACTAAACACAGTCTTGGTCACTAAACCTGTGCTTAGAATGTAATTTTGATAAAATACTGTACAGTTTTACTGTAACTAACCTCTATGAACTCAGTGGTTTTATTTTTATATTTTTTTGCAGTTGCAGGTAAGTATTTGTTTCTGACTGCTCATCTGACCATGTAGTAAATTCAGCTGGTATTTTGATGGTTCGTCTGTGGTGTGGGTTTTTGGCAGTATGAGAATTACATAAGTGGTTGTTTTTCCAGTACTGAAACAAGAATGGCACCTGCTGAGGCATCCATGCCAGGGGGCTGTGAACTGCTCATCAGCAGCAATTCTCAGATAAAAAATGAGTAACAAAAGAAGCCACTGCTTTTGCGATGACATTTGCTTTGACTGATCAGCAGAATTTGAACCTGTGACCTTCAGTGTCATAACATAGATTGCTTAAGTAATGCCATTAATTGGCAGAGGGAAGGTGTTACACTTTAAGGAGACTGGCAAAGTCCACACTAGTTTTATAAACCTGTCAAACCAGAATATTGTGACAACATAAACACTGACAATTTTATTAAAGTGCTGTTTTATGTTTATGTAATGAGAGTTTTAACATATCTTAGGTTTGAGGAGGAAGAATGAGGTTTCCTAATAGGGAATAAAGATTACTTTTTTCCTCATATGGTCCCATTGCTAAAGGAAAAGAGCGTCTGGCAGGAAGGAATCCTCTACTGAGTCTGAGGGAAAGTCTGCATTATGCAAGACTTGCAGGGAATGTGGAATTCCCACAAGAACAGCACCCAGGCTCCTTCCCATACGGATGACTGGTTGCAGTCCTCTGGTCATTATAATGAATAAATGAAAGAAAAGAAGGCAAGTGCTCAAGAAAAAAGCATAAAATTGCAGTGATGATTTGTCCTCTTTCTCTTAAGCTGGGAGATTCAGACTTTCTGCAACTTCAGGCTGTAGACATCAAAAGGAAAAAACCCACCTGATTACTTCTATCAAACTTAGGCAATGTTTATTTAAATTCCCTTTAGGAATCAACTTGTAGTGCTGCAAAGTCCCAGGAGACTTTATTCCATGGGGAATTACAGCAGAGGCAATGGAGATGAAAAAGAGGTTGCATTCCCTTTCAGTTATCATTAATGAAAAACGGTACTCAAATGTGTTCTCTGATAAAGGTTTTTTTGGCCGGAGCAGGGCTCAAAAGGGAAGCAAAGAACATGTCTCTCTTAGGTACATTGCGGCTCTGTGCACAGTGGGATTGAATTGAAGGAAATGCATCAGTCAGCCCGTGATAACAGCTTCCACCCAATCCCCAACCAACCACCCCAGCCTCCAAGCCCTCACTGGCAAGTTTGGAAGCTGACTGATATGTTTGCAGGAACCGCCTCCTATATATTTCTGAACATTTTAGAGGGATTCTGGCTGCTGTTTCCCCAAAGAGGCTCTTCAGCTTTTCCTGTAATTGTTTGACAGTTCACTTAAAAAAAATCAAACCCAAACCAAAAGCAGCACATGTCCAGAAGACAGAATTGCACCTGCAGTCAAGGTGCATTAACATGGGAAGCTACAGGCAAATATGTCAATTGAAAGTTTTCAAGAAAACAATTCATAAACCACAACAGCTGATAACAAATGCAGAACAACACAGCCATATAAAGAAGAAGGTTGGCTGACATTATTGCCAGAAAACTGTCCTCATTGATGGAGTGTGCCAACAACAGGTGATGTAAGAGCTGGCAGTGAATGAAGCCGTGAATATGATGTCTGGCAGTATTTCTTGAGAGATGTTCACAGCACAGCAGCTGGAGACTTACAGATCACCATTAAAAAGAAATGGCTGAGGATAAACCTGCGCAGTCTGACTCCTGTGGCCAGCAGGAAATATCTCCTGTGTGTTTTGTTTCTCTGTTCTGTGCATCTGGCTTGGGTTGGATTGAGCATTTTAACTCATGTACAATGAACCAAGTCACCTAAGACATTCTTGACCCTTTATTTGCTTGCTCTATCCCTCAGTATCCCCACAGAATGGTGACCTGAAGTAAAATGGGGATAACAAAATGTGCCTGTGTCCCAAGTGATTGCAGTGCATGGGCAGTCATGTAAGTGCAAATGCACCATCATCTGCACTAAGAACTGTAGCAGCTGCAGGGTGAAAGCACAACACTCTCTGCCATCCCTGCTGTGACCTGCAGGTGGGCAGCTGCTCAGGGACATGGAGGATGTCACAGCTGCTCATGGCTAAGAGAGCCTCGCTTGGTCCCCCCCTGACAGCAGTAACCCAGCTGTCTTTGCAACACAGCCTTGTTACCTATTGCT
This sequence comes from Gymnorhina tibicen, assembly GCA_013399875.1. Taxonomy (NCBI): domain Eukaryota; kingdom Metazoa; phylum Chordata; class Aves; order Passeriformes; family Artamidae; genus Gymnorhina; species Gymnorhina tibicen. The sequence continues at coordinate 600,092 of VXAZ01000030.1, forward strand.
GGAGTGGGGCCACTGTGTGTTGGTTCACCAGCACTTCTGGTCTCATGCATTCAGGGTCACTTGATTCTCAGCCTTGGGCAAACTCCATCCGTTCCTGTTGCCTGGTGTGCCCAGCTGCCTGAAGCCTTGGAGCTGCAGATTCTCTGCCAGGACACTCTTCAGGCTAGCATAGCTACATCTGAATGGTTGAGTCCATTGTCATCCCTTCTGCTCCTTGACATGTGCCCTGTCTTGTTCAGCGCTTGGCAGCCTTGCTTTGCTGTTTCTGACTGCCCTGTCCATGAACAGTGCTGGGGAAAATCTGCCCTTCACAGTAGCCCCAAGCAGCATGGACTGAGCCCGGCTCCAGCCAAGCTGCCTGGAGTGTTCCGTTAGGAGGGCTGAGAGGATCTGGGGGTGGTGCACAAACACATATTAAGTAGATGTTTGAACATTTGTCACACTTGCTGCTCCAGAGAAAGAAACAGGGCACTGAAATGAAATTCAGGCAGTGTCAGACTGTTTCTCCTAAAGCAGGGTATGTAATTCTGGTCTTATTGTCCAACATAATTGAAAAGGAAACAAGTATTTAGAAGGCTGCAGGGGAAGTAGAGAATGTCTTCACAATTAAATGGACTAAAGGATTATAGCTCTCCGTCAGTGAGTGAGCCAACATATCCTTCAGTTTAATGCTTAGAAAACCTGATGGATTTTATGAAATGAGATCATGGCTTCTCCCTAGTTTAAGAAAGCACATTCACATACTGAAAAAATGGCAAAGGCCAAGCTAATGTGCATTACTTGGCAAGTGCAGCAGACAAGCCAGACGGATAACTGGTGTGCCGCAATTCAAATGTCAGCCTGGGTAAAGTTCAGCAGCTGGGCAGGAAAAAGAAGACCATGGGCCAATACTTGCCAAGCACATACTCAGCAACTTCTGCATGTCTTCTACAGCAAAACCATGCATTCCCATACGCCTTCTCTGGTAAGATGCCATGGCAGCAGCCATAGCTGAAGAAGGGGCTGTTGCTATGAGGCTCCAGTGTGTCGTGTGTAACTGCATTTGTGCCTGCAAAATGGCCCATTAATCTACAATGATACAGTTCTAGATTACAAATAATTTAGATAACACAGTAATTAGGACCATATAAATATATAATCTAGGCAGAAGATGAATTCTTTCTAGATGAGAAAGCTCCCTTTGGACTGAGCCACGTTGCCAGTTCGCTGGAGCTGGAACATCTCGTGGGTACATGTTTGTTTCTCTGTCCCTCTGAAGGACCTTCAGTCCTCTCATCTGTTGAATTGGCATCTTTCAGTGGCACACAGTTCACTTTGAAATGCAGCTGATAAGTAATCAGGAAACATTCTACAGACAGAATATTATCTGAGGAGTTTTTCTGCAGAGAGGAGTATCTTAGGAGAGACCTTCACCTAAAATTTTCAAGTCCATGACACACTTTCAAGTAGCCCAGGACTTTTCTTTTATTTTCTTTTTTGACTTTTGCTGGTCATGCCAAAATCTCATCAGTCTAATCTGTCTTTGTAAAATAATTTAGTTTGGGGCACAGAAGCAGGAACATGTGAACTGCCTGTAAACACTTCAAACATCCTGAAGGATTTATTTTCTGGGAGGAAATGTCATTGTACCTGGTGTAGGTATGCATGCTGCAGATAAAAGTCCTCTAAAAACCCATCTACTGGGGAGCAAAATGTTCTCTAGCAGCAAGGACCTCACTCTTGCACTAACTTCAGAAATTCCTAAGCATCATTGCAGAAGAACTAGCACACTATAAAAACATTTTAAAGCCAGCTGAAATGAAGAACAGGATAGAGAAAAATATAGATTTCTTTATGATGTCTGTCTGTAAAGCAATGCTCAGCACTTATCCAGAATCCAGTTATGTGGTACTGGCCATGTGATCTCTGAGAGGTTATGGCAGAAATGAAGGAGTTTGTACATGGGTGATGGGACTGAGCAAAGACTCAGGAAAACTTCCAGATGTCAGAGAAACTGAAAAGATTTGAATCATTGGCCCTAGGACAGAGAATAATAAGAAGGGACATGATACAAGCCTGTGGAATAATGAAAGATCTAGAGATGATAGATAGGGAGCATCACTGCTCATGCAGTAGTGAGAGAGCATTCAATAAGTGGAGAGGCAGCAAACTCAAAACTGGCAAAGGACATATTTCTTCTCACCAAGTGTAACTGGGCTGTTGAATCAAAGTAGTCAAGAACCTGCAGAAAATGAAAAAGGAAGACATATTTTAATAAATATCAGGAATATACTTTGCTGGCATTGCATTGTACGTACTGCCAAACACAGAATAAAAAAAAAATCTGCAAAGAAATATTACAAACACCTTGCCCTACTGTGCATGAACGTGTTTATAGTCTTTGGGATTTAATAACTTTATAGCCATTTGCACTGTCATGAGGAAGACATTTCTTTTGATGAGGATAAGAAAACATAGCTAAGAGGAGTACTCATGCACATTTAGTGGCATAGCACAAGCTCCTCTCTGGATCTGAAGTCAATTCATTTTGATATTCTGTAAATATACTACAGTTCTCTTAGAAAGGTGTTATTCCTTCAAAAATGGTTTTGTTTCTGACTGTTCACTGAAAGAAATATGCAGAAAAAAGAGGCATTCTCTTTGCAGCAAAAAAAGGAAAACCAGACAGGTAATAATGACCTTGGAAAGCATCCTCTGTGTCTTTTATTTTTTTCTTATTTTTTTAGTTCAATGCATAACACTAAATGATGATGTTTCCCTTGATCAGTGGACTGTAGCATTCTGATGGCACGTGCAGATAGCAGGGTCTGTCACACAGTATAGGGAAAAAATAAATGTTATTATCTGACTTTTACAGATTAGAGGTTGAGGCACACAGATTTATTGAACAGCTGAAGCCTGTGCTTGAGCCAAGAGCTGAACCTGGATCTCTAGAGCCACATTAACCATAACAGCAACATTCATAACCTTAAACTGTGTTGTCAAACTGTGTCTTAAACTGTGATGACAAAACAATAGCAGCTAAACTGAAGACTTAATTCCAGGTCACCAAAGGGCAATATTAATGTATCATTTTCCATATTACTCCAGTAAGGCCCAGAGACCCTGCCTTTGCCTGAGGACTCTGTTCTGTTGGACAGTATATAATCTTAGCAAAAGAGGTGCTTGGGCAACCAAATGACAAAATACAAGTGGGGAACAAGAGTAATTTCAGATTTAATCCTACACATTAAAGATTTTTTTCTTTAATAGCTATGTAAGCTACTTAGCTAAGTAGCTAAGGATTGCCTGTAGCCTGTACACAGAGAACTTCTTTGGTGTATTATTCCTTATTTTGATTGTGCACTCCACTTGAAAGCCTACTGGTAAGTTTGAAATTCCTTTCCCTGCTCTCTGGCATTTCAGACTTCATGTTATGAAAAAAGATGTTGTGCTTGTGTGAACAAAAAATCTTCTGGCATTTTTTCAATTAGAACTTGTCCTTGACTCTCTTTATACAAGGGCATGTAGTGATTGGATAAGAGGCAGTGGTTTCAAAAAGGTTTAGATTAGATATTATGAAGAAATTCTTTACTGTGAGGGTGGTGAGCACTGGAACAGGTTGCCCAGAGGTTGTGGATACCCCATCCCTGGAAGTGCTCAAGGCCAGGTTGGATGAATCTCTGAGTAATCCGGTGTAGTGAGAGGTGTCCCAGTTCACAGCAGCGAGATTTTACTAGATGATCTCTCAAGTCTCTTCCAATCCAGCCCATCCTATGATTCCATGATTGTACTTTTTTGTCCTGTGGTCTAAAGACCAGGGACTATTGTACTCTTTTCTGTAAATTTAATGTGCTTCTCTTGGTTAAAACAAAGACTGATAGTCATAAAGGCAGTATATAAGCAATGTTTGAATAATTTTACTGTGCCTGTGTCAGATATTTGTTCTGTTTGGAAAAAAAATGGTGTTCTAGTGAAGATCTAGAAAAGATTGCCACAGGTTTTAAACGCTGTTCCTGCTTTAACAGACAGCCCTTAGGTGAAAATTAGACTAAAGTATTGCATTTTCTTAGTCTGACTGTTTTTGTATACTATAACATACTGTCTTCAGCCTCAGAGCAGCAGGAACTTTCCACCTCCAGCCCCCATGCTGCCTGGCTAATGGAGAAATTGCTCCTGGGTGGGTGAAAAATTTAAATGAGGTCATTGCAGGTTCTTGCAGAGTGATACACTACCAGCAATACATAATGAAAATTCATCTCATGTTGTGAAACACATTGAACTGCTAAAATAAACAAAGTGCTGGCAGGGAATGTTCTTTGAGGTTATCTTTAGATTGAATCTGCTTGGACTTTTGACACCTACTCAGCAATGTCTCTTGGCACACAAGAAACAGCTTATCAAAATGCTGAAAATATTTAGTCAGTAACTAATTTATTCCCTCATAAATGTCTTTATTTCCCACATTCTTTCCCTCTTTCTCTCTTATTTAGTGTTTGGATGCTTAGTTATAATCATGTAATAACCAGGAGGTGAATGAGATACAACTTGTGACCTTGAGAAGGACTTACCTCTCAGTGTAAAAGGTTTTTCATATAAATAGTCTATCACTAAGTTTTATACCTTCACTATATTAATTTCACTCGTTACTATGGTAATGTTATGTGCATTTCTTTTGCACTGGTATGACCTCTAGTTTTGCCCAGTGGTGGGCAAATCGGTCATTTTTAAGGAACAGCATACTTATGCACTATATGTTCATACATTAGTGTGTTATTTAAAGCACTCGGTGTGACAACAATACGTGCTTGTGCTTACCTTACATTGAGCTTGGAAGCTAAAAGTGGTGTAAGAAACAAGCCAAAACTAAAACCAGAGCAAAACAAAGGTGGAACATACAAACAGATGACATATCCCACACGTACAAGGGACCTAAGTAAAATCCTCTGTTGGGAACAAGTGGTTAGCACACATGTAAATGAGGCTATGTGAATTTATGCCTACAAATAGTACCATAACCTCAGCTGTAAACTGATGACTTCTTCCAGAACATAGATTTATCACCTACTTAATCATCAGCCCTCTGCCTTATTAATTGCAATTCAGCACCCTCACAAAATGCAATCATACATTCTCTGCAGATCTCCTGTCTCACCTTAGGATCTTATTTCTGCAAGTGCTTGCTTCATGTATTCTTTAAAGTCTAACACTGACACTCCCTACGCAGTCCTTGAACTACTCCAAGACAAAACAACAGAAAACTTAATTCTAAACAAAAGATAGTACAACTCAAGTACACAAAATATTTCGAAAGTAAAAAGAAAACAGAGATTTATCTTTTCTGGCTGCAAAATCCCAGCAGGAAAGCTAAGTTAGGGCTTTAACAGAACAGCCAAAATATTTGTACTTCTATCTGAAGGTGTGAACATGCAGATATATTTCCAAGGACGAAGGCAAGACTGTAAATTTTGAGCTCCTGGGACCCGCTATGAAAAAAGAGTCAGAAAATTCTCCTTAAATGTTGTTTCTGCTAAACAAGAGTAAAGCAAGGACATTATGAAGGTTATAAAGGAAAACATTCCTTTTCCATAACTGGTAAGCTTACTGTCGTAGAGGGAATCTGCTCCAGAAAAGATTTAACAGCAGTCAAGAGCATACTTCTTGCTGTGAACAGTTATAACCCTAGACTTCACCTAAAAAGTAATAATGTTTTACATCTCATCGTACACCACATGCGAGTTTTGCAGCCTTCCCATGTTACAGAATTGGAGCAGTACAAGCCCCTTTGGTGCAACAGGGTCGAAGCAACAAAGGCAAGTCTTTAAAGTAAGTGAACAGCTTTATGTTAGGCTTCATTCTTTAGCTCAGCCAGCTTTATTTCAATCAGGCATTGTACATAAACCTTATTCTCCCCAGACAGGTTTTGCTGCAGTTCGTAGCCAGGAGGAGAGATACTGCACTACAGCAGAGTGGAAGAGGAAATGAAGGAAAATACCACACTCAGAGGAATTTTTATTGAATTCCATTCTATATTCCCTGTCCTTAAAGAACGTGGTGTTATTTCCAGGCCTAATCTCATCAAGAGAGACTTTGGCCAAAGAAATCCTCAAGACAAGTAGATTTTGACCTTGGTCTTCAGAGTAATGGTGCAGCGAGCCCTCTTCTGTGTAGAGGGCATTGCCTTTATTCCCAGGGTTTGACTCATACAGTTTTCAACACAAGACTAAAGTCTCAGACTTTTTCTCCCACTAACACCTGGGGCATTGAGTTTTTAAAAACAAAGCCAAAAGTGTTCTCTGTGTAAAAACAACCCTTGCCAGAAGGGGTTTACTTAGCAGCATACGTATTTTTATTTTATCATGATTCTTCTCCACCTCTCTACTCCATTGTGGTCAGGTTCCCCATAACTGTTCTTATTGTAATATGTTCCTGTTCTTCTCCATTTTCTTCTTGCTGTAATGGATTTTTCCCCCCTTCCTGTTTCCTTCCCTAACAGAGCAGGGACTTGCTGGCATTTTACTTTGTATGAAACTTCCGAATATACCCTATTTGCAAAGGTTCCTCTTTAGCAGGGAGAGGGAAGTCAACTTTCCTTGTTATAGCTTCCATTAATTGTGCTTCAGCAGGTCACAGGAAAGCTCAAGACGTGCACAAAGTTGATTCCATAAATCACTAATAATGGAGATGAAACCTTCTTCTGGAGTCTCCTAGATGGAAGTGATTACAGCAGTATAATACCATATTTGCAAGAAAAATCGTGTAATAATAACTTGGTGGGGTTTCATATTACTGCTGTAACTTAGAGATGAGCACTCAGGTGCATCAAGAGCTTTAATAATGTATGTGTAGGTGGCAAATTATCCATAAAAAACCTGCTGGATTGGGGATAATGTTCATTCGATACTCTCAAAAATAATGTAAGCCTTCATGCACATGTCATCTCATGCCCCATGCTCATGACATCCAGCAGGAATACTGAAAGTACAGCGTGCTGGCCACTTCCCTGAGCGTAAGCATTCTTCGTCCTGTGAGCAGTATGAACTCCTATGGAGTCAGGGAATAAAAAGTTTTGATTAAAGCCATGATGACACAGAATAAGCTAAACTTCGTATCAAGGCCCTGCATGAGTCTACCATACAACATTTCTTTGCTCTACAATTAACTTCTTGCTGGAATCCCTTTGGTGTCTGATGAATCAGAACCTTGAAAAGGGAGGCTTGTGATCCAGCCTCTTTGCCTGCAAATATTTGGTACAAAGTTATGAGATAGCTCTTAATGTAGCATCTGGAATCCTGCACTCCCTGCTCCATCCACCGGATACCCAAAGTGGTCTCTCTCCTGCTATCTCTGTCCTCAGGAACATTTGATTGTTTCATGTTAAGCAAAAGAACTCTGACAGAAAGGATTAAAAACAGCGAAAGAAATGAAAACTTTCATGCTAAGTCCGGTGTGGCTGTTTTTCTAGCAGCACTTTTTAAAAGTAATCTATGCAATGGGATATTAGAGCTTTTGCTTTTAACTGACAGCTGGGTAGTGACTTGTATTAACAGAAAATAAACAGCCATGAGCTCACATGAAAGGTAAATCTCCCCCTGCCTTTCTCAAACACCTCCAAGCCTGAGATAGGACTGTATTCATCCCTTCACTGATGTAAGAAGTATAGCATATACTGTCAGAACATAAGGATATTTAGAAAATTTTAAAAAACCATTTGGCTATTTTCAAGTGGCAGAACTCGAAATCTGTCAACAATTTACTCTTTTCTGGACTCTTCATAGTACAAAAAACTATTTCTTATGATTAAGAGAAAGACAACTATAAATACTTTTTAAAAAATTATAACATGCTGGCTAGTTTTCTAAGCATTTTCATTCTGAACATTTTATATGTGGAGAAGTAAATTCATACTTCTGAATAGTCATACAACATTCTGGAAGAAAATTTCTTTTGTTTGGCTTTTTCTATTTCTTTCTTTATGGTGTATGGCAGGAAACCCTGAAATATATTAATCTGATCCCTAACCACTATGCCCTTGAAAACATTAGAGGATCCTAAGGAAAGATACCCTCAGTAGTTCAAAATCCTTGTTTGTACTGTGCACAGCAAATCTAATACAGTGAATCTAAATATAATGAACTTCAGAGATTTGCCAATCTCTTTGTACTAGGTGTTTGGCAGGTTTTATCCTTGATCTCCTGCTGGGGACCTTGGTGTGTTTATTGATCTTTGTCACCCGGAGGTCAAATTACAGCTACACAGAACTGCACCTTCCAGCCACGTAGAAATCACAGCTGAGGCAATGCAGCAGGGCACGGTCCCTCAGTTGTGTTTGCCACCAAGAGCTCATGAGCTCCAGCCTCCTGGCCACCAGCTGGACAACATCCAAGGGAAGATTGAGCTGTTCTTCAAATGGGCTGCTATGGGGACTCTTTTCTTTCCATATGTGCCTCTATTATAATCAGACTATAATGTTCAGCTCGGCAGTCGCTTCCTTCTCTGAAGTGTTGGGACTGGTCAAACACTGAGGGTTTTTTCACGTATCACTCCTAGTTGAATGTTCTAGCTGCCTGAAAACAGCCCTGAGCTCTCCCAGAGCATGTCCCATTTTCCCATCATTGTCCCCCTGTCAGAAGTGACTTTCCACGCCTTTCAGATAGCTCAGCTTTGAGCACAGGAGCCGTGCAAGTTAGCCCCAGCGAGGGGCACTTCTGGTTGGGGATAGGTGAGGCAGACACCACCTTCCCTCTTTGGAAAAAGTCTTTAATGGTAAATGACCACTTCAGAAAAGGTGTTAAAATGGTGACCTAAGATATGAAACAATCTCTTAACGAGAAAGTGAAGAGCATCTGCATGTATTTTTGAACAAGGCTTTAATAACCTATTCTATACTAGTGGGGGTTTTGCTCGAGTATGCAGATATGCAAATCAGGACCAAGTGCTCACATAAACCAAAAATACAAGCCAATGAATATATTATTTCACTGCATCATTAATAATCAAACAGCCATTTGTTAACAGACTAAATTGCAATCATCAGCTTTTGAGCATTATTTTAAAGAAGTTCTATAATTCAGAAATTTCACATCTTACTAAGTCATTGGAAAAGTAGAAAAAAAATTTTCTTTTTTTGTTCTAAACAAGACTTTTTTAGTTACTTAAATCTTCTTTGGCAATTTTTAAATGGAAAAGCTTTGGAGTTTTTTAATTGTTTCCATTTTGCCTGCAGTTTTTATTATACCTCTAGCTGGACTTTATTTGTTTACAGTAATCACTTTAAAATACCACCTTGGGATGCAAATGTTCTTTTCTATTTTCTGCATGGTCAAATGCCTTTTGTATCCTAAACTTTGTGGAGGTAGTCTTATGATTAAATAGATTTAAAGAAAGTGCATGCACCTGGCTGTATATAATAAGGAGATGATTGAATGGTGTTGATGATGTAAACTCAGAAGGGAAGTGATAATGTGCATTAGAGCATTATATTCCCCACTGACTGGCTGTGTTTTATTTTACCTGCAAACAAGTAAACACAGCAGGAGATACATCTTGCCCTGCCCCTGAGCTGAACGCCTTGCCAGGCTTAGCTTGCATAGCATACAGTACTCCTGCACTGACTGTGCTGCTCACAGGTTGCCAGGAGTGACATGCCATCTCTCAAAGGACAGCTTATTTGAAACCATGGGGCCCCTCCTGGCCTACTTGACCTGCAGAAAGAAAGGTTCTTGAGAAAAGGAGTTGCCTCTTTTGATGGTCCCCTGCATCCCTATCCTCAGAGCTGAAGTCACTGAGAAAAGGCAAACCCAGCATCTCCTGCAGGCTCTGATCTGCAGGGCACCAGTGAGCACTTCTGTCTCGCTGTGGAGGTGGGCTGTGAGGGGCTGAGCAGCAATTGCCTCATCAACAGAGGCATGAACACATGAGGTCGGATGTGTGAGGAACCAGCTGGAGCCTTCATCTCAAGGTTGAGCCAAATTTGTTGGAAAATACTTCAGAATATGCCACTTGGGGAAAAAAAGAAATCCCGTACTGGGCAGTTTCTTCCCCTCTGCCTCAGTGTTTTCTGAACCAAAATGACAAATTGCTTTTGGATGTTCTTTGTTTCATTTTAAGGAAGAACAGAACAAAAAAATGCAAAGTGCACAAGACTCTGACGTCCCTTGGGATACTATTTTTCAGTTTTTCAGGTCAGCGTGGTCCTCGTGGTTAGGTGACATTTCACTAAAAATCCAGACTTTAGACTTGCATCTATTTGAAATGGACTGTAAATCCAGCCATTATTAATGAGAACTGTAATGCTGATTGTTCTTATTCTACCTACATCATCTATGCAAATTACATCACTGAGTACCTAAAGGACCTGACATCATCAAAAAATTGCATTCTACTTGTACTGTAAAAATAGATCATAATTATTTCTGCAGTCTCTAAAGAGAAATTGATTTTTTGTGCCTTCTGTGAATGCTGCAATGCTATTTTTGTGTAATGCTTTTATGTCTATGGCAGCCAATTGTTTTGACCCTGAAGTCTTTGTTGCAGTACTGCTGAATTGCTGAATCAGAGTTCATTCATATCCTCTTGCCACAGAATAATATGCTGAATACAAAACTTGCCATAATAGCAATATAAAAAATGCCACGAGATAACACAAAAGTAAATATAAAAGAAAAGAAAAAATGGAAAATACGTAAAATAATAATAAAAGACCTGTCAAGTTCAAGCAAATGTGAATGGCAGTGTGACTTTACATGCCACAGTTTTAAGTATTGCTCTTTATCCCGGAAGGGTTCATATGAAATCTTTATCTGGCTTCCCCTGGTGTTTCAGTGATGGTAAGAACACTAAAGTCAGGAAACTCAGGTCTGATTCTTGTGTCACCTTTTATTACTCCCATAGGACATTAAAACTTCAGAATAATATAAAACGGTTATGGAGGGATGGAGGTCCCTGAATTTCTCCTAATTCTACTGTTAGAGATGTAACTTCTGCATGGCTGTGACTAGATCTCAAAGATATCCAAAGGCACTTTTATGTGTTATGACATTAAAGTTCTTGAAGTATCAGAAATTCCATTTCCTGAAAGGAAAAATCTCTAAAAGCCCTGATGCTTCCAATGAAGCAGTTTGGGCTTAAAGCCTAGTTGGAAGCCCATGCACACCAATGCAGATTAATCTCTCCGTCCTTTCCTTTCTGAGTGCATCTGCCACCCTGACCTCACTGCTGTTCCTCCAGCACCCAACACGTTTGGTATCTGGGTTCATACAATGGGAGAGGAGTTTCTCCTGCTGCAATTTAACTCCAAAGGCACCTCTCAGCCATGCCTTGATTTGTTGTGCCTGGGATTCATTTGACCTCTGACCAGGTAGACCTGAACACGCATTCCTGCCTTGTGTCCAGAGGGACACTACCGGGAATTCAAGGGATATGCATGTATTCCCTTTCTTCCCTCTGTCACCTGAGGGAGTCATTCTGACCTGCTTGCTTAGAGAACATTGAATACAGCACAGATCTGACCATTTGCTGACCTCCATCCAGGTGGAGATTAATCCTCTCTGAATCAAAGGATACATAATCAGAGCATAACTCATAATCTTCAGTTAGTGCCTTTAAAAAAGCAGTTCAGAGGAAGGTCCTGCCCTGCCTGTTGAAAGCAGGATGGGGTGCAGCTGGAGTATTCTGGAGGCAGCCACCTTCAGTCCCCAGCTGGCCCTCTAAGAGGCAGGGGGGTGGCGTCTCTCCTCCTGGCAGGATGCAGCCCCCGCCACCCTCTGGTCAGGCAATGAGGGAGCGAGGTGGAAGGGCAGCCAGGGAAAGAAGGTGGGAACACTGAGATGCACCCTGACTTCCATAGTCCCAAATTCCCACCCTGCCTGCATCCCTTCCTTTCTGCACCTTTTTTTCTGAGTTACTTGACCTTCTCCATATAGGGCAGGGGGAGTCTGAGTACCTAAATAAGGACTTGGAACCCCTGCTAAACCCTTTGGGGCTTGTGACACCAACTGTTGAGTAACTAGGCATCAGTTTCCGTGCACTTTCCCGCCAATGACAGCTATAAGCAGGCTCCTGCACAAGGTGGTCACACTACCTCGCTCTCCACCGGCAGAAGTATGAAGCGCAAAATTCATCATGGACAGTAAGACCAACAAGTGCTTGAGTGTGCTTGGATATCTCCCTGTCCCAGCAACGAGAATCTTCTAAAACCCTTTCACCAATTAGATCTTCAAACCATGATGGACATCTCACTGCTTTCATTTCTTCCTACTGCATAGTGTATCCAGAAGCAGCATTTACTGATGACACTGCAGTGAATACAGCCTGGAAGTAGAGAAGCATGAAACTCAGAGGCAGAAATAAAGAGGAGAGATTTTTTCCAGCCACAGCTGAAGCAGAGGCTTTTTTGGTTTCCAAAGCATTCTGGCCTTCAAGACCTCAAATGAATCTTTACTGACATGTTATACAGCTGAAAGAAGACTGCTAGGTAATAACAGATGAATTGAAAACCTGCATTCAAAACTTCTTTTAGGTGACATTATTGAAAGATAAGAAAGGACTTTGTCTGTCCTACCAGCCACAAGTGCTTTATCCCATTAACTCCATTATCAGCCTTACCTTCTTCTGGGTGGACTCCTCCAGGAAGCTCAGATTCCTCCTGGCAATGCCCACAGTGACACATTTTCCCCAGCAGCTCGTTTGCTTCAGTAACCCGGCCACACCAGGGCATGTACTGGGCTTATAGACCCCATGAAACACCTAAAGGCACCTGCTAGGCACAGCAAGATCATGGGATGAAGCCTGTCCACTGCGCTCCTCAGCAGCTTAGTAAGGGAAGCAATTAGGGAGTCACAGCTTATTTACAGATGAACTGGAAAGCGTGAGTGTGAGGTGCAGGCCTCTTCCCCCTCGTGGGCTGCTCAGTTTCCCAGAGTGTAGTTATGATAGAATAACCTTGCGTATGTACGCTGTTGAGTCGGGCTTGGGTACACAGCCACAGCTAGTTACTTAGGGATGCAATGAGACCGTTTAAGTCAGATTCTTGCCAAAAGCAGCACTTTTACTCGATCATTTGTAAACAGGGACTTACAGCTATCCAAATCTTACTATACCTAAAGAAAGTGCCTTACAAGCTCACAAGCTGTGTGACGTGGCCTGCACTGCTCCTGCTTTTGAAACTGGTGGATTGGAATGGCAGTCTGCCATGTCTCAATGCCCAGCAATCAAAATAGTACATAAAACTTTCCCAGCTGTCTGACACTAGACTGCATTCAAGGGTATAGCATAAAACACAATTGAGTTTGTGATGTTACTCCATCTCAGCTTCTGATGTTCTAAAAAATTACACCATGTTTAGCTTCAGAACAATATTTTAAAGTCTTACATAGTTTTCATGCACTGTTCCTATCAGCTTCCAGGAAATTTATGATTTTTGTTTTCTCTTGCGTGTCCCATGTTCCCAGATGAAACATATGTTTCTAGACAATTATGTTCAATATCCTACCTGAGGTGTAGGAGAATATTTTTTTTGTCTGTAAGAGAAAGAAGGAAAGGTAGAAAGGAAAGCAATACTTTAATCTAGGATTTACTGTCACAACAAGTAAGCAGTGTTATTTTAGGAAGCTCTTCAGAAACAGGATTCCCTTAGTCTGTTAAGTCATCAAAAATAAAGCATTAGCCAACCCCTCTCTCAGGGTGGTGGTCACACTGGGCAATCCTCTTCTCTGCACACATATGGGAGCAGTGACCCTGACCTGCAATGAAAGCCACCCCAGTGTTTGGGGGCATAACTGGGTATAAATGACTCACTAATCCTTTAATATTTCCGTTCACAGTGAGGATCAAGTCTAAATGACAATGACATGATCTTTTTTTCAAAATGAAAGGGATGAGTCCTTCTTGTCTGTTCTTCACTGCCCTTGTTACTGATGTTCTTATATTCTAAATAAGATGGTGACTGTGGCTAAGCAAAGAAGGGAATAGTAACTCTTTAATTTGTTCCAGGCGTGCCTGATGAGACAATACTTCTCACCACATGATCTTGCATCTGTAATAACTAATGTCAGCATATTGATCAGCTGAGGCAGCTGGAGTAAAATCAGTCTTCTACCACACGTGGAAAATCTGACTACGAGGTTCACAGAGGAGCTGGGCTGGGCTCTGCAGAGCATAGTCAGAGCTGAGTTATCTATGGAAGTGCAGCACTGTCCCCCCATCCCAAGCAGGGGGTGTGTGCTGACATCCGCTATGGGAGAATGGAAACATGCTAGTTTGGCTGCATTGCTGAAGAAAATAAAACAGATGAAGCCGTGGCATAGGTCCTGTCAATAAGAATGCTGAAAGAGTCTTAGTCTGCCTGAGCTGCCTGACCACAGTCCCACATAAATAAGAGATGAGTGTACAGGGAAAGAAGATCCTGGTCATGTAATAGAGATGACTGCACAGATGAAATCAAACAGACCCAGACTGGGATTTAAACCACGTTACCAAAGCAACCTGCAGCCTGTGAACACCTGAAAACAAATTTACGTAGGGTTCATGCTGACTTCTGCCAATCTGTCAAGAAAATCTGGAGGAGGAGAGTCTGCCTGGAGGAGCCCAGCAGGGTGGTAGGTGCCATCTCCCCTGGCAGCAATCCACAGGGGAGGGCTCTTTCAGGACTGCCAAAGGATGTGCTGATTTGGGAATACCCCTCAGCCATTTCCTGCCCCTTGTTGGGGATGCTGTGGGGCAGAAGTCTCAGAAAAGATCTAACAACACCATGATACTACTTCTGTGAGCAGTGACTGTGCCTTGACTGCATGAAGGTGAGATTAGCTCTGTCTCTCTACCCTGCTATTAGTGCATGTGACACCAGACCTGAAGCACCAGACCTGTAGCAATGTGTTAAGACTCCGTAAGTACTTACTTCACTGAGTGACTCAAACATAGCTCGTGTATATTCAGTGCATTTCCAAAGAGAGGCTTATGCCTTTGGAGGTTTATCAGTTGCCACTTTTAGTTTATGATGTAGGAATTCAAGGATAGTCTGCCATCAGATCATGAAGACAATCTCCTCATGCTTTATAGGCAAAGAGAGGTTGAGGTTTTTCTTTTTCAATGCAATTTGTTTTATTATGGTAAGATTAGCATGTTCCTGTTTGTCAGATTTTGATTGGGGTTCCAGGATATGTTTATACAAAGCCATGCTAAGTCACCCCTAATTTGATGGCCTGGATAAATACTATTGCTTTGCCAGTTCAGTATGACTCTATAGGGCTTGTGAGTTGGAGGTACTTCAGCAGTTCAATTAGTTAGTCATGTCAACACTGCTTGAAAGACCTAAAATACTTAGATATAGACTAAAGCTCACAGCTGAGATCTTGCTGGACATCACTGAGTTTAGTTCATGTTCAGAAGCAGAATTAAGAGATATTTGACATTACAAAACACTTCAAAGTATTCATTCTTAATAGGAGTAAAGAAACATAAAATAATAAAGGCAATAAAGGATAATGCATTTCCATTGCAATCTGTATTTATACAGCAACTTTTAATCTAAAGACTAGCCCTAGACTGCAGAGTGCTATGACTTAACAATTAAGAATTTCTCTTCCCACAACCTCAGCATAGTCACCTGTGCAGTGGAAGGAAACAGACCTTTAACAGCATGCCAGAGTGCTCAGTGTTTGAGTGTAAACTACAGTGTCTCTGAAAATATGGAGGAATACAAAGACAAAAGGAAACTAATAACCCTAAATAGAATTTGGCCAGGAAATGAGTCTGACTCACTCCCCCATAAATTATATTGTCTTCTTCCAACCTTTCCTACCAAAGATTAAAATGTAGTGTTTTGGAAGACATTGTCTACTTTTAATTGTCATGATATGCCCTTATTGACCAGGAAAGCTGACATTGGAAATGACTGTCCAACAGAGGGCAAAATAAAAGGCAACAAAAGCCCCCTGAAGTATCCATTTCTGTTGTGTCCATGCCTTCTAAGATCCTACTCCCACTCGATGCAATGGCAAAACCAACTCTGATGACAGTGCAGTGATGTTGAGCACTGAGGTTCCACTTCCTGTATTATTCTGCTCTTGGGAGAAGGGGCTGCTAGAATACTTCAGGGGTGTGCACAAACTACAGATGACAATGGCAAACACCAAGGTGATTGTGTTGCATTTCTTCTTTCAAAAACCATTAATTGCCTGGAAATATACCTTATATAAATTTCAAAGCTGTTTTCAATACAGCAATTTGTTTCCATACACCTGTGCACCTTGGCTTAAATCTTCCAAGTGCTGCCATTGCAAGGTGATCTTTATGAACATTAATTCAATAGCTGGATGGCTAGTACAGCGTTTTGATCTCTGACAGAGTCCATGCCAATGCTGAAAATAGCACCCCTGAAAACACTTAATCTTGATGTCTGTCTCTGAATCAATGAAGTGATCCAATTCATTTGTTTTGAGCAGCTTGGTCACTGAGCTGTGAAGCTCTGGCTCCAACACCTGATACACATGAGATGTCTTAAAGGGAAATCCTTTTAATGTGCCAGCCCATATGCAAGTGAATTCACCTTGCAATATATTAGCTTTTAAATTAAAACAATTGTGTGCAACTAGAAGGAATTGCTTCATTAAACAAATGAAGAAATCCTAGCACTAATACAGTGTTTTCTTTAAGATGATTAACAGAATAATTGAAATTCAATTATTTGGATGTGTATTCCCAGGTAGATTCTTATTTTAACACAGAAGATTTTATAGACGGAGACACTAATATCATTTAAGGCAGGAAGACTGCTAATCTTAGATTTAGTAACCCATTTAGATTACCAGAGAGGAAATGGCTCATCCTTGCTTGTAAGGCTCTAGAAATAGCCCAGACCTGATGTAACTAGTGCTTAAAAATAAAGGTGTTTGCATTGATAGCAGACAAATCAAGTTATTGCAAAGAAAGCGGGAACCCTCGAGGCACACGCTGTAGCTGGCATGACAGAGGGATTCCCTACACACAGACTGCAAAGAGACTCTATGGGGTGCAGCTTGTTGCTATCTTTTCTTTGACTGCTGAAAAACAAGAAATTTAAGAGCAAGAACTTGCCAAATAAAAATTGCATCAACAATAGGAGAGTACTTCTGTGAAGAATTTTAGGGGAGGGGAAATAGATGAGTTCCTCGCACACTGACTGCAGAGAGGCTGTTTGCTATTACACACCTCTCTCCCAAGGCATCTTCCCCATTACTGGAAAAGTCAGCTATTCACATCATGTCCTCTCACGTAATTTTTAATCTATGATTTAGTTAAGCCAAATATTTAATTAGAGATTTCAATATAAAAGCAATTAGCAAGCTTCCTATGTATAAACCATAATTATGATGCAGCTTAGTAATAGAAGAATGACTAATAAACAACATTTTGTTGAAATTCTGTTTAGATGCTTTTGCGATACGTTCTAAACTGCTGATTTATTTTTGACTCACCAGTCTTGGTTAAAAACAAATGAAATCCTCCCATATCTCATATTTTTGCTTGTAATTCTTATTGCTTTGCAAATGCCAGTGTGTCACTTTGCTACATCACAACAGAGCAACTTGTGGCAATGGCATCACATGCCTGCACCATAACAATGCAAATAAAAGTCTTGTTAGCAGGTAAATAGTTTTCAGAGTATTAAAATGTAATTGCAGGTTTCAGGACATGGACCCGCCTCGGCAAAATCAGGCTGATCCTATGAAAGCTGATGCTTCAGCCAAGGCATTTATTTGTAGCAGGATCCTTCACAAAACCAGGACAAGATAAACAGGAAACACTCTCTATGTCATCTAAATAATAAGCATCCTCAACAGGCTTCTATTCATGTAGAGGTCATCTTGCAATTATTGATTTATGATTATGGGGTTCAGGTGAGAGGTAAGAACCACTTTGTTGACAACTGAGAGGTAAGAGTTTATGGAGTAAAATGAGGAAGGAGGGATTGAGCTGCTGGAGGATGGGATAGAAGGAGGGAGAGGCAGGCGAATGCCGAGGGAGTGGCAGCTGGGGTGCAGGACCAATGACCTGTGCATGCCTGTGGCTTCTTGTGTCACTGAAATGGCGCAGTGAAGAAGCAGACAAGGAATTCAGCTCTGCGTCATTTACTTTATATCTGGTAACATCTCAGAAAACTCTCCCCTTGGAAGCAATTTCAAAAAACGCTTACAGTAATATCTTAAGGCAATTACAAATACCAGCTTATGAAGGAGTTAACATATACACAATAATCTTTCAAAAATCAGAGATAAGGAAATGCTGGCTATCTTAATTTTTGCCTCCAGAAATCAGCTTCTCCAACCACTGCACATCTGTCCAGTCTGCTAAGTGTCCTACCCCATTTTCATATTCACTTTAGCCAAGGGATAGACAAGACATGGATCAGCCGTTTTGTTCCCTTCCCTTCCTAAAGCAGGAAAATTTCACTTGATTCAGGATTATTCAATGGCATCCATACAAGCAGAGAGACTGGAGACTGATGGAGGCTGGATGCTATATTCCAAGCTTCCCCCACACTTCTGTCCCTCCACCCCTACCTCCCTCTCTCCCTCTCCCAAAACTCAGGCATCCCCAGCAGAGTGGGAGAAATGCTCTCCAACAAGGTGGTGAAATACATAAGATCATCACTCTGCCTTTATCATTGTAGATGTCACCACCTGTGGATATATAGCCTGGTTAGGGTAGACCACGGTCATCTTTACACACCTAGTTTTCCACATGTAATACCTAGTCTCCCAGCTGCCATTATAATGTGGATTTCTAGAGGCGTTATGAACAAAGCCTGGCCTTATGGCTGATGCATGCTGTAAAATAAGAAACTGCCAGCTTCTTTCCTTCTCGGATGCTCTTTTTCATCACCTTCACAGAAGGGAGCTATTCAAAACTGGACGTAAAATTAAGCAGGTGTGGGCAGAAGAGTCATTTCTACGCCAAATGCCCGTGTATGTAAGGCTTCCTGCATTTGTATGGTTTTCTTGGATGGAGACTCTGTCTGCTGCAGCAGAAAACAGCCATTTCTTTGGAAAAGGTATGCCTGAACAGAGTAGTGGGTCATTTTATTGCCATAACATTATTTTCACTTCATTGCTTTAAATAATCTGAAAGACTGCTAGGAATTAAAAATAAATACCAAATATTACCCTGCACAGAACTGGTTAGAGTATGTGTCCATGCCAGGGTAGTAGACTCAAGTAAGCTTCATTTTGTTTGGAAGCAAGACCAAACATCCTGGAAAAGACAGCCCATATTTGCTTTGTGGAACAGGGCTCCTTTCACAGTTCGAGCCAAATCTCACTGAAACCCCAGAAACCTTCACACTTGGTTTAATTGGGCTCTGTGTCAGGGAAAATTGGCATAATTTTCTAATAAAGGACCTAGCTCACTTAGGAGTCTCTCCTAAGTTTACTGGGGAGAGGATAAGTCAGAGTCTGGATGTGTCCTATAGAACAAATCAGCCTTTCCACCTTCAGAGCTAAATACAAGGCTGATTTCTCTTGATCTGCTGTTTCATAAAGAGTTATAGAAATACAAACTAGAAACAAAGACTCCAAATGGGAAAAAAAGGATCTGTTTTTGAAAACTATTAGCTCATGGGAAAGTTAAATAAACTAGTGTATTAAGCAGCGGCAGACTGTGAGGTAGCCTGGTAATCTGACAGGAAACATTTCCATTTTTGGATGTGTGTATCCAAACCCCAGTGAAAGGGACATATGGGGACTATGACAGATTGAGTACTGTCAGCTGAGAGAGCACACTCAATGGAAAACTCCAGGAACTAGGAAAAGCTGCACACCTTAATGTTGTGTTTAATGAAGAGTGATCTGCTGTCTAATCACTAAATTTGGGAAAGCCCACAACCTCTTCAGGAAAAGAGGAGTACTGATGTAAGGCCAGAAACTGCTTCCACTGATATTAATGGCAAGATATTTAATTATTTCAGTGAGGAAAGGATCGGGCCCTTAGGTGAAGGCATGAAAATATATTTACATACTAATGAAGCAGCCTCAGCAGGAGAGAGAGCCTGTAGTGTGGAAACAGCTAATTGTAAATGCAAGTCCATGAGAGATTCTGCCTTTATGTTTGCAAAAAGTCAGACAAGACACGAAAAACAAGCCTTTTAGCCAAGTAAAATGGATATTAATTCAGCTCCCTGGCTAGGGCACCTGTGCAAACAATACCATCCCCAGGCAATTAAAACAGAGAACTCCATAGTTAATAGGGTAATGTTGATTAACACCTGACCACTTCACAAGGGTAAAAGAATAGATTTGGCAGATTTGTAAAATGAAATGATGTCACCTAAAAAGCCATTATTTCATGCTCAGTTCTTCTATAAGAACATTCTAGATCTGAATAACTTTGCTCAGACAAAAGTGGAATATGTAACCATTTTTGTTAGGTTAGAAAAAAAGTTTTGATTTGGTAAATCTAAATATTCCATGAATGTAATTTTTAAACAAACTTTACTTCTAACCATTTTATAAAGACCAAGTATTTTTGTTGTAAACCAAGCTAATTTTTTAAACCAGAAAAATATTTTGACACAAGTGGGTACTTGAGTAGTTTAAAAACATTCTTCTAATGCTTTTCCAAAGTAGAAGTTTAATTAAATCAACTGATGCTCATGGGTAATTTTGATATCAACTTTTTATTAATGTTCAGTAAAAGACTTCTCATCAGAACAACCCTGCTCCCACAAATCCCTGGACAATAAGTTTTGATAAAGTTTTGAGAAAATCAGTTACATCACAGTGACCTCGCTGAAGCAGTTTACATCACCCAAAATCTTGTAGGTGGTTTTCGGCTCTTCTTTAAAAGTAGGCCTTAGAAACATGTAGAAAAGTCAAACAATCTCCCTTTTTGCCCTTCTCTCCCTCATTTTTCTTTTTCTTTTTCTTTTTCTTTTTCTTTTTCTTTTTCTTTTTCTTTTTCTTCTTTTTTCTTTTTTCTTTTTTCTTTTTCCTTCTTCTTTCTTTTTTTTTCCCCCCCGTAAGGGCAGAAAGCTTCCTTGTCCAGGAGCTTTTAGTCTACAGCAAACACGTTTCATTTGTGTTTGCATTCAGTTCTGATGGTTCCACTTTAGGAGGGAAATGAACACCGTGTGTTGATCACTAACACTAAAAAAAAAAAAAAAAATCCAGGATCTAAAAAAATAGCCGAGAGGCCTATTCTTATCCTATTGCTAGGAAGACTAGAGATTTGTGGGACCAGAATACTTTCTATCTTATATTAAGGTCTGTAACTAGACTGACAGGAGTTAAAGTAATCAGAACCCTTTAGATACTTTTAGTGTCAGGCACATATATATCACCCACCTAGTCTTAAACCAACCTCAGTTTTAAGGTCAGCTTGAATTTTATTACAAGTTGATTTAAAAGAAGAAGAAAACCAAACCCAAACCATGAGGTAACTGCCAACAGCTGAGCAGGGCAGCAGCCTGTCACAGACAGCCAGCTCAAGGCATTCCTCAAAGCAGCCTATTCACAGTCCAGCAAAACACAGATGGGTTTTATTTACAGCTTCCCAGCACCATCCAGACCAGCAGCTAATTGGGAATGTACTATTTTCATGCTTGATCTTTGCTGAGCTATAAATGATGAGCACCGAAGAAGTATTTTCCCTCACACACTTAAGCGGTGCAACTTATACTTGCACTCATGAAATTTCCAAGCAGTCACTGACAAGTGCCAAAAGCTCATTAAAGATTATGGACCACTGAGTCATCATGAAATTATTTTTGAGTGACCTAAGAAACATTTTATATAAGAGACTTTGTGGATCGAGGAGGAAGGATGTAAGCAATCCCTTTAAGTGCAGGTTTGGAACTAGGTGTAGGACATTAGGCCTAAAGTTTGGAAACTGTGCTCCTTTCATTTTGTTCCAATCCCAGCTTTGCTGGGTGAGTCAGAGAAAGGCTGGCAAGCAGCCGTGTGAGAGACTACCTCACAGGAGATAAGGGAACACTGAATACCTCTATCACCTTGGTTTCACCACTACTTAGAATGAAATTGCAGTGCTGGAGCCTACCCCAGCTTTTCCATGTGCTGACTTCTTGCAGGACTCTGCTGTTAATTAGGTTTGCAGAGCAGGAGCAGAGAGAATTTATTGAAGGCTCCGGATATGGAGATTGAGGAATTTGAATTTGGTCTGCAGGAGAAAGGGAAGAAAAATATGAGTGAGAAATTATTGTGCTAGAAAGATTGCTATGCAGAGCCACATACGACTGCCAGTGGAAGATAAAAAGACAAAACACACTTAAAGTAAAACTGGCATGCAAGCAACTCAGCAGAGGAAGAGAGAATTATTTTGCTTCATATTAGGAGAGTTTTTGGGGCAAGGATCACGCTTTTTTACCCTTTCCTATCTAGGTGAGTAAAACTCTGTTGTCCGTTCTATTTATATACTTATTTTTCATGTTGTTAAGATTAAACTGGGAGTGGAGATCTACTGTCCTAGGCATTGTGTGGGTGAGGAGAAGGGGACAGTCTCACCCTGAACTGCTTACAGTCAAAACAGATGAGACAGGCAAAAACTAGAGAAAGGTGATGAAACAGAGATCCACACCAGCAAACCCTATGGTACCCCTGGTTTCACCGGGGGCAGGGACAGGAATGTGATAAGTGAAAGGAGAAGACAAAGCAAAGGAAGGAGTGAGAGGAGGGCAGGCAGCACAGAGAGTGGAATCATCAGAGGCAAGTCCAGGGGAGACTAGGGACGAAGAGCCTTGGACAACGCTTGTGTATCCCAGCAAACAGCTGCTTGGCACCAGCTAGTCAAAGCTGTAGAAAATATTATCCATGCCCGTGAGGCTCATCTCACATTTTCTGTGGCTGTTGGCACAAATGAGCAGTCATGTCCCTGAAAGTCACACTTCTGGAAAGACAGGAGGTCCCAGACCTACTGACAGACATAATTTTTTGCTTACGCATTTCTAAATATGGAAAGAATTGGAAACATTTCTGTCTGTGTATCTTATTCTCCAAAAAAAGGGGTGTTGGATCAGGCAAAATTACATGGAAATCCCTAGCAAATTCTTGAAATTGCCTCAGCAATGGAAAAAATTAAGGAATGTGCTTATTTAAGTTCAAATTTTCAAATACTTTGAAATTTTTCAACAAATATTACCTGGATTTATTTTTAAATTAATTGGATTAAACTTTACCCTCATTTTATTGGGCCTTAAATGATTTTTTAGAATACTGACTAAGCCTGAAAAGTCACTAAACAGTGTCCTGTATGCAACATGAGCCTAGAGTTATTTGACAGCCAGTGAAAGAATGCAATGAAAAGTTTGTGGCTGTACTAAGTAAAGCAGTCAGAATTTATAATTAATGCTATCATTAACATTATTATTAACCTCTTAACAAATATTTTGCACACGACACTGCTCTTCTCTTTCTTTCTGTTTAAGGTGATCTAGACAAGTGTACACCTGATTAATTGATCCAGAAAATTCTGCTTGATCATCAACAGCAATACTTACTTACCCTGCTCTCGAAACAAAATTGAACTTACTTTCTGCTTTTCAGACACTAAACCTTTTTGTTCAAACACTGAAGAAAACAGAACTGGCTTTATGTTATTCTGCAGGTTAGCCATTTCAAGGTGAAAGCAAAAGGAGCTCTGGAGTTAATCTCTCTCTGTGGAAATTAACTTTCCAGAAGACTTTTTGCATAGAAAATGAGGGGTTCCTATGAAACATCTCAGAGTCCTCCACTTCCATGGTCTCACACAAGCAAAGGGGCAGCCTTTAAGGAGCCATTTCCAGATTTAGTGTGAGTTTAATGGTGAAAGACATACCCCAATTTGTACCCAGGAATGAAATGGAAACAGAGCATAGCACAGACTGCATCCTTTAAGAACGTCTGGCCAACAAGCCAGCAACAGCATGCCACCCCAGCTGTAAGCAATCCCAACCCACAGCCAAACTATGCAGGGCCTAAACTGTATTCTGCACTTGGCACAGCAAATAAGCAACCTAACAGGCAAAGAATTTGCATACTAAATTTAGATGTGTTGCCACAATGCGAACAACCATCATGGTCATTATGGACTAAGGGAATATGAAAATCACAGCCTTCACCTCAAAAGGTAATTGCTTGCATATGGTGCAAGTAATGTTTTGTTGATGCTTCCATTCATTTTAAAGGTATTGTTGAATAAACTTGGGCTTCATCACAATAGAAGCTAACTTTACTGGGATGTGGAAAGAGGGGCACAACACCTCTGTGAGTAAGATTTGAGAGCCCTTCCACTACGAACAGCTTAGGAATGGATAGGTCACTCAGGCCTAGGTGAAGAATGTGACATAACTTCGAACAAGAACAAGAGGCATTTAAAGTTGCAGTCTGGAGTGCTACAGGAAGTCTTTCAGGCCAGTAGAAGGAGTGTGAATGTGATATGTAGTTCATCCACAAACCAATGAAGGGTTTAAGGGGAAGAGAAGCTTGAATAAAAATATGCGCTTTTTTTGGCAAACCAAGAGGGAACAATGAAGAAGACCGTAGCGGAAACCACTGCAGTAATCATCCAACCACCCATACATTCCTGTACCATATCCAGCAGGGGTTCCTTGCACAGTCTGATCAGGGAGGCTGCATGACAAATGCCCCTTTTCAAATATGGGCCCGAAGAAGAAGCTTGGCTCTTGCTGTGCTTGCTGCAGAAAGAAGGCAAACAGAACCAAAAAAATACTGTTTTGACTTCTGCAGGAATTTTAACAGATTTTGCCAATATTCTTTGCATCAGAGGAGTCCAATATAGTAACAAAATAGATTGATGCTGCCCAAGCTCCAAACACACTTCCCTCATGACTTTTCATGATTGCTGCTTGAGGTGTATATATAACTCTCTTACTTATCAGAGGTATGCACACACTTCTGCCCACCCACTTTCAGAATACTGAAGTCTTTAGTATAAAATGCACATGAAGGTGGAAAATGGTTGGAGAAAATGAACAAATTATGTACAGATTCATTGTATTGATTCTGTTCATGTTTTGCAGCTTCAGAAGCTCAACTTATATAAAACGCTACTTTTGTGACTTCACAGCAGGCTAATGTTCAAAATTGCAGCTAAGAATGAAACAAATTATTAAAATTTAAATTAGGGGAAATGTAAGTGCAATGTACAATACAATTGCATACTGTCAAATAGATACTACCCATTGCAGCTCCCATTATTCTGGGAGGAATTGAAAAACACCTGGAAGACAATGCAGTCATTGGTCACAGCCAGAAAGGCTTCATGAGGGGAAAATCCAGCTTATCAAACTTAATTTAGTTTTATGACAAGGTAACCCACCTAGGTGATCAAGGGAAGCCAGCTGATGTAATCTTTTTGGATTTCAGTAAAGCTTTTGATACAGTCTCTCACAGGATCCTTCTGGACAAAATGTCAAGCACACAGACGGAGGCACGTACAGATTGGGGATTGAGAGGCTGGAGAGCAGTGCTGTGGAAGGGGATGTGGGGGTCCAGGCCGATGGCAAGTTGAACACGAGTCAGCAGTGCCCTGGCAGCCAGGAGGGCCACCCGTGTCCTGGGGGGCATCAGGCACAGCATCGCCAGCCGGGCAAGGGAGGGGATTGTCCCGCTCTGCTCTGCACTGGGGTGGCCTCACCTCGAGTGCTGGGGGCAGTTCTGGGTGCCACAATGCCAGAAAGACATGAAACACTTAGAAAGTGTCCAAAGGAGGGCAATAAGGATGGTGAAGGGCCTTGAGGGGAAGCTGTATGAGGAGTGGCTGAGGTCACTTGGTCTGTTCAGCCCTTAGAAGAGGACACTACGGGGAGACCTCATTGCACTTACAACTTCTTCGTGAGGGGAAGGGAAGGGGCAGACACTGATCTCTTCTCTGTGATGCCCAGTGACAGGACCCAAGGGACTGGCCTGAAGTTGTGTCAGGGAGGTTTAGGTTGGATATCAGGAAAAGATTTTTCACTCAGAGGGTGGCTGGGCACTGAAAAAGGCTTCCTGGGGAAGTGGTCACAGCACCAGCCTGACAGAGTTCAAGAGGTGCTTGGAAAATACTCTTGGGTACATGGTGTGACTCTTGGGAATGGTGCTGTGCAGGGTCAGGAGTTGGACTTGATAATCCTTGTGGGTCACTTCCAACTCAACACAATCTGAGATTCTGTGATTGAACTTTCTCATTTGCCAATCCTCATAAATAGTCATTGTGAATTAACCTGCCATTGCTGGGCTTTTATGTTTTTCAGAGAATATTTTTTCCACCTTTTTGCTACCTATAACTTTACTTAATTCTTTCTTTAGTACCATATTATGTCTCTCTGACATAACAGGGAAGGTAATACTCCATGTGTGCAACAGCTGAGCTAAGCAAAGTGTCTACAAATGCCGTCTTCTGCATCTGATTCTGCTGTTTTAACTCACCTTGGAATTAATAGTGAGGGACAGGCAATGCCAGGACCTGTATCCCTTCACCCATACCCAGATTTCTCAAAGAAGCCAGATGCATGCTGTCCTCAAGAACAGGAAAGGAAAGGGCTCCTTTCTTGCACTCACTGAAAAGTGAAGGACAGGGAGACCAGTCAGGAGACAAGAGAGGA
The DNA here is from genome assembly GCA_013399875.1 of Gymnorhina tibicen. Lineage (NCBI taxonomy): Eukaryota > Metazoa > Chordata > Aves > Passeriformes > Artamidae > Gymnorhina > Gymnorhina tibicen. Next base: position 626,643 of record VXAZ01000030.1, read on the forward strand.
TACAATAGCTAAGACACTAGACACTTAAATTTTAAATACAAGAGAGAGGCATGGTGTCTTGAAAAAACCCAATTTTCTTCCATGTTTCAGAAGCACAAATATTTTTCTCTGACACTGTGCTGCTATTTGTTTTTCTTTTTTTTCTCTGATGTATCTACAGTGTTAAAAATTAGACTCCTTCCTTTTTCTCCAGGAGAAAAACTTTGAATTGTTCAAAATAGAGATGAAAAGGTATCCAAAATGAACAAATCTGGAATAAACAGAAGTTCTAATAATATAGCTGGGTTCAACAGAGGAATAACATGATCTAAAGAATATCTAATAACAATCAAAACCACATCTGCAGCTTTTTACTCGTATATGTGCTAGGCTGAGAGAGGAAACACAATTAGTGCAGAATCTGAGCCCCATTAAAAACAAAAGGAATTTTTTCCGTTGCCTTTTGTGAAAATTGGATTAGATTCTTTGTGCTCATAACAAAATATCCAGTTTGTTATTCTATCCTAGAATATCATCTAGGCAAAAACCCCACAATAGGAATGTATGTACACTTGGTAAAACTGAAAGGCCCTTCCCATTTCATTTCAGCCTTGGGGGCTTCATTCTAAATAATCTTATCTACAAGCAATTACAATTCTCCAGGCAATCACCACGCTTCAATCACTGGCCATGAACTAAGTCTCAGAGGACAGAAGAGAGGGAAAAGAAGACAATCTGAGTGAATGACAAACTTATTCACTTATCAGGAATCAGAGGAAACATTTCTTTGAGCAGGTACAAGTTGTACTGTGTGTATATGTAATCAGTTATCTTAATTCAGTTATTATACACAAGGTCACAATAGTATTAAATATGAAGTGCTGTGGTACCACACCCAGGTGATATTCTGGGCATCTAAAGGTCTGGAAATAATCTGCTGCTTATCAGAGCTTTGAGCAGAGCTGGACACTGATCTGAAGGAGGGGGTGGGGACCTGCAGGATGTCTCCTCTGACCCCATGAAAGACTCATTTACTGGCCCAGGCAGTGCCACTTGGAGAAGAGCCACCATTTCTGCTGTCTCTAAACCTTTCTGGTAAATCTATGCATTTTGTCATTCTAGGCAGGATAAAAATGAATTTCCATTCTGCTTTTCTCAAACCTGAGCTTTGCTACCCTGTGACAACCAGCATTTTTGCAAAACTCAATTTGCAGCCAAATAGGTTGTGCAGTATCATGACAATGTGCATTTTTCCAGGTTATCACGGCAAAGGAAGGTATGGGATGCACTTTTTAAAGCTGGAAATGTTTGAGTTGAACATACAAAGTCTCTAAATCTGGAAGAGCATACTGTGAAGCACTGAAGTGCAGCCTAAAAATCTGCAGTATGGTGGTGATGATGTGATATTTTCTGAACATTAATGAATGCAGTAATATTCCAGTAATGTTCTCATTTTGTGTGTGAATTTTAAGATTTTGGAAGGGAATGCCCTACTCTATGGTTGCAGGCCTTTCCAAAAGGACATCCGTCACCACTTATTCGGAGCCTCTGCCTCCAACCTGAGTATTATAGAACATGTATGGAAAGACAGGATGCTCAGACCACAGTTCTTAACTGAATCCCTTTCAGGAAATGATACAGAATTCCATTTTAATTCAGACCGAATCAGGATTAATTTTATATGGTGTTTTGTATGGTTTTTTGGTATTCATATGGGTCATTTATTCTTATTTCCAGTCTGATAACAAAAGTAGTTTTATGAGATCTTGTCCTCAGATTAACCAAGTATAGTCTTGTACCTGTTATGGTTTCAATAAAACATGCCACTAAAGACACAGGGACAAGTTCTTAGTGTGATAATGGTTCATATTGCTGCACACTACTGTCTTGGCATGTTGAGATCTGCAGCACACAAAATGTAAATATTCTATCTTTCACATACTGATTATTACTTTAAAATGCTGCAAGATAATCAAGCAAACGTGAGATGTCATAAGACTACCTTCTTGTCAGGTGAAAGACTTACTTCCTTTTTATTTTTCTTTTAAATTTGTTTTCCTGAATGGTCTATCTCTAGAGCAATATTTCTGTAAGTAAACACTTGATGGAGAAGTGAGGATTGTTTGAGAGAGTTCCAGAAGTCTGCAGATTTTCTGCATATTTTTCCTGTTGAGAAGACACAAATCTGCAGTTCTGAATCATGTCAGGTTTGCAGGAGGTTTGAAAGGCCATCTGTAGTACATGCACTGTTTCCTATCATGCATTTTCCCTTCCAGTGCTCTAAGAGGAGACATTGAATGTTTTGTGAGAATTTTCCTGAATTTCTGGTATCATATCCATCACTATTTTCCAGATTAAATAAAACAAGTGCTAATTTTGACCTTATGACTGGATTTCTCAAGAACTGACAGAGCTGTATGTGCTCATCTCAATGCATCTCCTTAAGGAGAAATCACTGAAGTAATTTTAGTGGTACTCGTGTATGACGAGCAGATACTTTATTTGAAAGTACACCTTCCAAGTTCATGTTGAAGCCCAGACCCTCAAGAGCAATGATGTGCTGACTTTCATGAAACTGAGGATTAGGGTCTAGGTGCTTATCCTGGCAAGTGTTTTAGACATAAGCCAGAGGAGTGGATGAAAACAGAGAATTATTTTCTTTTCCACTTTTAGAAATAAACATTTTAGCTGAGGAGAGAAGCACACTGGAAGGTTCTAAGACATTCCTCTGCATAACTTAAGGATTTATCTCACTGTTACAATAGAGCCTAATGCATTTCACTATGTTTTCAGCAAAGCATGGCATTGGTTCTCGCCTTGTACTCTTTGGGAGCCCATGGCTTCATTCTTTTCAAGCCCAGTGATCTGTCTATTTATACCTGAGGCTTCTGATGTGCTTCTGATAAGCTACAACTACAGATGAACAGGTAAAACAAGAATTCAAGGGCATTGCTGAAATGCTGGGCTCAGCATCCCTTACTCCTCCTTTTCTATCACCACCTTCATTTTTCTACGTTAAGAACATAACAACAGCTGAGAAATAAAATTCATAGACCCATGCTATTCTCTGCCTGCTTATCTGGAACTCATAAGTGAACCCGACTACTTTCCATTTATATGAGGAAAAAATCCTGTCCACTCTCACATTCAATTACTTGTTACCACATTTGTTCCCTTTTACTGCATCTGCCCACCTGCAGCATGCACTAAACCAGGTCCCATGGGTGACATGGTCTAAAGCTGACTTGCAGAATAAGAAAGGGAGCCAATCTCCCCCTCCCCACTCTGTCTTGCCATCTAGTTGGGCATGGATCCCTAGGGATTTTGTTGGCATATAATGAGAGCTATTAGTATGCAATCAAAGGGCAGAGGAGGATAGACAAGGAAGAATGATTCTTCAAGGTATCTGCCTGTGAGAGGGCACAGTCACAACCCCCACACCATGAGGCCTCTTTCCTGTTTACCAAACATTCACAATTCTTTTTCTCACAAAACTGAAACGCTGCTTGGTTTCTGGATGTAGTCTGTGTGTATATGCCTATGTATTGAATAAGTGCATGTAGGAGACCCAGTATTCCAATAAGAAGGTAAACATTTGTGACCTCTGCCTGGTGAGAAGTTCATTGCAGTAGCTCAGCAGGGTTGTTTGAAATATAGTCATTGCTGGAATATGAGGGACACTGCCAACTGCTTTGAAAGTAGGGGCTTTCCCCAAGAAAGCTGGGGTCATTGTGATACTGAACAGTACAGTGATGCAGATCTGAAACACAAACATGAGGGCTCTTGCCCTTTTCTGCCACCACCCTCCCTGCTTGGCACACACATTCCCTGACATATGATGCTGCAGTCTTGTGACTGCAGAACGTTTCTTCCCCCCCACATCCACACTCAGGTTTCACCCATCTCTGTAATCTCTACCTCCACCAGGTCATGAAGGCTGAAAAAATGCAAGTTGAGATACAGTGGTAGCCACAAATCAGCTCATTTATATAATAATATAAAATGGGAGTCCTACAGGGCTCAGGTCAGTCTATCTCCCAAGGGAATAGGGGCATCATCTGGTCACATGTCATTGTCACCTTTGGTGACTTTTCATACAAGCCCGGAGTTCAGCTGATTTCTGGTAACTCCGGCTACGGTCCATGGGCAGGCAGTTCCTTTGAGGGGTAGATACCAACATGATTGTGAACGCCTGCCTGTTGAGCCCAGCTTCTCAAAGGCTGAAAGCAAAGTACACCTGCATGCAAATAGCAGGACTGAAAAAGCTCAGATGATGCCGGCTGATTGCTTTCAGCTAAGTGATCCCAAGCAGGTGTCCTGGCAGCACTTACTCTTGTCCTTCTAAGTCAGCAAAGGAAGACAGAAGGAGCCTGAAGTACTGAGAGCTCTGAAATGCATTCCTGCTACAGGCAGGAATTAGCAAGAGATCAAGTGCCCGAAGATATTAATTCAGCAACATGAAATTTGTGTAATATTCTTGCTGCCACTCTCTGGATAGGCTGACACATCGTGTGAACAGGCAGGCACCTCTTCAGACCTTGTTGTTGATATATACACACGTGTATACATCCATCTAAACTTTGTATTTATTGCAAACAGAGCTCAGCAAATCACTTGCACTAAGTGCTTTTCAATGAATATTATTGTTATCTTCTGTACACTGCTTACCCATTAATGCCTTTGCCATGTTCCCCAGATTCTTCAGTATTTGGACAAATGATGAGTAATCAACAACGAAATTGCGCTACCATCTTGGAGCTGCTTGGACAAGCTATTCACACATCCTCTGAACCAAAAAAGAAGGAGACAGACAAATCGCCAAGACTCTAGACAGTAAGGTTTTCTGCAGACAGAGAAAAAACTTTAATCGGGAAGGCAGAGAGCAGTTTAAACTGATGCTCATTGAAGCCATCTTCCTATAAAATCTTCTGCTTCCTATCTCAAATCCAGAATCAGACAGTGAAGACATCCTCTACCTTGAGACACGAGGAATCAAATAGTGACTCTCATTCCTTGTTACCAGGTGGGCTGGGGGAAAACTGAAGTGTGAGAAACTGATGATTGTAAGAAAGAGGAAATGCCATTTATTCATTTATTAAAAAATCAAACAATGACTACTTAAGAAAAAAATGTGTGTTGGTTCCTTAGTTTTCAAGTGCAGTTTCACTGACGGACTTGTTTACAGCACAAGCCGCTCCCAGTACACTTTAAGAGCATTTAGGTCATTGCCTTGTCTGAAGTGCAAGAGCTTCTTGAAGCAGTTTCCACAACAATCTCAATCTCTGATCACGGCGTGATCATTTACATAACTCAAGTAGCTGTAGAAGCTACCTGCATGTGCAGTTGGATTATGCATTATTAATCCCTGCTATTGAAATGACATAAGTCAGCTTGTAATATGTGCAGAATCTCACCTTGTAGAGAACAGAAAGAAAAATTGGCAATGTTTATGGAAAGAGAAATAATCCCCAGATGTTTCTCTACAGCTGTCACTGCTAGCTGGGGAATTTTCTGTGCAGTCCTCAGTTTACTTCCCCATAGCTTGCCATGGACTTTCCTACTTCTGCAGCACCACAGACCCTCACCAAACCTTACACCACCTTTCTCCCAACACCAGGCATAGTCTACAGCTCACCTCTGATGAATTCACCACTTTTCCACAGATCTACAGTCCATTTTGTCCCAGTCCAAAGAAAAACCCTACAGGTCAACTCTCTTACCCCTGGAATTCATCCTCAGCATATTTTCCCTTCAATGCATGCATAACTCTCTACAGAGCTCTGCTCCCCAAGTCCTACCTCCTTCACAGCCCACTTGCCAGTCATGTCATTGCTAGAGCAACAGCTAGGTACCGGCTTCTTGGCACCTGTGTACTGCCGGTATATTGTTGAAGATCATGATTCCTAGGTGTTTGGTTTGTGTGTTGCCAATTAAACAAGCCTCCGGTGAGTGTTCTGGGACTTCTTGAATAAAGCATTGAAGGACATGCCTGAGTTAGGCGAAGTGATGGCATTAAAGGCAACAGAGCTATTCGTACACTCATAAATAAATATTTGTGCCACTGCTTGGCCAGAATGGGGCTGATTTCATTCAAAAATCAGCCTTACAGATTAAGCCCCTGGTGTCTGAACTTTTCTCCTGCTGTTTTTAACAGAAAATGTCCTCATTTAGAAACAGATCCTTCCCATGCACACCACAGGGGAGAATAATTATATGGGATAGAAGTCATGACTTCTAAGAGGAGATATAAGGCATCTGAATTCCCTGCCTTCCTTATAGACGTATTCTTAGATCATTGCTGGTTTAATTAACTTTTAAATTTTAATTATCCTGTGGACTATAGTTCTGATTAAATGATCTGATGAACAAAACCTAGCCTTTAGGTCAGCACAGCAAAACTATTTTTAATGTAAGAGGGAGAAATTGCTCAATTTAACTACATATTTCCAAATCCCTGTAGTCTGCTTTCACCACCTGATTTCATTAAATGCCAGAGCTACTCCCAGTAAAACAGGTCACATGCACAGGGTGAAGGGAGATTCATGACTCTCTTGAGTCTTCCTGCAGCACCTCTATCCTCATACTCAGTCCCTATGCAGTCATGCTGGCAACAACAGTCAGGTCTCACGGGCTGAACATAAGACTAGGAAAGTAGATGATGGATGTCTTGCTTTTTCTCCTCTTTCCCTTCTCTTCCCTTCTCCCACATGCCCAGTATCACAAACACCTGCAGAGCAGCACCTGCTGCTGAGATTGCTTTCACCAGCTGCAGCTGCTCAGTGGGTCACAGATCAGGTTGACCAGCTCCCTAGAGTGTAGGGAGCTGGGATGTGTAGGAGAGGCTTTAATACCGGGGGATTTGACATGTGAGACACCACATTAGTGTGACTTGCTGCAAATTTGGTATGCAGGGGGTGTGCAAACCAGGACAGCTTGTGCAGTCAGGGACAGAGAGGTCAAGGAAAAAGAACACGGCAGGACAGAAAAGCAGGCTGCTACATGCACTTGAGTCCTCTGGTCACCCTGCCCATTGTTCCTGACAGCAGCTTCACAGATTAACCATACGCAAAGGTGTGGTGCTGGGTAGTGTAAGGCCTGGCCCAGGGCCACGGCCATTGTGGGCTCATGCCCACCCAGATCAGCTGTGCCTGTGGAGGTGACCTGTGCACAGGACAGTGATTCCAGACACAATGCTGGCAGCCAGGCAATTTTCTACAAGCCACCTGTTTCCAGGAGTGTTGCCCTTGGTCAAGTCTCGATGAGTTCATCAGGAGCTGGAAGTGCTCCGTATTAAAGCAAATTGTTCCGCTTTGGGGGTACCAATTCTAAGGTTCCATAAATCATTTTGCTGGGAAGATTCAGTTAACCTAACAGAGACAAAAATTGGAGCCTGGATCCCTCTTGCAGCTTTGCACTCTGCTCTTGCATGCCTCTGCATCCAAGATAGGGCTTCAGAGTTGCCTCATCTGTAAGGCCAAGAAACAGGTGCTCCCAGGACCTGACTCCCCTTAGCCCCAAGTAAAAGGCTGTAGTGGGGTGAGGAGTTGACAGCAGCTGCTCAGGTGTCCCCATCCCACCCTTGCAGAGGCCCCAGCAGAGCAGCAGGGGCACACGAGCTCAGCCCCTTGACAAACTCTAGCTGCTGTATCTCTCTTGATCATAGTGGCAGCAGAGGCCAGGCTCTTAAGATGGTCACCAGTTCCCAAGCTGGCTCATGGGGCCGTACTCATCTGCCTCCCCTTTGTCCTCCCACCACCACCCATCACTGGCAGATCCCACGCTCCCCTCCCAGTCCCTGCCATGGGGATGCTGGGGGCATTAGAATCCCATTGCCAGGTTAGCTGGCACTGGCCAGACACACAGCTGGGCTTCCCCTTGTGTGCCCGTGTGGAACGCAGCCCTGTGGCCTTTCTGAGAGCCCAGCAGTGCCTCCTGGACTCCTTGGGAGGCAGGGAGTCCTAACAGCCTCATGCCACTCTCATGCCCCTCACTCAAACACTTCCTTTTAATAGCTGATGTAGTGGAATTCTAGTTAAAATCATGGTGGCCAGAGGCATGGGTAAACTCAGGAGCAAGTGACCAAGTGATTGAGACCAGAAAACACAGCCGGAGTGGCAGCACTCCAGGACAAGTCACCCTACAGGCAGCCCTACAAGGAGCTCTTTGTACTCGGCCAGGCAGCACCATCAACAACCCCACCATGTGCCACACTCTCTGAAAAACAAACCTCTGCCCAGGCGTCACAGCTCTGGGTTTTATTAGAGCGTGCTGGTGTTGCCATAGGGGTTTCCCTTCCCCCCCCCCCTGCCCACTTCTCTGTGTCCATCCCTCCCCAGCACGGCACGAGCCCGATCAGCGCAGCAGCCCCAGTAGCTCCACCAGGCAGTCCAGCAGGTACCCAATGACTTCCCACACTGTTTGCAGCTGATCAGCAGCATGGCTCCTCACTTTTGATAATTTCCAGCTTTTCAGCATTGCAACATTATGAGCTGAGTCTACCAGAGAGGCTCATGATCAGTAAAAGGGACAGCTTTTATTGCATTTCTTTGTCCTTTACTCATAAAAACACTGCCTTTTCATCTTCTTGATGCACTGCTTGTCAAGTTGCTGGTCAGGGAGTGAAGGAAATGCCTACTTAGATGTCAGAGAAGGTGACACGGCTGTCAAACATGCAGTCAATTCAACATCACAGGGAGTGCAGGCTGGCTGCAAAGACAGAGGGAAGTGTGGATACATTGTGCCAAAAGTAATATTTCATCAGTCTGGAGGGAAATGTTAAATTGATTTAAATTATATTGAGTTATGAAGGTGCTATACTGCCACTTATACTCACCTTTCCTCATACTTGATTCCAATCCTTACCTCTTGTTGCAGCACTGAGGATCTCTGGTGGGGTCAGTGATTTCCCAGACAGGAATACAGCATCGCAAAGCACTGTGCAGAGCCTGATCCATCTGCTGTGTTTGCCTACTTGCTCTGTGTACAATCATAGGATCACAGAACAGCTTGGTTTGGAAGGGAGCTTGAAGATCACCTAGTTCCAACCCGCTTCCACTAGACCAGGCTGCTCTGAGTTCCAGTTCTCCAGCCTGGCCTTGAACATTTCCACAGATGGGGCATCCACAACTTTCCTGGGCAACCTGTTCTAGTGCCATATCACCTTAACTGTAAAGTATTATTTCCTAATATCTAATCTAAACCTACTCTCTTTTCGTTTTAATCCACTTCCCCTCATCCTGTAACTTCATGCTGCTTTTGTAAAAAGGTCCCTGTAGCCTTCCTTGTAGGCTCCCTTCATAGCCAGATACGTAGGTTATAATTACATAGCTCAGGAAGTGTGAAGAGATCCAGGGGAGGAAATATGAGAAAACTATACTTGGTTTAAGGCTCCTTTTCTCTTCTTTGACAGTGTATAAAGTCATTAGTGTAAACACAAACAAGGCCAGCAGAAATTTCCTCAGCGGAAATCTGACAGAACACTGCAATCAGACACAGCTACTCCTGAGCAATGGCTTCATGCCTTAGCTGACATGTGGCACTGAGCTAATGCAAGTCATGCAATTACCCTCCAAATGGTTGTCACTGAACTGAGAGTTTGTACAGTGGTAGCTTTCATGGCTAATAACTGAAAATAGAATCAGACCTCATATGAGCTGTGTAAATGTGCACTGTTTAAAATTAACTTCTATTACATGGTAGGATGGGTTATATTTACACCCCAGAAGCAGACACCAAACATAATTATTACTATAATTATTTAGATTGCATTGCCTAGAAAATTATGTTTTAATTCTTTCTTCTTCTAAGTCTTTTTGAAATACGTAAGGATACGGAAAAAATGCATAAAAAGAACAAAAGTGCCTTTTTAAATGCATGCACTTTGACCATCCTGAATGCTCAGTAACAAGATTCTTACCCTGTAATGTTGGACACGAAAGTTAGTTACCAATTTGCAACCTCTTAAATATGTCTGTAATATTCAGAGAGCCAGGATACAGCAATCTCTATGTATGATAGCACAGTGCAGATGATCCTCTCCCATGTCTTTCCACATGCTGATCAAATGATGTTCGCTGTCCTGGAACTATATTTCATCCACATGTTCCCTCCATTCTTACCCACTCTTTCCAAGAAAAACAACAGAGAGCTCTGCATGGCTGTATTTACAGTGAGAAAGTGATGACTGGTTACATGAGTCTGGGCTTGCTCTGGCTCACAGCTGGCCAAACAAACCTCCCTGCATGCTGTAGCCTGCTCTTCTATTGATGAATCACAAGCAGAAGCTAAAGCACTTAAAACCAATAAACCAGTTTCTACTAGCCTGCATTTCAACCCACGACTTTAGGGGGAATATATTGGAGTGGGTAAAGTAGCTTGAGCCCTCCTTCTCCTTTCATTAACTCCGGCTGGTATCAGGTGGTTTGTTCATGGCTTCAGGGCTGACAAGCTTTTCTATTTCTGTCTTAACTGCACCCTGAATATATTTTCCCCTTCAGTAGTCACAGAACTTGTTGGCTGATTTGAACCAAATTTGACAGCCTCTGGATGTAGTGTTCCTTGCAAAGTTCCTGCAAGGGTCACAAGAACAGACAGCTATTGGAGGGGCCTATGTGTGAGGCTCAGACCTTCAGAAATGCTGGGTATTAGCTGCAGAAAGCAAGTCAGATAAAAGCAATGAGTACAAAACTTCAAGTCAGTCTTCTTACAGAGATGTATCTCTTGGCTAATTTAACAGAACAATATTAAGATTTTCTGTCCCCTCTCCTTGCACTTTTTCACTTTTCAGCTCCCCTCCAGAATAATGTTCTAGCAGTAAAAACCTTTGAGGGTTTAATTCATGTCTTGAATTTGCTTCAAATCAAGGAGCAGGTTCAAAAGCTAAGGAGAAGCAGAATATAAGCATACAGCTCACTTAAGTACATCCCTTTAAAAAAAAAAACGGTTAAAAATGTGACTGAAAGAAGCATGCCAATAATTCTTGGTTAACACCTAAGGCTTTGTTTTGGTTTTTTTTTCCTTCTCACTGAATAACTTCATTTGTGACAAAAGATTTTGTAAAAAACCAGGTGTTTCTCACGGGCAGCTTATAGGAGTGACCATATACTGAAAATAATTTTAGGTTTCTTCTTCTGGCATAGCCTTTCTCTGTTTCTGTCTTATCCAGCTGTAAATTTCTGAAAACTTTAATCTTCAAGTTCACAGAAGGGCTGCCATGCACAAGCTTGTAGTTGTTTTCTAGTCCTGGGATAGGCTCCTCACACGGTGCAGGGGGGAGTGGATAACAGCAGAAGGGAAGACAAGCTGATGGAGCACTATGACAACCAGGCCAAAACTCCTGTATTCCAAATCTACTTACAGACAGGTATCTGGATACTTTCACTTAGTATTCCCAGGCTTTAATTTACATTAGAAAGGCTGTGCCAGTGCTCTTCCTTCAAACACTGCTGAGTGGACATTACACTTTTCTTCAGTACCATGATTGATGCTGGCATTTATCGGGTTGTAAAATATTCTTTTAGCTAGTGCTCAGAGGAGTGCCAGAAGCAAAGATTTCTTCCTCTGAAGTTTAGATCCCCCCAGGCAGAGAAAGGACAATTAAACCTGTGTCAGCTGACCACAACTCGGTTGGACATTTTAACACTTTACCAGAAACATAAAAATGTTTTGCTCATCCAGCTGTGTTTTAAATTGCACTTTGAATGCAGTGTGCTCACACTGGGATATTCTTGGAACTCCAGCTAGAATAAGTTATTAAAGAGAGATGAGCAGAAAGAGTTCAATTTTCTTGATTCTGATAGGGAACAGAAATGAGACAGGCTTCAAGTTGCTCATCGCTGCCAGGGGACTTTCATGAGGAGTTTGGGCATTGTCAGGATGGGCCAGTGTCTGATGAGGACTTCATGTGACTTTGTTTTAAAAGTTTACTGGGGCAGTGATGTTCTCTTAATGGCCCAAGAGAATTTGAATTCCTGCATGTCCCAAAGACTACAATTACATTAAGCGTTGGTTATAATAAGTGTTCCAGATTTTTGGAGACAAAGCTCTGTACCAGGTACAAAAACAACCAAGTACTGCACCCTGAAGACCCCTGACAATGAGGAATTCCATCCTGCAAACCACAATCTGTGCTGAAGATAAAGGAAAAAAAACAGTTCAAAGTCCTGCTTGACTATCTTTAGGAGGAAAACGCTTTTTCCACCCCAAATCTGGTTATTGCTGTGACCCTGAGCACCAGAGGAAGATACACAAAGCAGAATGCTGAGAATGTTTAGTGCCTTCTGCCAGTGGTCTACCCAATCATTGTCCCGTTTCCAACCGGTGACCAAGTTCTGACACTTCAGAAAGCGGTAGGTTGATAGGGAAGTAATCAAAGTATATCTTGGAGGCAGAGAGAAGGAATTCTTTCACAGCCTGAAGGCAGTCATGTGAGGTACTCACTACTGATTGCAGGCTGTGATTTGGAGTTTCTCCCACCAAAGGACATTTACCAGTGATTGGATCTTGTCACGCCTTTGTCAGTAAAAGTTTAAAAGCTCTCTACTCTCAGATATTTATCCTGTGTGCTAACACTTGTACAAAACACCCAAATCACTTCAGGTTTCTCTTTTTTTCAGTAACTTGAATAAATTGTGGTCTTTACGTCTCCCCTCCTACAGTCTGCTTGGCAGCCCACAAGCCAGCTTTGTGGCTCCCCTTTGAAACCTCCGCAGTCTTTCCTCAGCCTCCCTTAACAGAAGGGACCAGAAAGGCAACCCAGCATCTAGTGGTGGTTAACTAGTGCCATACACTCACTTCTCTGCTTCTGCTTTCTAAATAGCTGTTAAACACTCTTGAGAGAGCATTTAAAGCACTTACTAAAGGCAGCAGCAACAGTGTTCCTGAAGGTAAACCTCCACTGCACTCAGTTACTCACACAGGATTCAGGAGGTGCCAGTGTTCAAACACTGGGTTTGGCACAGACCCTTTGGGCAATCTTAAGAAATTAATTTGACCTTCCCATGTTGCCATCAGTTACCTCATCCCCATTTCTGTAGGACTTGTACAATACTTGCGCTGCACCTTTTCCACCTGGTATATCTGCAGGCACATCTGCACAGACAGTAGCTCTGCCTTCCCTCTGAGTCAGATGAGTGAAAGCCTTCTCCAGGCTGGAAGCTGTTAGGACGTGTTACTGAGGGCTGTGCCCATGCTAGTTTTTCCTGCTTCTCCATGGAGAAAAAAGGCTCATCGGGGAGTTGAATTAACTGTTGTAAATACAGAGTCTTGGTGCTAAATCTGTCTCAAGTCTCACATTTCTCCTGTCCAGACCTACCTGGGCTCAGACCAGTTTCCTCCTTCAGCCCTCCCAAGTCCTTCTGGAGGGCTACATGAAGGTTGCATTACAGCAGATGGAGGTCTCAAAACCAAATGGATTGGCAGAGGCAGCCCCTCCCCTGCCACCAATCCCACACAAGGGTAGAAAGCATTTAATTTCCTCTGGAACTGGGAACATGCTGTCCTTGTGTTGCCTCTTGGGAATGCTGTTATGAGACAGCATCAAGGTGCTTTCTGATGACATAGAGACTCCTCGGGTGGTGCAGCCACTGGATTAAGTATTTCTTGTGTGCTCAGCTGCTCTGAGAGCTCTCCTGAAAATCACAGCTACAGTGAAACAGCAAACCTCTCATATGCTGTCCCTTGCCCTGTAGCTGCAAGCTTTTAGCTTGCAGTGAGTTTAGTCTGAAGTACTGTATACAGAAAGTCTTTAAACCTACTTTTAATTGTATGATCCACTGGCAGTGTTGTGGATTTTTTACAGCTGGGTAATAAAATTATTATCTCCAGATGAAAAGTCCTAAAGCCTTTGTCTTAACAAGTAATAAGTAATAACATAGTGAACTACAAGTCTCCTTTCCCCCCATCACCATTAATGGTGGAGCAATGCTAAATTTATGTCTGCAGCTTTACAAATGTCAAAATGACAGCTAAGCCTCTTGACACACGTGATGTAAAATAGCCATATGAGATTCACAATATTCTGTCAAAGTATGGACATATCCAGGCACTTTTACTGCACAGAAGCAAGAATCATGTAATGCTTCCTATGGCTTGCTATGATTTCCCTACACCCTTGCTGTGTGGGCTTCTGTGGTAGCGTTACAGCAGGGTCACATCCCCACAGCAGAGGGGATGATAATTAAAATAGTAAACTGGCTAAGGAATGTGTAAATAGTAAAATTCTAGGGAGAAGGTTTTGGTACTGTCCCTGAAGCACGACCTAAACTCATTTATTCCTTTGTTTATCAATTTAACCATTTATTTGTAAGGCTTAAGCCTGGGATTGTCTTGTTTAATTCCTCTGAACAGTCAGCCACCAAACAGTCTCTGTGATGCTTGTTCTTGCAAATATATGTCTAGACATAATTTAGATTAATTCTCCATAAGGAAGCTGTCAGTTTGAATATATTACAATGCAAGTGCATAATGTGCAGTTGAAATGAGAACGCCAAACAAGCTTTGCTCTGGCTTACCTGGTGTGCCTTAATATACTGCAATTATTCCAGTGGGAAAAAAACAGGGAACAGGTTTCTTCCTCAGTTAGAAGGGGAAGTTTTACAAAGTTGTGTGGAATTTAATGAATTCAGATTACATATATTCAGAGACTGATCCTACAGTGTTGCATGACTTCCTCTTTAATGGCTACCCAACCTGTTTGAGTCTTCTTTTTGAAAGGGTTAAAAGTATATTTTAACGAATTTTTGGTGCTTGTGTCAAGCTTATTATTACAGAACATGAGAAGATATTACAGTCTATTAAGTATGGGCAGTTCCCCTCTGAAGACAATTTCATTGCCATATAGCTAGAGACTGTGTTCCTCCCTGCCACGTGTGCAAGACACATTTATGACTGACTAGAAGAGACAATGACAGCCCTTTGTAGCAAAAGAAAATGGGACTTTCTAGAACTTACTGCCCCAGGCAATTTGTCACATGGCAAACAAGGTCTGCAACAAAGGCTCATGGTCCTTGCATCTCTTGAAAGCTGTGAAAGAAGTAAACAGATTGTAAGAAAAGCATAGTCACCTTCAACTGGGGTGGAAAGTCAGACCTTCTTATTGAAAGAACTCTGGAAAAGCAGTCCTGGAAATGGAGGGCAGGGAAAGGGCTGGCTGCTCTTTACTCCTACTGTACTTGAGGGGATAAGCTCCATATATATTCTGACAGCGGGAGGAAACAAAGGGAAATGTCTGATTTACATAGCCATTTTAACCCATAGTTAAAAAATTTCTGCCTGAATGTTAAACAGTTTATAGAATCACAGAATGATTTAGGTTTATCGGGCTAATTGACTGATACCTGTGCATAGATATGTATATATGTATGCATGCATGTGCATCTACACCGACTCTGCTCTATAGTATGACTTGATTCTCTGGGTTTACATAGGAGATTTTCAATTCTCTCTACTCCCACCTCAGTTACCGGAATATGTGGCTTGGCAACTCCCAGAACTGTGTCCATCTCAACTTACACCTTAGGAACTGACAATTTGAAGGTGTGAAACTCCCAGCCACCTCTCGTCTGTACTATATGTCATGTCTTAGAGTAAAAATAAGTTTTAATATCAGCTACCTATTTGGGAGATGGATAAATTTTACAATTTCAGAGAAAGTTAATTTAAGGCAATAAAAACTTAGATTACAAGCTTCAGGTCCCACAGCATGTCTGTACTATTGACAAAGAATCTAGGACTTAGGAATCTGGTCTTATACATTGACCAAAGTCTTTCAATGTCCTTGGGTCATCCTCCTCAGAAGCAAATGGTTCAAAAGGTGTGAAGGTTAAGGAAAGAACAAGTCTAACCTGCACCAGGAGGGTTTCTCAAAAATTCTCTCTCTTGGAAAGAGCAATGAATTCTGTTCCAAATTCATTCTGATGGCATGAAATCACTACCGGCTTTGCAGGTATGAATCTAAATAAACAGTGCATGCCAACCCTGCAGTACTGTAAGCAGACTTCTCACATGCCTGCCTACATAAAACCCTGCAGGTAAAAGAGCTACATTACCCAGAACATTTTGTAAACCATTAATCTAACTTATCCTTGCAGGAGAGGTTAGTTTTACAAATGCTCTTCCCCTTGACTTCCAACGATGAACAAATTACCCTTTTAAGTAGCTGCTTTCAGGTATTTGAAAAACACAGACCCCTTAAACATTTTAATTGAACGTCTCAAAAATACTTCCTAGTGCTTGATCAGTTGCCTTTAACTTTTTGTTCCAAGTATCCCAGTAATTGTGTAACCACACGAACATGAGTGCATTAGAAATTCTACAGGAAGTCAAAGATCTGTGTTATATTACACATAAGGTGAAGGCTTGGTCTAACCAGATTACCAGAGAGACATTTGGTTACAAGACTTTTGCTCTGTTTTTTTGAGACATAGAGCATTATCACTGTCTAAATCATACAGAATACTCCTAAATCCTAATCAGAGCAGTCTAAATCCTAATCCTGTAGAACACTTCTGAGAAATTATTTCAGGTAAATACATTTTAACTTGAAATGTCATAAAAGCCTTCTTTGGTTCAAAATGAGAAATAGGGAATTTTTTGGGGGTGCTTACTAACATGAGGACGTACAGGGATCCATAGGGTTCAGGGATTGATCTGTATTCAACTAAGACATTATGTAAATGTGCAACCCTCTCTTCCCAAATTCAAGTTTACAGAGAAAAAGAAAGGGAAAAATTGCTCCGAAAAAGTTTAGGTATTTTTTTTTTAGTCGTCTGTCCTTTTTAAGTTCTCAAACACCTGGCAATCAGTATCAGAAGTAAAATTTTCTCAGAATTTCTTTCCTAGACATTTCCTTCACCAGGCCAATTTTACAATCAAATGAAATATGTCGTATAAACTCTGGTCCTTCCTACAGCTATGCAATTACTGAACAACAAGCTCAAAGATATTTACAAGAAAACATCCTTGCCCAGTTTTCCACAGCTGTTTCTTCTCTTGCCTCCCATAAGACACTTGACAGAATAATTATCAAGCATGACAGTATATCAGCTTGATATTCAGACATGATTCTTACATCTCTTGGCATGCCAACTCAACAGAGGATGCAGTGGCAAGTGGCAGTGGCAGCCGGAGGGGGAGCCCCCATAGACAGAGTTTGTCCCAGGACACTCAAGGAGTTAAAAACCACATGGTAATCTTTCCATACTATCACAGGCAGTTAATCTTATTTGAAGGAACACATTTTGCCTGTAGACATCACAGCCTCGGGGTGTGAGCAGGAGAGGGGTGCGCGGGGCAGTACAGGAGTGGCTGAAGGGCACAAGGGAAATGGCTGGGAGAGAGCTGCCAGCTGCCTCCCCAGGCCGGGACCCAGCCCACGTGTGACCTCCTTATCCAGGTAAGGAAAGGAGCACCTGACTCTGTCCCCACATACCTCTCCCCCACCCCTGCACAATGCAAATGAAGCCATTCCCCGAGCTGGATTGCTGGGGGAGCAGCTGTCAAAATGCCCAGCGGCTTCAGTGAGACCAGGATTTCACTAGTATTTCTCAAAGAGGAGAGATGTAGTCTGCTACAGTGAAACGATGTTGATGCCTCCTCGCAACTTTTAAAGCCCATCCCTCCCCCGTCCTGCCCTGCAGCCTTTCTGCTGCTGATAGAAGAACCATGTACGCTTCGATGCGATGCCTTCAAAACACACCCGGGTGTTACAGAGAGATTTTATTCTCTAGGAGGTGATTATGAAGTACTTGCTAATTATAGGAACTGCATTAAAGTGTTCCCAAAGAATATATCAGCCTAAGGGCAGACAGAACTATTCCCAAGAAATAACATATTAGGCTACTGGGCTTTTTTTCTGCTTGCTGAGCATCCTCCAGCAATGTGCATTTACTTTAAAATTTTTTATCTGAATGCATTTGAATTGATTATTGTCACTATCCTTCTATCACAGGGAATTATGGTGCATAATTGTAACTGAAGCTGTGCTGTCTGGTTGGAAGTGGTCACACAAGATGCAGATTTTATTCCCTGAGTGAAGAATGCAAGTATTTCCATAGCAAAATATTCATGTTTAAAGTAAAGTCTCCTTGAGTGTGGGTGTTTATAATTCCAGATTCCTTTAGAGCAAATATTTGTGTCTATAAAATTCATTTGCAAAAGATTTGACAGGATGTGTGCAGAAAATAAAGGTCAAAACCATAAAAGTGTACTAAAAAGGATAAAAGTAAAGTCCTTGAAATATGGTATGTGAATGTCGGCATGTATGTGCTACAGGTAAGAGCCATTTTAAAGAAATGTCTGTACCTGTGTAGACATAAATGTGCATTTCCAAAAATACATGCATTGTAGGTTGCTCTTTCTGTACCCCACAGAGAGAGATTTCGTGTGTGTGTGTGTGTGCGGACGTGCACGTGTGCATGAAGGAGAGGGAAAGGGGAAATGAGGGGGAGAGTGGGAGGAAGATAGGTACAGAGCCAGAATTCCTTTTTTTTTCCCTCCCATCAAGATGATTATTGTGTCTTTAGAAATGAGAGGGCTCTACTAAAGATTTTCAACTTCAAAGAAAAGTTCTCAGTGAAAGCTCATCCTCTCTTTCTCTCATTAGCAGGCAGAAAAGCCTTTAACATAATCTAGCATAGAAAAGCAGAAGAGTGTACTTTCAAGTCAAACAAAACATTTCACAGGCATGTGACTGTCTGAAGCCAAAGAAGAAAAAAAAGCAGTAGGACTTTCAGAGGAGTATGAATATAAACTTGAAAACATTAATCCAACTTGGAGTTATTTCTATTTAGGGGTAATCTTTGATATAAAACTCCCTTGGTAATTTCATTTCTGGTGTCAGTGTCCTATTTTTTCTATCAAATTTGGGTTGGATTTTTTTTTAATCTGCATTTTATTTCCCCAAATAGACTGGCTGTGTGTGCGAGAGGGAAAATCTCTCTTACTTGCCTGTGTCTAGATGTTGACAACGGCTCCGTGTGTTCTGTCATGCCCTAGAAGCTCCCAGCCATCTGCTGAACGTGCCTGCAGCTTTGGCACAGAGTCGGCAGTTGCAGGTGTGCACTGAGGCAGCTCTCGTGGCTGCCCACTGTTATCTGTGCAATCTGGGTTCAATCCATCCTGCACACTCAGTGTGCAGCGAGGAGGATGAACATCTCAGTAGCTGAAAAGAAATGCGAAAATCACTGATCTCCAGCTTATCAAATCACATCCAGCAGCTCTCACTTCACAGTGCTTATGAATGGTTCCTGTTTCAAATTAAATTAATCCATGTTGAATAATACTATCATTATTTTTTAAATCCTCTGCATTTAGGGCCAAGCCATAACCTGAGAGGTTTACTTTGTTCAGTACATCAAAGCCTAGAGAATTTCCATGGCATTTTGAATCATAGAACATTTTGGGTTGGAAGGGACCTTTAAAGGTTACCTAGTTCCAACCCCCCTGCAATGTGCAGGGACATCTTCAGCTACGTGAGTTTGTTCAAAGGCCTATCCAGTCTGGCCTTGAACCAGGGGTGAGTCATCCACATCTTCTCTGGGCAACCTGCTCCAGTGTCTCAGCACCCTGTCCCATTTGCAGGACCCTTACTTGGCTTTGTTGAGCTTTGTGAGGTCCATGCAGACCCACTTCTAAAGAGTCTTCTCTAAGTGATTCCAATGGTCAAGTTTTATTAATTTCTCCAGTTGCACTTGTTCTTTTTCTTTCCATATGCTGTGCAAATGGGTTTTGTGGCAGCTTTCTTTTCAGCACTGAATATTTTACAATATTTGGATTTAATTACCTGTGTTTCCATGTTATTATATGGAGGTAGAAGTTACTACTTAATGATAACAAAAATAAAGACTAAAGGAAGTAAAAAAAAACCCTTTAATTTTCTTCTCCGCCTTCAAGGAACAGTCAGCTAACACAAATGCGAGTTGCAGGTCCATTTACTGCCACAACCAAAAACACAAATCAGACACTGATGCCGGCATAATGAGCAATTCTGTACACCTGGGAAACTATCATCCAGCTAGTTCGCATTACAAAAGAGTCAAAGATATTTAATGGACAAATATGGGTCTAGAGATGCTAGGTCTAAGGCACTACTAATCTGTGTCAAGTATGAAATCAGCTGTCTAATATTAGATGGCAACTCTCCTGGCATAAAGCAGTGTGCATATGAAAAGACACTTTTCCCTGTTTTTCAATATCCCTGTGATTGCCAAAACATACAGGAACTCTAGAAATTTTATGTGCCAGAAGAAAAAAATGAGGAGTGGCAGGCTGATATACTGTTTGTGGTAAGTTAGCAGATCTATAGAATAAATTCTTATCAAATATAACCAGAAAATACATAAATAAAAACCCCATAATTTTTAGAAAGTCATGTGTGTTGTAAACATGCAGATGTGCTGTGACTCCCAGCCTATACTGCCCAACCTTTTGCAGCACTTTTGTCAATCACCTCACAAATATAAGCTGCCTAATTACTTGGTTTATCTCTTTCATAGTTATTATCTGAAACACTATGAGAGCAGAACAGTAGCAATTTACATCTGTTTTAGCTCAAATTCAAAGCTGTAAGGACTGAAAAAAAAATCCCCAACCCCTGTGAATTGAACACCTTAAATACTATGTAAGACCTTTACTGCATTTGCAGTTCATATAAAAATGCAACTTTCTGTTGTAAGTCCATAAAGAAACAATATTTTCTTTGATTTCACCGTGGTTCATGAGAACTCCTCAGTGCCAGTGACATCCAGAGTGAGCTTGTCCGTAGGCAAACTGCTGAGTATTCTGTCACTCACCATTAGCAATTATCTCAGTATGTTTACAGTACAGTAATGTAGCAATTCTGATGTAGGCTAGAAGAGATAAATGATACCTCTACTCATTCAACAGTTTTTTCTTGAAATAAATTACAGACACTTAAAATATTCCCAAATATGTCCTTAAAGACTGATGAAATAAAATTTAAAAAATACAAGTCATCCTAATTCTTTAGAAGTCATACAGGACTGATAGAACACCATACACCTATTTAATTTCAAGTCTGCAAATTGAATATTGGTGCCGGCAGAATTAAAAAGAATTTCTTTGGAAAACATTCCATATCAAAGCTAGTTTCATTTGAAATGAATCAATTTCTGCAGCACTGCAATGTCCTGTTTCACTTGTTACCTTTAGGCATCTTTGGAAAAAACAGTGGAAAAATTTTAAGGTATTATGTAAAAAGCCAAAAAGGAAATGTAATAAAAGAGGAGAAGTAAAATATGAACAAGCTTTTTTTTTTCTTTTTTTTTTAGTCTGTATTTTTTCATTTCATTCAGAGGTAAATAAAGATAACATAAAATGGAAGGAGGAGAGACATTAAATTCTTTCCTGCCAAAATAATTCAATTTGACATAAGCACTGAAACTAGGATTTTTTTAAGTTGCAACCAAAGACCCCTCAGAAAAGGTAACCCTACCCCAAAACTTTCAAAAGCTGGGCAGTGGTGAGGGAGGGGACCCTGGATTTCAGGTGATGCTTGGTATCAGGCCAGCATGCACCATGGATGCAGCGAGCACCCTGAGCACACCTACACTTTGTTTCGTCTCGTCTCCGCTGCTCAGTGCTCCACGTAGTCATTCTCACTAAGCTCCTTCATTCACTCTTGTGAGTGTGACCTTCTCAGGGTTCAGCTCATGATTGCTTGCATTGAATTTCCATAAAGCTGAGCAATGATCAAGAACTTTATTTTTCATGTAGCTCCAGGGGGAGTGTCTAACATTGACATTGAAGCTAAGTACACTAGATTAAAAGAAACAGCGGTATGTAATAAGTCCCGAGTCACATTGTTGTAACATCAGAAGAACACTCTGAAAACAAGAAATCTCTTTTGAACTCTGAGGAGTTTTATGGCTCAGTATTTATCATCACTAAGTGGAATTTCCATGCATAATGATAGGAAGCAGTCAAACTTCAGCATATTCCACCCAATCACTTATAGAATTTGGATTCTATTAAACATAACACAGCATAACATAATGTCTGTTCTGGATGAAGCCTGAGCAGATGCTGATATTTTCTGTTGCTTTTGTGATCCTTATGGTTTCTACTTGTCCTGACATCTATATCTGTATCAGGTGGAAAACTCCTTTTTAATTTCAAAGTTTATCCGGCTTTATTTGATCCAAACTTTGCATGCATGGTCCTGAGGTTAGTGTGGTAAGGTTTCACCTTTAAACACTGAGCACCATCTAATGCTAGAGGGTCACCCAGCATTAACCTGAGATATACCAAACCTTCTCACCTCTTGACTCTGTATCTCAGAGGAGGCAGTACTGAGAAAAGGCCAGATCAGTCTGTGTCAAAATGTGAGGGTAGAAGGTGGATGACATCATCCAGTCAGAACTCATCCTCTCTGCTTCAACATGTTTGAAATGGGCACTCTTGGATAGTGATGCAGGGATGTGCATGCTAACCCTCTAACATGCTAAATGCTTATTATAATTTTCTCATATTTAACATAACCTCAAGGGCATGGCAAAACTTGTGTAAGAGAGGAATCTGTACTGAGACCAATTTGAGTGTAAAGGTGCAAAATCTCATCTCCTGTAATAGCAGACTGGCTGGCTGGAGGTGAGCCATGGTATACGTTAAGGCTACAAAGTTGAAGACATCTGCCTTTGGATTTAGTTCTTAGTGTGTTGCTGCTGGCCGAGCTGCTAAATTATTGTTGTCTGTAACTCTGTCATGAAGATGCCTTTGTAACTGTGTTCTCCTTTACACGCAGCTCCATACCATTAAGATATACCAAGAAGGTACATATCAATGTATTCTGATTTTATTTTTTGCCTGATTTCCTAGCTGGTCGGACAGGGAATATTAAAAGCAGCAATTATGGAGAGGAAGAAGGCTTTAGAATTTTTTGGCCACAAACTGGATGCTTGCAATCTGAAGGAGGCTGTTGTGGTGCCCCTGTCTAGGAAACAGTAGACTGAAAGTGTGAGTCTTTTTAGATAGAGCCATTCCTTTTCCGAGAAATCAAGTCAAGAATATGGTGCATTAGGAATACAGATGGTATTCAGGACAGTTCAGGGTCCCTCCACAGGCTATCAGACAATGAACTGGATGGTTGGTCTTTTAATGACAGGTTAAGCAACTGTTGGATTTCCTTCTTGCACATGCTACACAATCTATGGGTTGTAGACGACTTGTTTCTAGTTTATTTCTCAGAGAAGTGAAGCAAGATAGGGACTTACTGGGTCTTGGTTTATCCTGTGTGCTGGCTGCCAGAGTCTGAGCACCTGCATTAACTTGGACATGAACGTCCCCCAGAATTACACATCATCCTGCATCCTCCCTGCCCTTCACTTGTCCATCCGCACTCCGAAGAGATGAAGTTCACCCGTAACTGATTTTGCTAATAGTTCTCATCGGCTCTCACAGTGCCAAGAGAGCATTTCTCTCCCTCAGAAGAGCCTTGCAGGGAGATTTGGAAGGTTAATTAATGTGGGGGAGTATTTTAACCTAAATTCTATGTAGCCCCAACTCAAGCCTGCCCAGAAAAGTTAAATCAGATTTGCATATTTGGAGATAAAGTTCAAGGTTTTCAGTATGGGTCACAGAAACAGAGACCGTGGTCCAAGTCAAAGATAGGTTAATTCAGCTGAGTGTAGACATCAGCAGAATCTGTCAGCAACTGACAAGGTGACCCTTGTTGGTTCTTAGACTGATGATTTGAAGCCTTTGTTCCTTTCCTTGCTAGATGCCTGAGAGGATCAGAGTTTGCCCTAAAAGCACTATTGCGTGGCACTGTGACCTCTTAACTGTCCTGTTGAACATGCATAAGAGTCTTACTCCATTAATAAGTGATAGATATGTATCAGTATGTTAATGATTCCTGGCTCCACATGTCCATCTGCTCTGACCCATGCCTCACACCCAAAGGAGTGACATGGTACCTGCACAGATTCAGTGACTGTCCTGCCAGCAGTAATTAGCTGATAAACAGATAAAGAATGAGTTACATTACAGGGCTGGTGGAACAACTGCCAAGAGTTTCACTGTGCCACTGCCCAGAGGCACCAGCTATTTGCGTTTCGTTCCCTTACACTTGTGAGGACCTTTGCATCTGCTGCTGGTAAAAGAGGCATAAGCCCTCCTTGCAGTCACTTTGGATAAGTCTGCACGGCATACAGGGAGACTGCTTGGTCTGCACTTTGAATAAAACCAACATGGACCAGCCATAGACTCATGGAGCTCAAAGGCAAGATAACAGTGCTGGTTCAGGGCCTCCAGGCATCTGCCAGCCAGTAACCTGACCGAGGCTGTGTCTTGCCTCAACACATAGCACAGGTGTTGCCTCACTTTTGACCAAAAGTCTTAGTCGCTTTGGGAACAGGCTGCTCTTGTGCTCATGACAAAATCCTGCAAAACTGAAGCTGATACAGCAGAAAGCTGCCTCTGACTCAAGTCTCAGTAGTGCATTGAACTAGTGCTTTGATGCTCAGGCTTGGTTCATGATAAGGATCTGTGTGAAGGTCAAAGTTTTGTTTTTATCATGTAGTCCCTGCACTGATTTCAGAGCTGTTACTGAAGAGGCAGTTTCTTTTTGGCCATGACAACACCGTAGTCTTAACCAAAACCATCCAATTAAGCAGTGAGTAAGCCCAGATTTGCTGTTCTGCTAAACGTGGTATGAATTTTAACATTCCTCTTAGCTTGTGAGAGAGAAGAGGTCAAAATGTAATATATTAAATGCTTTTTTGTAGGAAAATCAGTCAATTACTTGTGGTTCCAAATTAATTTATTTAAGATCAAAGGAACAGCATTTTAAAAATCATGGAACCAGCAAAAGAACTGTATAACAGAAAATCAAAGGATTTGCACATGAAATACACACTGATGGATCAACTGTCTATTGCTGGTTGATAAAGAAAGGCCTAACATCGTGCAATAGCTATTTTTATAATGTAATAAAGTCTAGGGGGAAAAAAAAGTGCAAAATGTTAACCATTTTAAACTTACATCTGTCTGAAAAGAAATGCTAAAAAAAAATATGCCCTCAAATAAAGAATTTGTAAGTTTGGATAGGTTTCACAACACTGACATTGTCTCACAACTCCTGACTAAAACCAATGGTACAGTATGCTGAGATAATCAAATGCTGACATGTGTGCAAGAGCTGAATGTAAAGCAGGCCTCTGATCTGTAGGAATTTTTGAGATTTCAAAGCTCACTCAGGACAAAGGGAAAAGGGAAGGAAATTCTGTGTGATGTTATAATAATAAAAAAGACTCTTTTAGTCACAACATGATTTTTTTTCCTGATAATTGACTTTTATTTTTTAAAGCTTTTTCATGATACAGTAATGAAAATTGCTGCAGAAAAAAGAAGAATCTTATATCAGAAAAGAAGACTTTTGCTTTAAAAACCAAAAAGAGGTATTTTGACAATTTCAAATTTAAATTAACCTGGGACTTACTAAAACCAATCCCCTTCTATGAATAGCTTCAGTTTTGACATATGGAACTTTGTAATGAAAAGAGCTTTTTACTGGAAATGCTCTAATTAGTTTTACCTTTCTTTCTTTTCATGGCAATGTCTGACATAAGACATTGTAATATAATAAGAATTCTCTTTAGAGGATGGAATCATTTTCCATATGTTAATGTTGTTTATGATGTATTAAAATCAAATTTGCTAATTATATTTTTCCAGCATTATCAGATGTCTCTATGTGTGATCAAGAATACAGTTGGACATAATCCATTATGGTATGTATCTCAGCACTAATGTTATTTGTTAATGGATATTTTTGACATTATCTGAACCAAGACATTTATTATAACTGATCAAAGGATTTCTTTAGCCTACCTGGGACTTGACAACATACTGAAAGATGCAGATGTATTTACTATAAATTCAGCCTCTGTGAATGCTGAATTACTGAAATTTCAAAGAGCTAAATATAGGACTAACGAAAAACCTTCAGAATAAAACACAAATCACAAGAAGAAATTTGAAGGCAGGTTTTTAATGGCACCAGACTTCCATCACTGAGATTTTCAGAAGATTGCAAGTCCTGTGTAGGGATGAACAGACATTCAGAATTACCAGTTTCTCCAGCTGAGAGCGCTGAGATCTAAAATAGTGACACATCTTGTTCAGCTCAGTACTCAGATATTTAGAAGTGAATGCTTGTGTCACATGGACGATTTATAACATGAGTAGTAGAACACATCACTAGTATCTATAAAATGGAAGCATCGGAAAAGCCTCTACATAATCCAAGCTAAAATGGTTCCACTTTTCAATGGTTCATATTGTAGCTTTCCCATCTAGAGCTATGTCATACATAAAAATTCATTAGTAATGCCAGCTAAGTGCTAAAGGACCTTACTGCTGAGGCCCACAACTGTTACTCAGAAGAATTAAAGTCTTATTGTGGAAGTGTTTAATATGAACAGGCTGAAATCATCTGGCAAAACAGCTTTATCTGGGGTGTTAATTTTCTCATATCTTGAAAACCTGTTTCATTTTCACAAAAGGATGCCCAGAAAGTGGCCTGACACATTTTCTTCACACTTTCAGACTACAGAGAGTTTATCTTGAGGAAACTGAATACTTCTCACTCCAGTGATGTGAATATTCACTTCACGGTTCAGTCCTGATATCAGTGACATGGAAACAACACCCTTGGTCTCAGCTGCAAGTCTCCCTGCTTTGGGCCACAATTGCACCCTGTTGTCAGTCACTTCAGGCCCATATCTGTTGACATTAATTACAAATAATTCTTCCTTCCCTGTAAAATGTGTAATTACCCTAGGGTTTCTAAGGAACTAAAGGTGTAGGGTTGCTCCCCTCCTATGCCACCTGATAGCTACAATATTCCTTTGTAATAGGAGAGGACAGTGGAAAAGCTGTAAAGGAAGCAGAGGTGATAAACATCAGCTTATTACTATGTATTATTCTATGAAGCTCTCAGACCTGTAGGCACCGGGCAAAGAAATCCAAGAAAACTGGATCCCTGCTACAAACAGTTCAGGGTCCTAAATCGTTGTTTCACCAGTGCAAACATATAGGAGAAATATCAACAACTGTAACATTTAAAGTTATGCCAGTGATCACCTGGAGGTGATCTTTGTGGATGAGTGTGAAGCAAAACATATTACAGTGGGGAGAAGGTCGTGAGGAATGTGATTCATGAATTTAATTACCTTAGGAACAAGTTTGTGAAGGTCTTTTCAATGATGCTTTCTCATTCCAGATGTTCAGTGCAGGCATGCTCATATTTTGTAGGCAATTACTAAATAAACTCCAGTAGGAAGTCACAGAAGCACCTTCTGGAAGGGAAGAGTGGCTTTCTGTAACAGGAAAAGCACTAGAGACAATGTCAAGTGCAGAATATTTTCAAGTAAAGTAAAAAGCATGAATTGGTATTTCGCCTGGGACTCTGCACAGAACGGTCAGGACTGACCAGGCTGTCCAAAACACTGCATTTCTGTTAGCTTTTCCAACTAAAGGAGAGTGTTTCCATTGAGTTTGTCCAGAATTTCAGAGTCAGACGATATGAATCACAGTTCTGGGGAAGCCTAAAGATGTGTGATTACACAATGCTAGTCAAGAAATATAAAAATTACTGCAGACACAGACAGAGTCTGAAAACACAGCAGAAGCCTCAGAAAATGGAATAATTTTTCTGCTAGAACAATTACAGTGTAATCAAAGTTTCATTATAAATGAAACTGCAATTCCCACATTGCACATATGAAACAATTAGTGACTTTAATTTGCCTTGCTATAAAGGGAGTTTTGCTCTAGCTGAGTTTACTGTGAAAATAGAGTCAAGTTATTTGGTCATAACATTACCTGAATGTTTTCTAATGACCCGTGTATAAATATTTTCTGATACAAGCCTCTTTTGCCTTCAAACCACCAAAAGCATGCTGTTCTGACAGGCAACTTATCCCCCTTTTCCTCCTGAGAATATGTCACATGGTCATTTGGACCTTGCTGCTGCTTAGCCCAGGTCTTTACAAGCAGGCAGAGACTGGTTGGCAGCTCTGGAGCTATACTGCAAAAATCAGCCATCCTCAGCTGCCCTTTTGCAGGGATGGATGATGATGTGGCTTATCAGAATGTGTCAGTGTTACACTGCCTTGGAGAAATGCCACTTGCAAACACTCCTACACAGACAGCTCATACCTTGGGTCTGGCTGCGACGGGAAACAGTGGCGCTACAAGTTTGGGAGAGAAACAGTGGAGACTGGGTGGATCTTGGCTCTGTCTCCCCTACATGACAGCCACTGTAACTGTACTGCATGTGGGTTGTTGAAATTTTTAGATTTTATGAGCCAGCATTAATAAGCTGTTTCTCCATGTCCCCCTCCCCAGCCAAGTGAGGGAGTGAATGAGTAATTGTGACTCATCTGATACTTTTGAGAGCTCAGGTTTCTCAGGAATATTTCTAAGTTGATGTTGGTCATATCAGAATATTTTTCTCATCTCTGTGCCAGAGAGTCATAAGCCAGCTCATTTCAGATGGACTACATACTATTGTCTAAAAGAAATTGATTTTGCACCATTGTGTTTTTCTTCTGCTTCTACATGGCAAGGTAGAGTGAAACAAAGGAATTTCAGGTCCCAAATTAAATGCAGTTATTTTCTTGACTGAAGTAGCTGGAAATAATCCATTCTATTGAATTGCTTTTTTAAAAGAAACAGAGGGAAATTGCTATGGTATAGGGAGTGTAGAGGCACTGACCTAGAATAGGTGAAGAGGAATCAAGAAGGGGATGTCTAGAGGTAGTCCCCCAAGGGCCAGCTGGCTAGGGAGAGGGAGCAAAAGCTGAGGGTGGCAATCACTGAGTTTCATTATGCAGTCCAGTTCAGTTTGTGTCTAACAGCTCTGTGATATGAGTGAAAAAGGCAGCTGAGATAAAACAACAACCTGGGAAGTGAGAAGATAGTAATATTAGCTGATCTGCAGACAAAAAGAATTCCCCCAAAAGTGAAGGACAATGAGAGCTCACACCTAACTGCTGTGACAACCAATAGATTTTTTTTTTTTGCCTAGAGGGATGGTGGCTGTAATTCATTTCTCCACCTGCTAGTCAGAGTGAGCAGATTTCCACAGCATGAGAACTCAAGCATGCATGCTGAGCCTGCTGGGGAAAATGAACAGTATCTCCACCTTGACAGCAGTGGGAAATGTCCTAGAGAAGTGTGTGCCCTAGATGTGATTGTTTTTTCTTTTTAAACAAAATGCACATATTTGAATGAACCTGCAGTAGGAAGCTTAGACTACCAAATCCTTACAAAATGACAATGTCCTCCACAAAGCATGCTTATTTGTAATGTCATCTAAACCCAGTAATGATTCCACATCTAAGCTGTCAGTGGTGGAGGACTGAGACCAAGTCTTCTGTGGGTAACTAGGTATTATTAATGATTTTCAGTCCTGGATTTCAGTTCGGGGCAGCTGCTAACCCACTCTCAAAACACCATGGATTTGTTTAATCTGCCCCAGCTTGGACCTTTACCAATTTCGTCTGCTCAGAAGCTGTATGGTTCATAAATCCCCACCCCTGTAAATCTTACGACACAGCCCTATCTTGGTGGACAGCAAGGGAAGTAAATGTAAGTGAAATATTCTCATGGTAAGACCTTTACTTTGGTTTTAATGCTTTTTTTATTTGTCATTTGCGAAGGTATTTTTCAGGGGCTTTACTTCCCCGCAGGCTTCCTTCTACCTGACAAGCTCTATCTGCTGGCTGGGATAACACACCCAGCAGCAGCTTGCAGGCAGCTGGGAAAACCCCGCTGCTGCTGGGCTGTGGCACAGGAGCGCAGTGCCGAGGCCGGCAGCGGCCCGGGTGCTGCGGGTGAAGCAGGCAGAGCTGCAGGGAGGGCGGGCACGGAGAGCTCATTCAGCCCCGCTCTGACTCTGGCAGGCGCTGCCCTGAAGGCACTGCTGGGGTTGGAGGGAGGTTTTGCGTTGTGAATGGATTCGAGGAGTGAAAAAAGAAGCCAGGGAAAATTATTGACTCAGTAAGGTTTCCATAAAATTCAATTTTTTCCCCTAATGATTTTTGGCTCCCTATCTCTAAAAACCTTACAGATCAATCAAGATACAGTTAGGAAATCTAATTAAGGGCCTACAGTAATAATGATGACCTTCCTCTATCCTGTTTTTTTTTTCTCCTAGATTGGACTTCTCCGGGAAAAAGAGAGTCCTGGCACAAACAAAGCATCTCTGTCTATTCCAGTGAAGTTTTGCTTGCTTTAGAACCAGATTTCCTCTTTCTCTCTCTTTTGTGAATGTCAGTTTTATTTCATTTCATGGTTTCATGTATAATTTTATTTTCATTCCTCCTCTAAGTAACACTCGAGGAAATGAGATGCCTGAAATAATCAAACAGTGAAAGTCAAGTATGCAAAAATTAAAAGCAGCTACCCACTTTAGGCACTGTAGCTAAGCTGACTGATCTTGGTCATGGAAATTTTCACAGTTTGAATTCTGCTCAGGTCAGCAGCAAGCAAAGTTCATTATTTTCTGGTGATTGTTTTGTGGCCTATAGGATACAGATTGATGTTTTCTTCCTGTGGAGTAGGTTTTATATCCCCTGCTCTCTGTAGGCTAGAAATGGGAACTAAATACAGCTGGACAGAAGGGGATTTCAGCTCACCTATGAAATATAGAACAGTTGCTTCCAGGCCTGGAAGGATTTCAGACTATCAGACCTTCAAATTGCTTCTGATATTTTGTATGAATAGAAAGCGTTGTAAGCCATTTTTAAGAAGTCTGAAGTGCTAAGGAGGAGCTAGATTTCCTTTTCTATTCAACCAGCACAAGCTGTGAAAGACTGGCATAATCAACTGGGTCAGGAGAAGGAAAGCCTGGAGTGCTCTGGCAGGGTCCAGCTCAGTGCTTCTAGCTGTGCCATATTTCTGGACAGCACTGTACAGAAAGATCTTCATCCTTCTTCTCTCACAGCTGAGGAAACCCCCCTACCCACCTTCTTCTGTCTTCCTCCAATACTGTGGGTTTTATCTTACTGCAGGAAAGTACCATAACCTACCTAGGATTCTAACCTGTCTTAGTTTTTCCCTAAATAAAACTAGTGCTAGTTCTGAGCAAGCTTCCAAAGTCCTAAAATGCATTTTTTTCTTCCCAACAACTTTATTAATGTTAATCTTTTATTGCTAGGCATTGTATTGCCAGCTTTAACTTCTGGTGTGTGAATGTGGTGGCTGTATGTTGGCGCTGTTACCGTGTCACTCGCTGCCCCGTTCCTCGCAGCGACCGGGAGAGCGTGGAGCGAGCACAGAGGAAGAACTGCAGGAAAATCTGGCTGACAAGCTGCACCGTGCAGTCCTTGAGGTCATGAGCTGCATATGGTCGGGGCAGCATTGGCAAATACAAATAGGAACTGGGGGACAAAGTGATGCTTGTGAGCAATACAAGACAAAGAACACATGGGAGCTGGCCTAAGGGTAGTGTCCACACAACAGGATTTCAAGGCCAGTAGCTAGAGGAGCAACAACAGAAGTGTCAAGAACTGCTCTAAGGCAGAGCTGAGATGAAAGCCATATGGACACTCAACTAGTCTTATTTCTGGAGAAAATAAGGACTGGAAAATGTTGAAACACCCATTCTTCTCTCTTCAGTTATTGTTCTTACTTTCTGAGGTGGTTCTGGGATACTCTGATAAATGAGCTGTGCCCTTCTTCATCACTGGATACCAGGATAAAAGATAAGTCATGGGTGCAGGAAATTATCCACCTTTCCCTGCCCACAAAGGAAGGAAAGGAAGCAGCACTCACAGTCTGAGCAGCTGTGTGAGAACCCATAACATGATAGAAATGATTCGCCACATGTCATTTTGGCCCCTGCCAGAGATGTAAGCAACTTGGAAAGCACAGCACAGCGAACCACAAAAAAGGGCGGTGATACTAAGAACTGTGGCTTCACACTGAACATTCTTCTTAGTCAATGGGAGAAAAAGATTTAGTCTGTTAAGGTTGCAGCTAATTAAACTTGCCAATGTAATCTACTTGTTCCATGATAAACCCTGGACTGATTTACCACCTGTTAGCCGTGACATTACACTTGTAAGCATTTAAATCAAGGCAAATTATTGGTATGCTGTGTTCATAAGAGGCATGACAGAATTAGAATTCTGGTCCAGGCTTAGTGCCCTTTGCATACCATGCCAGTCTAAGTTTATATTATTTCTTCTAGAAGATCTTCAACAAAAAAACCTTCATGTTCTCCCTGTGGGGCTGCCTCACAGGGATTCAAATGCTACTGTGTGTTTTGCAGGTCTCCAAAATTTTGTAGCTAGAATATATGTGTATTTCTTTCCTGACTGCCCTAATAAAAAACTTATTTTATCATTGGGGGAGTATATGACAATTTAATGGAAATGGCTAAAGGCTGTTAAAGCATGAAGTACCTGTTGTTTAAAGTGTTTGGTATATCTGGCAGGCCACCAAGCTGATGAAAGCCCTTGAGGTTTCGTGACAATCACAAAAAAGCACAGCTGAGGGGGTTGGCTTGGCTGAAGTTCTTATTTTCCTACTCAATTTTTATGCCTTTTGACTGAAGTTAAATGCAGTGAACATGGAGTTTTATGCTCATTTTAGGTTTAATTATGAAGCCATGCTTTTGGCATCATAAAAAAGTGAAACACATTTCCAAAAGTATCTCTGGCTTTAAATCTTTAGCTTCTGGTGTAAAAACAAATATGTGGTGTTCCCCTTTTCCTCCTCTTTTAGATTTTTGATCTCCTGTGCTTGATACAAGCTCTGCAGGCACTGAGTTGCCCTCTGATATCTGTAGCAAAAAAAAAAGTCTGCAAATAAAATTCTTTGAGGCCACAGAGCCAACAGGATTTCAGCTGAGAAGAATTCTTATCAAAACATGGATATCCTGGAGAGGCCAAGGAGGGCTCTCTGTGATTCAGGGATAGTGCCCTAGGTCATTCCCCTTGCAGCAATGCACCTGCCTCGAAAAATAAACTCCTACAGTACTTTAAAACTATCAGACTACTTTAGAAGCAGCTGGGGTGTCTTTCTCTAATAGAAATATGCTTCACTTAAGTGCTTAGTTTGTTCAGCTGAAAAGAGGCAAACACCCAAACAAAATAAATAGCAAAAAAGGTCCAGAGGTCAAGGCCCTGGCAGCAGGACCCATGAGATATCTTCACAGGGGCAGTCGCCAGCCCCAGCAGCCCACGGGGTGCCAGGTTTAGAAGGCTGGCAGGAGAATGGCGTTTCAGTCAGCAGTCTGGAAATCTTGTGGAGGAGGTAGAGACAACACAAATGCTTTTGTGAAAGAGAAGACAGTGCCCGCAGGAGAAATATCTGAGGCTGAGAGAGATCAAAGCTGTGGCTGAATAGATCAAAGATCTCAAAAATAAATGTACATGCACAGCAAGCTTCCTGGTTTGCCTCAGTGAAAGTCATTCTTTTGACAATCGTTTTCTTGCATTTCAGATTAGCCAACAAAGCACGTGGTGCTTAGAACAGAGTACTGAGAGATGCCACCGGTAGAAATTGGGCACTCGCCATTGTCTACATCTCTATCTGTAAGCACCAGAATATAGCTCTGACAGCTCCAAAGCACAGCAGAGGATTAATGAGAGATCAATGAGACTGAGGGACTGGCTGCAAGGTGGAGGAGGGTGGTGCTCACTTCAGGGAAGCCTGGCTGAGGCATGTTTAGAATTCCATATTTCCTGAAAATCCCCTCAATGTCCCTCTAGCTGGGCGCTCTGAATCGCTGATCGGTTTTCAAGGGCTGGGCTGAATTTCTCCTGAGTAAAATCCATTAGCCCCAGACAGAGGAGCAGAGTGGAAAATTTTCTTTGTCCTTGCTCCAGTGACAATTAGTTATATAAAGTGAAACAGTTCTGATGAGATATTGGCTTTTCAGCCCCTTGCTTCAGACAGTCCTGGAAGAACATCCAAAATCAAAATTGTATCTTTTGTGCTGCTTGGACCTGGAACTGCAGTTTCTCAATGAGTGTCCTCATTTGTGACCTGGGATGGGGCTGTACCTTCCCCTTGTAGTTCTGACCGGAATTTACATCCTGAGCCCAAGAAATATTTCTTAGAGTATTATTGTGACCACTGTGACTTCTGCAATTAAAGACAAAAGGGAAGGACAGGAAAAGGACAGGAAAGGACAGAAAAAGGATGGGAAAGGACAGGAAAGGGAAAGAGAAAAAGTGGGGAAATAGGAAAGAAAGAGGAAAGGAGGTTTAGAATGAATGCTATGGTACTACATCCTTAAGAAATTCCGAGTCTGAGATGAGTGCAGCCAAATCATTTGCAAACAGTTATTGAGACTAAAGGTACAAAGTGGGGAAATACATGTTGCTGACTTGTAAAATGGTTGTAGCCTACAAGCTTCTCAGCCTGAGGTCTCAGGGAGTTGCAGAGGTTCGAAGACCTGTGGGATTCTCTGGGGAACAGCCATGGTAGTAGCTGTAAGTTCATAGTTTCACCTCTACATGCAATAAGGAAAAACTTGCACTGGGACAGGATATACAGCATAAGTACTCTTATTTTTAAAGGACCTTCAAAAAAGGGGATAAAAAGACAGGGAGGGGTGACAGAATATCTTCAAAGACCACTGAAAAAGTCTTCCACTGAAAAATGTGAAATGCTCAGTCTATTTACCTAACCATAGAGATGATTGACATTAGACCAGTATCCTCAAACATACTTTATATTACAGGGCTTACCAATTTTACAGACAAAGGATGAACAGGAAGCAATGTTTAGAACCAGAAGCCAGATTAATATGAGAAATTAGGTCCTGTCTTTAAACTGGGGTTTATTAACCTGGAACATAGGCTGATAGGAAGTAATGAAAACCTTATTTTATTTTCCAAACCTTGGAAAATATAGCTTAATTAAAATATATTTTATGGTTTAGTTAAACACATATTATTGGATTCACTGGATTGGTGAAATTTAACTCAATTGAATTCAATAAAAAGAAAGTTAAAATAGGGTGTCCTTTCAAGATTCTTTTGGTCCTATTTTTCTGTAATAAAATAACCCTTCTGGTTTTAAAAGCTATATATCTATGTTTCTACAGAAATATCTGAACAAATGGGTCTGT
This sequence comes from Gymnorhina tibicen, assembly GCA_013399875.1. Lineage (NCBI taxonomy): Eukaryota > Metazoa > Chordata > Aves > Passeriformes > Artamidae > Gymnorhina > Gymnorhina tibicen. The sequence goes on from VXAZ01000030.1 coordinate 661,729, forward strand.
GTCTGCTTGGCTCACATTTATCTACATCACATATAACAAATGTAGTGTATAAGGACTGCAGGTTTCCTTTAAGCTCATTGAACTCTCTACAGCATGTCCTGTCACATAACCCAGTGTTGCATTGATCATTCGATGGGCTTTTTTCCAAAGTACCACTGTTTAAATCAGAACAACATAAGAAAAACATTTTTTTAATTGACCTGTGTTTCTTTTCTTTTTACTCAAAGACCGTTCACATATAAAATGACAGCTACCCCTGTCACTCTCCCAAGGGAAAGATATTGCCTTTCAGCACTTCTTTCCCTGAGTCTTCCTACTGTCCTTTGTATGGCTATTTGTGTTCGGCTGCTCTGCTTGTGCATCTCTCCCTCTCTCTCTCTCTGCTGTTGCTGAACTGCAGCTCCCATTGAAATTTGCACAATCAAAACCAGCTCTCATCTCAGACAGCAGGGAATCACACCACCTGAAGAAGGAGAATAGCAAATTGAGCACGGTATCCTCTATCCTTGTACATCATGTGGTACCAGTAGCACTCACAGGATGGATGGACCTGGGTTTATGTGAGACCCACTTAGCCAGAGGTCTGCTGCCTCTGATCTGAAAGCTGCCAGGGGATTTTACAGGAGTGTACGTATTTAGGGGATGTTTTTAAGAAGCTAATAGAGAGCTGCATCTGAAAGCTGGAAAAGACTGCTGCTGCTGCTGCTGCAGTAGCTGGTGCAGCAGGATGCATGTGTAAAGGACAGCTGCCTGAGCTGTGCCGCTGAGCCTCCTGTCCTGCTCTGTCTTCATTAACTGAAAGGATACAGAAGAAAACAGATGCACTAAGCAAGTGCCACACTGGCACACTGGATCTATCACTGTGTACCCTTCACTGTGGAAAATGGTCAACAAAGACATGAATGGATTTCCAGTCAAGAAGTGCTCAGCCTTTCAGTTTTTTAAAAAGAGGGTAAGATTTTCCTTTAATTCTTTCTTTCTTTTTTTTTTTTTTTCCCTTTCTTTTATTATTGCTGCATTTGTTACTTAGCCAGAGCAGAGAGAAAGTCGTCAAAGAAGGAAGGTGCTTTACGCTGGTCTCCTACTGTAGCGAGTCCATGGCATGGGCAGTTCTACTGACCACCAAGGGCAATGGCAGTGTAGGTGAAGAGGAGCTGGGCAGAGGGGACGGGGCTGGGGGCCCGAAAGGCATTACGTCAGCACTCTTTGCTGTGGAATGTGTATCTCTATCGCAGCTGACCCCAGGGCTTGACGCAATACAGCCAGCTATTCAGGCTGGGATAATGCACTCCAAAGCAGAGTGCAGGGATGTTGCAGCTTGTCTTTGACTCTCTCCGCCACATCCACCTAGGGTTACGACTCCCTCCACACCTTCCATTTACTTTCCTGAAGTGTGACATTACCCACATCTATTCATCATCTCACAAAGTAGGAAAAAAAAGAGAACAAAGAAGCATTTGTGAGCTCAGGAAAATACTTCACGGCTTGTCATTTACCTGTAACTGTAATTAATGCAGGAGAAAAGAGTAAGACTGAGCTACACCTGGATTTGATTTTCTTTTCTATTCTTTAACTTAAATAAATCAGGATTTAGAAAACATTTGTTATGTATTTTATTGGATGATTTCCTCAAGGAAATGCAAGTGTAACTCTATCTCATCACTTTAGTTAAGTCCTTTCTGTTTCTTTGACTCTTTTATAGTGACAATACTGCACACTCTTTATTTAACTTGAGCAACGAAGTGCTCAATTTCCATGTGGCAGCAGGACAGGTATTCTGAGTAAGTCTGGGTAGACCCAGACAGGAGAAGCAAAACATTAGCAAGAGATTGTTAGCAGGGACTAGCTATGGAAAGGATTTCCTGAGTGATTAAAACGACAACCCTCTCTTTAAACAGACTGGAGTAGGAGCAGATAAGCTGCTCCATTCACTCATTAGTTCATTCATTCATTCATCTCCATTCATTCTCTCTCTCTCCATTATGCCAAGAATATGGTCTGTCCATTTAACCCTTCAGACAAAGAAAATGAAGCCTACACCAGTAACTAATTTGTAAGCAGGGGTCAAACCCTTTTGGGCACCAAGATACCACATCTAAGGGCAGATGTGGAAAATACTGGCTGGGTCACTCAGAGGAAAAAGTGCAGTGTTAGCCAACATTTGTTGTTTCCAAGGTGGTTTGTAGAAGCCTCAGACTGATAACCCAAATAGCACGTAAATTCAGCCCATAAAAATTGTTCTCATCCCAAGATGCTTCTCATTTAAGTACAGTACTGTTGGCACATGTATGGCTGATAGTCAGCTTACCAGCAAGGTTTATCTCTTTTTTTTAAATCTGCTTGAAGGTTTTAATATAATTGTATTTTTAAAGAGGAAAGTAACTGGCTTGCAATTCCTGTATAAAATTCCTGTATTGACAACTCTCTTCTATCTCTGTTTAGAGCCACTGAGAATTTACCACTGGAAACCTCTACCTAATTTTGTTCTAGAAGAAGGCAAAATTGTGATTTGTGGGGTTTTTTTCAGAGCTACACTGATAATCAGTGAATTTTCAGATGAAAGAGATTGTTAATTGTAGTCATATTTGAAGAAACTGGCATACTGATACAGTCCTGGACAGTGGGTCAGGACAAATAGCTGTCTTTGGTTTCTGAAGGTTTTCATTTTAACAGATGTTGCCTTTTTGCTATTTTGATGAATATAGATGAAATCAGTAAAACCAGTTTAGAGACACAAAGAAGGGAATTCTCTCCCTATACATTTCTGACAATAGATACATGTTTTCATTGATGTTTCTCTTACCCCTTTTACCTTCCTCACAGAAAATCCCCATTGTCCAATGTCAGTGCTTGAAACACACACAAACAAAAAAAGCTACATGTTCACAACATGTTGCTGGCTCCCAGCAATATATCTTACATTTTCTGGAGTGGTGCCGTGCCGCATGTTAACTACTGGGAGAACTGGGAAAGATGGTTCAAAAGTTGATTTGGTCCCCTGCCAGTGATCTGGACACTCTGGCTGAACAGCCACCAGAATCCTGTGCGTACAGAAGCGTACTTGCGAGGTTTCTTGGTCTGAGTGTAGTGTGTGGTAGAGTTGTGTGACAGTTTGCATTCCCGCAGCACCAGAGCTCCATAACCAGCAACCCAGTGGATGCATCCTACATCCAGAGTGAGAGGCAGGTCTTGCACTGCAGAGCCCGGCAGCCCCGGCTGCGGGGTGAGGCATTGCTGTCCCTCTTTCCTGACAGACGCCTGAAACCCAGAGAAGGAGATTTGTTATCTGGGTGCTGCGTAGCCTTCTCCCAGATCACCAGCAGGGTCTATGATGAAACAAGGGATGGGGCTCTGATTTCTCCAGTTTGAAATCACTGTGCCTGTCTCCTCGAAATCTCACATTTCTAGTAGAGATGCTTTCCAAGTCTAATTCTGGAAAATCCAAATCAATGTAGATTACAACACACTAAATTTTGGGAAATGCTACTATTTTTTCAACTCTGTTAGATTTTTTGGAAGAAAGTGCCAGATATATCTTCATTGTTGTCATTTTTCATTGAGCTTTATGTTTTCATTAAATTGCCATCCTGTTTGTTGCTGTGTCCAAGAGTGCAGAAAGGACTGGCAGAACTCTGTGGATTTAGACTAGGCTGAAAGTGCATTCAAACATTGACTTGAATTCGAGGAACAGATTTTTTTTAAGCCTGGCTTATTCTCTGATGACAAAGTACTGACCCTCTGGGATGCTGCCTGCTGTGTCAGATGATTCAGGGTATGGGCTAATCATGTCCAGAGGTCAGAGAACAGGAAGGAAAGGCTGAAATTAAGGGCAGCACACTTAATTAAAATAAAAGGGGAAATAAAAACTATTGGTTTTCCTGAAAAGCCTGTAGCATTCACTTCTGATGGGGTTGGAACAACAAAATAGGGGGATTTCTTCTACTTAAAATGGGTGCAGCTTGGAAGAAAACCAATGGATTTACAATGCCTGTCTTTTATTCATTGCAAGAGGTGTAACAAGTAATTGTGCCTAGAATCAGAAGTTTTAATAGTTAAATACTGGGTTTTAAGTAAAGATGGCACAAATCTAAAAAGAGGAGGGGAGACAAGAAGATGGGTCATATATAGGTACAAGGAGGAAATCTGAAGTCAATCCAATGAAGATAAATTATAAACAGCATTGTTCAAATAATATTGGGTCATGGCACAAAAGGATTACCTCCTGACAAGGCTGGGAGGTTAAAAGACATTGTCATCTAAAGGCACATAATTATCTTCATTTTTACTACCATTCCTTTTCCCTGTCCACTGACATTGCACACTGGATACTGATATAAATAGCCCATTAAACAGCTTTGGCTATAAATGGCTGGGACATCTCTCTTTTTCGTGTACTAGGAGTAATTTGACTTTCCCAAAGTTAAATAAAAATGGTTTGTTATTTGGCAGAAGTCACATCCCTCTGTTGTGAGGGGCTTGCAGGTCTCATCCTTCAGAGCTGTGCAGGATTACCCACACAGCAGGACCCCGCCAATACAAAAGATCATTGAATGTGGTAAACCTACAAATATGCTATTCCTCTTCGGCCAACAGGATATCCCAGGGTGGAGGGGCCTTTCATTTTCACCTACTGCCATCCCTGGCAGACGTTTTTTGGCAAGTGAGTGTTTGTGGTATTTGCACTGCCTCTTTTGTTGCATTGGCCTACCTTATAAAGATTTTGGATAATATTTTACAACATATGACCTCCTTCATATCAAAATAACATGCCAGGTCATATATCACAAGACCAACCAACATGGTTAAACCAAGAAGAATGATGATGAACTGTCCCTGCCACTTAAACACTACTCACAACATGGTAACCTCAGTGAATATGGAAATTCATTATCCTCTTAGGTCTGGACCAAGACCAAATACAAATTTATTCAGAATGTGAAGAAGATAAATGACTGATAAATGGGAAAAGAAATAGCTGTCTTCCATAAAAGGAAAAAAAAGAAACAGGGCATGTCTTAGAGAAGAAGTTTATTGCAGGGATTAAGGATTTGCTAGTCTGAAACCTGATAAGGGAAAGAATATCCGTAATCCTTTTCACTGAGAAAATTTACATTAATTAGAAATTTAGGTCAAGCTAAAGTGAATGTGCAAGAAGGAAGAGAAAATAGCAACCTTTGTTTCTATGCAGTTTTTTCACATAAATATTTTGTGGAAGCCATGCCCTTCTCCTTCCTGGGTTGATATTTTATGGCACTACGTACCAGCAGCTTTCTCCATGTACAAGCTGAAGAGACTGACTCATAAACATCACCACGCATGAAGATGACAGCTCAGGCTGTATTAGGGCTCAAGGCAATACATGGCTGAGGGGACTGCAGAATTACCTGAATACCATTTTTAGGACTACAGTAATTTAGTGATACAGAAAGCCCTTGGATGCAGTACTTCCAGCTGACTCCCTACAGATTATGCTCCCTCTGGTAGATTGCACTGCAGGGGAACTGCTCTCTGCTCTGCCACTTTTACAAGTCTAGAAATTCATTTCAGGGTGGGAGTTTCCTTTTATTTGGGGTAATTGGGCACTTACCTAGAAGAAAATAAGTGAGAGACAAAGCTGACTGTACCTTAAGAATATCTCAGATTTATATGGGATGACTGATAATACTGCTGCTTTTCTTAACTAACTGCTTGGGCCAATGTCACAAAAGTACATAAATTTTAAAGCTGATTTCCAGTGACAAGGATCCTGGCTACCTGCAAACGAGTCAGAGACTTGCTGCAGCAGACTTTTTTTCCCATCTCACTCGTTCTGTGCAGAGAGGTGCTCAGCATCCATGGCTCTTCTTAGCATCGGCCAAAGCTGTAAGCACTCAGCCTTGCCCACCACAGCCCCAAATGCCTTCATCAGTCTATAACCTGAGCATTGCAGACCACAACCTCCACAGGCCTTTAAGGTAACTGAGACGAAGGTGGCCTTGTATCTCTATCAAGCTTCAAACCTGCTACAGACTCTCATTGAGCTGACCAATAATTTTCTCATCTTCTGTCTATCAACTGTTCCCTGAAAAAGCCTGTTAAGTAAACACATGGGGTGAAATATGAGAATGGGTGAGAAACAGTGTAAGGCCCCAGTATAGGTTTTCCATAGAAAATCTTTCTTTTGTTCTGTCTTCCCATCAAACCAAGAAGAGCTTTGGGTTGGGATCAGTGCTAGTATTTTGGTTTTCAGGTAACATACAGGAAAAGATTTATGAGACAAAACTGGCAACATCTAGACAAGAAAGTATCTGTGAGTCTCTTGTTCAAAACTGATATATGAAAGTGTTAAAACTAAAGTATAAAAGCTTGAAATAAAATGAATAAAAGGAAGAAGAAATAGGGAAGGATAGAGGAATGACAGCAGAATGAGAGAAAAGGAAAGAAAGAAAGAAGATCGAGAGAGGAGTCTTCTTATTTCTTAATCCTTTCTCCCTCCTCTAACATCTTCCTTTCTCTTTCATTAAAAAATGTAATACTAGAAAGCACATCCATACTTTTTAAGCTTAAGCTTGATCTTCTTTCCTAACCTCATCTTGTAATTCCTACCACAAATTTGTCAAGCTAATGCTTGAAATTGCCCAGTTCTTTTCCAGCTTCAGAAAAAGCACTCTGCTTGAAAATTTAGAAATCCTCCTCTCATTTTCAGCCTAGTTTTACACATGACCAATTTATTCCCATTTGCTCTTCTACTAGCACAAAGCAACAACTTATATAGCTCTTGATCTTCCCTCATATATACAACCTCTGGTGTATTTATAGAGAGCAGCCATTTCTCCTCTCAGCTGTATTTGTCTAGGCTAAACAAGCCAACTTCCTTTAGACTCTTCCTTTAAGGTAGACTTTCCATTGCCCAGTAACTAGCAGACAGAGGCAGCTGTCATATTTCCTGGCCAAGGGATCTCTTCGGGGTTACCAAAGCATCCATATAGTCCTCTTTCAAAGTTCGTTCTCATGGAGTCTGCTACACACTTCTCACCTCCATCCCACTCTTCTCCTCCCACTCTCATCCTCTGGCAAATTTTCTGAGCACAAGCCTAGGTTCTGTATCAAACCCATCTCCAGTAGTAACGTTCCTCTTGATAATACACTTTTAGCTTGTTCCTTTATCTCATTATTATTTTTGTGAGACTATTCTTACTCTCCATTTTAACTTATTTCCCCTGTGTTATCACTGTGTTACTGAGTTACCAAAGACCATATGGATTAGATTATCCACATTTGCCTCATCGAAGGAAGACATCAGGCAAGTTTGGCATACTGGTGAATGCATGTTGCATGTTATCTCATTTTCTACTGAACTCTTTAAAATTTGCTCTCCCTTCAGATGTGGTAAGTTCTGTTTGTTTCACGTAGTTCCATAAGGTTTTTTCTTCTATGCTGTACATCAGTGTCCTCCTGGAAAACTCAGGGCACAGAATTAGCCTAAAGTTTTACTTTTTATTTCACCTCACTCTTTCTGAGAAATGGACTTCTCTAATTTTTTTTAATTTCAGATTCTGACTGGATTTTTCCAGACACACTCACAGCTTTTCTACCACTTTCAGATTCTCATTATCCACTATATCACTAAAATCAAATAGCAGTGGGGGGAGGTTCCTTTGAGAGCCTGCTCTGGCTCATTCCTTTCAAGATCAGATTAGATATTGCTTGAGCCTGAAGAGTGCTTTGGTCTGCCTTCATTACATGCCTTCAGAGCTGAGCATGGCTTCTGTTTGGGGAAGGGCCAGCTGTGAGATCTCCCAGTCTTCTGCCAAGTGCGTATTAACAGTGTTTTGAATGCCACAGAGTCTGGAGTCAAATTCTTAGAGCAATTCTACCCCTGACACAATGTTGTCACTGCTATCATAACTCAGCTCAGCAGCCTCAGTATCATTTACCCTTAGTCTAAACATCCAAATTGTCTGAAAAACATTGTGATGCAAGAAAGTGTCAGCAAGAAGAACAGCACAGAGGGTTTTGGACACCCTTAGCTGTGGGGTAAGAGGTGATGCAAACTGAGATACTGAGAAAGCACACAGCTGTGGCTGCTGAAAAATCAATGTGATTCCTCTTCCAGATGGGGAGATTGATAAATATGAACGGCAGGGGCTGGGAAGGACTAAGAGTTTGGAGAAACTCTGTGTATATGTTACCCTATCTGCTAATTAAAGACATGGCTTTGATGAGGGTTACAAGCTCAGGGGAGGTCAAGGGCTATGTCCATAGAGAAAGGAATCAGAGAATTGAAAGCAAGGGGAAAGCTTATATCTTTCTAACAAATTAGCTGATGTAAGAAGGAGAAAACAGTAGGACAGGAACCACCTCTGCAGAAAAACATGTAAATGGAGATGCTAAAGCAGTGGAAAACCAAGCAAGAGCTAAACACACAAAACAGTGTTGCAAAATCAAATCAATAACACAGGATGGGTTTTTTTTCTAAATAGCATGTTATCACAAGATAGTTGCCAGTGGTTGTTATTTACAACAGTCGCTTTTATAGCAAGACGATTAAATATAGGGAGTAAGAAAACAATAGCTCCAAAAGCAATAAATCTTAATGTTTATTGAAAACTGCACTGAGAGATTTCCAGATCAGCTCATAAGCAATTAACCAAGACTCAAAACACCCTTACAAGGTAGAATAATCATACTCATTTCACAGATAAGTGAACAAAGAGAAAATAGGTAACTCAGTCAGTTAGACAAATTCATATATAAGACAAAAATTATTCCTACTTTCCTGACCCTTACTCTAAGTTTCCACCACTAAAATAAAAATTTCCTATTCCTGAAAGAGCAGCAGCAAACATCTGCTAGGGTTTGTATGGCTGAAATTTATGCAGGGATTTTAAGCAGCTTAACAACACCAGCACCAAAATAATTTTTTTTCCGAGTGGTCAGAAGTGTTTAATACAGTCTTGCTGAAATGGTAGTGGCGTCACAAGATGCTAGATACTGTGTTAAGTTGAAAAGCTAATATTTCCAGTCTACTCAGCTCATTAAAAAGTTGCAAAAGAAAAAAGCATGACAAATTGAGATTCTGCCTGCCCTGCAAAGTCAAGAGCGCCAAGGGGCATGTTTGTGTTATAAGTGTCTTCCAGCATGACCAAGCCTGTTCCTGTACTGTGGCACATCAGGAAATGGCTGGAGGTGACAGCCTGAGACTGGAGCCTGCTGTGCTCCGTAACCCAGCACTTACTTCACTGCTTTTGTGTCTCCCACAAGCAAACCCCAATAATCAAATTTTGGCATAACATCAGGAGCACAAATGGTGAGCTGTGCACGGTGGGGGGACAGTCGCTTTTTGCTGTAGGTATGGACAGACTCTGGCTTGGTGCACCAGCAGCAGCAAACCATTTAATGTCCCAGCTCCAGTGAAGGAGGAGCTGTGTATCAGTCAGATGCTGCAGCTCAGTAGTCAAGGGGCCACTTTTTCAGATGCCAGCAACCCTTTTGCTTGTGCCCTTCAGGGCCACAAATATTTGTACACCATCCCGTGGGTGTTCAGTTGTCTTCTGAAAAGATCCAGAGGATCACATGCTAAAAATCCCTGTTGGTCAGGCAGTATACATTAAGACTTTTCTCAAAACACTCAGTGTTTAAAAGGGGAACACTGCGTCCGCTGCCCCACTGCCAGCTGACTATAGATGTGATATGGGGATGGAACATGACCCTGGGGTTCCCATTCTGGAAACGCTCCATTCTCACCTACCCACAGCAGCACTCTTTCAGCATCCCTGTGGGCTGGGACCTTTTCAGGAGGTATTTTTAAGGAGCTACCTTGTACCAGTACTGGGTGCTAAAGGAGTATACAGGAAAACAAACTCATTGCAAATCAGACTCCTGTGTAACATTTGACCCTGGGAAACTACCTCAGCTATTCTAAGAGGCATCATTTGGCCAGCTATCTAGATTGCAAGCTCTTCAGGGTAGAGAAAAAGAGGCTGACAACACCTAAATAATTCAGGTTCAAATCTCAGTTGAGACTTCATGGACACAAATAAGATAGTGAAAATCGCTGGCTACTCTTGCCATCAAAATTATTTTATATGACTGATTGGGAAAGAGTTGGAGGCTTTTGTACTTACAGATGGGAAAGCTATCTTTCATTTTATGCTCTATTTTTATTAGATATTTGTCTTGCTTCAGTCAGTTCCTATGTATGCTTTTTACTGGGGCCGTTAAAAGTTTTCAAGTGTGTAGCAGAAATAAGTGAAAAAGGTTATTAAGCCAAATGCTTGAACTGCAGGTTAACAATAAAAATTTAGATGTATTGCAAAAAATTTTATCCAAGAATAGGTCCATAAAATGGCTTGAAATTCTTTCCATGCTAATTAATTAAGATTAGTGAAAAAAATACAGAGTTCTTTCAGTATCTTTTGTTTTCTGAAAGATGCTTGCCTTATTCTAATGAAAGACTGTTAAGCTTTAACAGCCTAAACTGTAGGTAGGTTGGAATTTTAATAATGATAATTTATTTCTTGCTTTAAAATTAATGACATTTTGAAGCACACTGACATTGTTTGACACACTCTGATTCATGCAAAACTCTAGATTCCACATTCCTTAAGGGTCAATTTAAAGGAGGGCTCCTTGCAAGGACAGGCATTGTAACATCAACTTTTCTGCTTGGAGTGTTGAACTAAACCTCTCTGCTATGGGAACAAAGTCACTGTGGGAATCCTCTGTGTAAAACCTTTCTGACTGTTAGGCTGTGATACAAAGAACAACTATAAGAAAACTCATGTGAAGAGAAGATAATGGAAGGTAATGTTGGAGGAGGACGGCCTGTGATACATAAACCAAAGCAACCTTTAGCTCAGTTGTGTGACCTTTTCTTCTTATGCCAACAGACTGGAGGTGTGATTAAAATCACATCTGCTGTGCCTCCAAGTTTTGTGTTCAGTTTGCATCCTGGCTCCATGTCATCATCTCTCCTGTTCCATGGACACCCTGTCCCTTTATACAGTGATATGGCTGACTTCAGGCTGATTTCTTGTTCATCTCAGAAACTGGTAGACAAAGTTAATTAATAACCAAGCCTTTTTATTTAGGACTACTAGACAGGGATGGTCTTGAACTCACAAAAAAAAAGAGGAACATAAACGCTGCTTAATGCTTAGCAGCACTGTAGATGGGCATCCTAAAGATGCAGCCTTCACCCAGAGGTATCTTTAACACCACCAAGACCTTTAGAGATGTGGAGAGGCAAGAAGCAAGACAGTCATCATAGGGGATTTAGAGTCTCTCTTCATTATCTTGGCCCTGGCACTTCTCTTTTAGCTCCTGCCTTTCAGTTTGACAATGTATCCCCAGTGCAGGAGTTATGATACACGTGGTGGAGATGGGAGCTGTATATTTTTGATAAGGAGACTGTGAGATTTGATTCACCCTGTCAGGAGCATTCATTAGTGCCCATTCTTTCCTAAGCCTGTGGTGTCCATGCATGCACCTTCCACCAGCTCCCCGTGAGAGGAACAGGTCTCATTTCAGATTAAAAAGTTCCTTTATTTTTTATGTCTCTTCTTTTGTGCTGCATTTTTTTTGTACAATGTTAAGAGAGCAAAGGTGACTGCTCTGGGATATCTTGCTTGGACTAAATAAATTATTTCCTTCTCTACTTAAGATTAATTAAGAAATGTTGAAGGGAAAAAAGGTCAGAGCTGCTCTGAGATTGTTCATTCCATTCCCCAATTATTCCGTATATACTAAGCCTGAAAGAGCTGTAATTAGATATGAGACAAGCCTGATGAGATTCTCTTTCTGTGCAGTTCCAAGCACACTGGCAGTCCTCCAGAAGTCAAATATATACATAAATCATCTTCTTTTCACCAAATTTCTTCTCTTCATCATACTTCTCCCTTTTTTCTCTCCAAGGGCTAACCAGCCTGAACCTTTCCCATATAGTAGCCTGCGTACTGAATAGGCCCATACAGAGATGAAGAGAGAGATTGCTGCTTCTCCATGGCAAGCTGCTGGAGAGTTCAGCCTAGCAGTGTGCTTTATGAAGCTCTTGGAGTAATTTGTATGAGCCTTGGAAAACCCCAGCAGCTTCTACACCCAAATGTCTTTGTAGATCTGTGTGTTTGTGTGGGATCCAGAAAACCACACTGGGTTTCTCCAGTGTAGGTATGCCACCTAAAAATTAGTTCCCTTGCCCTAGCAGGTGAATCAAAAGCAGGTGTGCCACATGCCCAGGTGCTCTGCCAGTGAGAGAAATGATTCACAGGGACAGAAAGGAGCTGAGATTGGTGCATTTGCTGCTTTTCCAAATGTTGCCTTTAGTGAAGAAGTTACTGGCCAAGTCCACAATGCTAGGCCGTCATCTGATTTCCCTTATTTCATGGTCACATTACTAGGAAAACTATTCAGTCCATTTAAAAACCTATCTATCTCAGGTATTTTCTCCTTCTACTTGCCTTCTTCAATTTCTGTTTGCTTTAAGCAAAGTAGTACCTCTTTCTGCATTTCACTTACTCTTTGACACAGTAATTTATATCAGTGACTTGGAGTCCTGTAGAAGGATTTATACACCAAATTGAAACCATGTAAATCATCCTACCTGCAGGGTATTTTTAACATTTTCTCTGATGTCATAATTATTGTTTAACCTGTTTGGCATTGAACTCTCAAAAAATGTTGGCCTTCTCAGAGGAAAAATGTGTTAGCTTTCAGTAGCTTTTGCCTGAAATGACTTCAGAATATTTATTTTTTATTTGCAAGAGTTAAGCAAAAGAAAATCCACACAGAACCAAGCATATGGAATAAGAGACTCAAACAAGTTGCCTCAGTCACAGTCTTCCCAAAACGAACAACCTACACATGTGGGAGACTCCAACCCACAAGCTGATAAGTCAGCATTGGTGACTTACACTTTAGCTCGTGTTTCTAAAACAAAGATCTTTATTGCCATCATCTTGTAAATAAAGTGAAGACCACAAGGAATAAAAGTGCTGGGTAATATGTTTCTTGTGTGTGTGAGTGTGCCCCTGGAAAAATACTAAGATAAGAAAGGAAATAATGTAAACGGCAGAAAGAAAGCCTCCCTTGTTTCATACTTCTTTAGTGTGTCTGGTTTGCATCTGTTACTACATTTTTCACTTAAGAACACTTATTTCTTTAATACGTATGAATGGCTGGTTTTGACTGGCAGTTTGAAAATGTGGCTTTACTCTGAATAACTGTACTTTTTGTCTGTACTCAGCCCTTTTTAAAACCATATTTCTCAATCTATTTTAAAGCATGAGCAAAAACAACACATGGAACAATTTATTGAAATGCCAGGCAGGTTTGACAGGTGCAGGAGAAATTGCTTAGTTTCACAAATTGAAACAGCTGCAGTTTTATAGGTGATGAAATTGCAGTGTGATGGGGTTTCACATTTGTTAGTTCATCTTGTGTTTGCTGTTTTGTTTTTGAAGTATTGAGTCACTTCCCCCTCTCCAAGGAGGACTTGTAAGACCTATTTCTCAAGTGGAGAAGGCATCTAGTCATCACAGAGTGAGGGGATGCTTGGTAATATTCAAACAGATTTCAGAGTAGATTGAAATGTAACCAGAAAATAATAGTTTTCTCCTCATGGGACTACAAATAAATGTTGCTTGCAGCTTTTGGAGCGGGGAATGCTATAAATGTTTTGTCCACCTTTCAGATGGCCTGAGCTAAGATTTCATTACATATCTCTAAAGAATATCATGCACAGAAAATTTTGAATCATTAACCAACAAGTGTTAACCTCATAAGAGTCTCTTGTATCAAGCAGGTTTACTTTCACTCTGTGCAATTGCTGGACAAAGATGTATGTTTTGTTTTCAAATTATTCAGGACCATATGTTCTCCTACAGTGACAGAGTATGTATCAAGCGGTCTGCTTTCCATAAGTTCATTTTTATCATCCTAGTGGGGAAAAAATCAGTGATGAAAATCAGTGAATGGTCTTAAAAAAATTGGTCACATTTGGCAATGAATTAATTTGTCAAAACACTTCAACTGTAAATTCTCCTCCTAGCTTAAATCCCTGCTGCTGATGGTGTTTTAAGTCGTACGATTTTGCATGGTTCAGAATAAAATAATATTTTATATCCTGATGGAAATTTATTGGTGTCTTGCACACTGCATCTCAGCTGGGATGCCATTTAGAAATGGGTAATTTGAGTGATGGGAATTTTATGTTTCTTCTCAAACATTATTCTTAGCAAAGGCAAACTGGCCACTAGAAAAAGTTAGGAAAAGAAATGGTGGATATTTTCCTGAAAGATATGCCTTTGAGCAAACAAGTTGCCTGGGACTTCGAGCAACTTGGTCAAGTTGAAGGTGGCCACGGCAGAGGGTTGAGAACTAGAGGATGTTTAAGGTTCTTTCCATCCCAACACTATTCTATGATTCTATTATTCTATATCTCCTTTGGCTTGGAACAGGAAAGCAAAGGCATTTGCCGTGTCTGTGTTACCCAGTCTGATAGATGACAGGACCACCCCAGAGTGTTTGAGTGGGGCTTCTGACCAAGGCTGTGGCAGCCTCCCTCATGGCACTGCCATGCCACACTGCACATGGGTCTGCACGGTCTGCTGAAGTCCCTGCTGCCAGGTCCCAGCCCAGCCTTGCCTGGCAAAGGAGCTGATCTGTAAGAAACTACTGTCATCTTTCACCGGGAGCCCCTCCGGGAATATTGCAGCTTTCTAGGTGTATGGTCCGTCTCACAGCTCTGTGAAGGTTTTGGCATGTCTCTCTCGCAGGGCCAGAAGGACCAGGCATCCTAAATCAGCTCGCCTAGTGGTCCTGGTTGCTTTGAAGATCAACAAAAAATTAGGATGTTGCACAAAGTTATATAACAAATTAGAAGGGTCACCTTCTGCCAAATCAAAAGATTAGTGAAGTGCAGTATTAGGCTCAAATTCGAAATAGTAAAGTTGTTAATTTCAGGCCACACAAAGTATGCTTCCCTGCTCTGACAGTATGAAGCTTTTGAATAGCTAAGGATGACTATTGAATGGGACTTGGTGCTGTAACCACTCACCCATACTGTTCTGCCACTGCAGTCATTATTCTTCCACTGCAGTTAAACTTTATAGTACTGGGCTATTTCAGCCCAGATTACTGAAGGATGCGAAATAATCTTTGCATCAGGAAACTGAGATGGAGAAAAAGTACACTGAGGTATCTTTGTTTTGCCTGGACTTTTTTTCATTCACCTACCTTTACTGCCCATTCACATCCAAACATGCATTCCCTGGCTCCTGTGCCTGGATCAGATGCTCACAGTACCCCGCGGACTGATTTGAGGCTTTGACTAATAGATGTGGGATGTGGTGTTTATCAGAGCAGGAGTTAAAATAAACGTTGCCTAGGTTTACTGACAATTGGCTTTGCTCACATAAAACAGAGAATAGAGAAGAGAAGGTACCAGCGAGCAGCCTCGGACTATTTGGATGGGATTTGGGGTTGTATTGTTCGTGTTGTTTTTATTTAATCTAGATGAAAAGCACTTTTAACTTGGTAGCCTGGAAAGATTAGACTTGCACATACACAATAAACCCCATTTTGTTTTGTTTTCCTCTTTGACATAATACGCAGAGGGTGTTTATACACCAGAATGGACAATGAATCTATTGTCTGATCTCGTGTAGTAACAAGTGCCATCAGTGCTTGCAATTGATCCAAGAGCTCTTACCTGATTCCAACACATCAGTTATTTATTTATTCACAGAGAAAAGAATCTCATGACACTAACAATTGTTATCAAGGACAACATGGGAGGAAGCGAGAGAGGAAAATCCTAAGTGGTTCCTATTCAGTTGTTTAGATTTTTTTGGTGCCACATTACAAACAAATCAGTATGAGGGCACGGCAAAAGTTAATTTGGCTGTCAATGTGAGATGTGGATTTTACAGACTTTCTCCTGCACTGCTGGAGCTGGCAAGAGCTTTCCCGTTTACTGGAACAGGAAAATCAGCCAGGCAGTTTTCTGTGTGCTCATTAACACTAGTTATTTGCAATACTGGTGTGCCTAAATTTTCTGCTGCTCTTTATGCTTTGACTTAACATGATTTATGACTTTTTCAGTAGGAATATTTAAACTCATATTTACAGGATTCCAGATTCCTTCAGTCTTTTTGGTCCCCATCATCTTTTGGAATTAGTGCGTGAAAGCAGTCACATGCTGACATTTTTTTTTAAGGATCTTGCCTTTGCTGACTTTCTTCTGTGGCCTGGACACGTGTCATTCACACTTAAGATCATAAAAATCTGCCTTATTTACTTGATGTGTTAACATTGCAAATCTTGACAACAACAAGTACTGAAATTTTGTTATGCTTTCCCTTAAATAGATCTGATTTCTGCCAGATGCTGTATATTCCCCTGCCTTGCAATACCAAAGTGTTTTGGGGTTCCTGTGCAGAACACTGTCATTCCCTGCACTTCTCCACCTTGAGCTGTGGCAAATTTGTCCTTCCCCAGATCTCCCTCACTTGCAGGTAACCTTTCTCCTGGCACATTTGGAGGGCTAAACTCTCCATGAATCCAGGCCATGCACACCCAGGCTTGGACAGAAACAATGTGCTCTGCTATTCGGCCTCAGTCTGCTTTTTAGCGAGCAGCTTCTCGGCTTTGCAGGGAAAGCAGCAAATGATGACTATGCAGCGAGTTGCCCTTCACTTTCCCTTTTAAAATAAAATGTGATCATTAATCAACAAAGTGATGTGTCTCAGGGATCTACAGTGGAAAAAAATAGCTCGAGGTGATTTGACAAACTGATTCTTTTGCTGTGCCGCATTTCCCATGGGACATGACAAATTAAATGTCAGAGCCAGCTAGAGAGTAGCGCTATATCTCAGTCGGGGCATTAGTCAGCCTGCCTCTCGTTTACCACTTTCCACTTAAGTAGATGACTGTATACAGTTTGAACAATGGAGCTTTTCATTCCCTAATCTCCCTAATTGTAATTTAAATAGGTTTCCTGACAGTCGCCCTCAAGACTGCAGAGGAGATGATTCCAAGAGCTCTGTGTCCACCTCGGGTTTACATAATGGATGAAAATTCAAACCCTTATCCAGGGTGCAATTAGATAACGTCAGGAAAAGGAAAGAAGGCATCGGATGAACTGCAATCGGAGAAGGGGAAATGTACATTTGATATCACAGGGAGGCAGAACTAAAACACAGGCACATACACTGACCTAGATCGCAGTCGAGGCATTTGGTATTGGCCGGTAGGGAAAGGAATATCCCGAGACTTTGCAATGCAACATGTCTAGTAAAGCAGCTGACTAAGAGACAAAATAACCCATAACTGATGCAAACAAACTTTCATGAAGAATAGACATTTAAGTACAGAAAAATTCAAGGGCACAGAGTGGTTTATTCCAATTTCCCACAAAAATATGGAAAAAAAAAGCTTGTCCAAAGTTTCAGAGGGAGTAAATGCTGCTGTATAGAGCACATGGTTGCACAGGCTGTCAGATTACAGTCAGTACTATTGTGTTGATGGGTGTGATGTTTCATTGAGAACTGCCTGATAGTACTGAACCTCCAAGCAATTTTTTCTACAGTTTCCCTCAAGCCATTCCATCATTCAGTTTACGCTCAGTCCTCAGCAAATGTTTGCAATTTTAGATACCTAATGGCCTATCAAATT
Organism: Gymnorhina tibicen; assembly: GCA_013399875.1. Taxonomy (NCBI): domain Eukaryota; kingdom Metazoa; phylum Chordata; class Aves; order Passeriformes; family Artamidae; genus Gymnorhina; species Gymnorhina tibicen. Next base: position 679,381 of record VXAZ01000030.1, read on the forward strand.
TGTCTACAAACTTACGTCTTTTTTCTTTCACACTAATATTACTCCAGGATATGGATCTTCCCACCCTATTGCCAAATCCTACTAAAATCCATGGTCTATATCAGACACTGGGACTTAGTGCCGTGAAGTGACTCCCACATCCACAAAGGGCCTAATCCTGCAAGACATGATGTCCCTGCATAACCTGCCTTTTCCTTTCCTGTGTATTCATCAGTTTTGAAAGTCAAGTGTTCAGCTGTGAAGATAGAAAAGAAGCTTGTCATGTCCTGAGAAGCACCAGGTTTTTCAGAGTCTCCAGAGATAGGGAGGATGCTCCAGGGTGGTCACTGGTGCCACTGGCATCTTTTTTCCTCAGAGCAAAAGCCACATCTGCATCGGTAGTGGCCCCACAGAACAGGCTGGTGTTTCTCTCATGGAAAATATTGCTCATGATTACAGCTATGGGGACTGGCTTAAGGATAACTGATTAAAGTGTAAAATGTGCTGAGTTGACTGATGCCACTGACAACTGAGCCATATGAAATTAAAAGCTGTATCTGTTTGCTATTACATAACAGGAAAAACCATGAGTGAAAAAAAACCTGGAACTTGGCAAATCTCATTTAATCACATCTGGCAATTTTCAGTTCTGAGATTATCACTGCTGGATATCATGTTTTTAGAAAGTAAAGCAAACAAAGAAACTTAAGCAAACAAGGCTCAGAAAATAAAGAGCCTTTAAAAAAAATTACTTGTGCACCTTTCAGCAATGCTACGGGCCATGCTCGGGAAAAGGGTATTTAGAGCTGTTCTCTAACAACAGTCACATTTCAATTTAGCTTGGGATTAGTGAAACACGGCTACATATTAGAAGGGTGCACAAGACTCCTCTAAACTCACTTTCTTTGAAAGAACAGGGAAAATTTTCATCAATTTTGTTTGTTGTCATTGCAAGAAATGCCAGAAACACCAAACAACTTTGACTAGTTCCAGAGCTCCTTTGGTGGTCCAACAAAACTACCAATAGAAAAAGATTCTAAAATGTGACAGGGTGGAGAAGTGTTTATTCCCAGTCTTGAAAGTCTGTAAGTGTGAAGTTGACTGCATTTGTTCTAAATAATTCGTTCTGTCTCATAATAAGTAATAATAAAAAGAAAATAAAAATGTAATTTGACTTGAAAATGTGAAATTTTTGATTTTGGAAAAGTTGGAATTATTTCCTTTGAAAATCTCAAAACTCTTTCTTTTCAGAAATTATTCAGATGAGTAGTTATATTAAAGCTGATTAGGTTTCACAGATAATTTTGGTAAACTTTCATTTTCTTGCTTTGCATTTCTCCAAGCAAGGCAAGACAAGGGTTCTCTGAAGCATTTTGAATTAACTTCTAGCTAATAGCAGTAAGGCAATATTTGACAAATCTCAAGGCTGTCTGCACAAATGGGTACAGTTGATCTCATGGTCAGCCTTAGAAGGCATCCAGAGACACCAGCCCTGAGCGTGGCAGAGCTGACGTGCAGCTTCAGTACAGCGGCTGACTGGCCGCTGCTCAGCACGCACCACCAGCTAAGCAGACCCCTGTCCATCTGCACAGGCCTACGAGGCTGTCCCTTCACAGAATCAGCGTGAGAACAGTGATTCTCAGGAATGCAGTTGTAGCTTAACCGGAAACTGCTGGGTGCTGCACAACAGGCATGTAGTAGAAGCAATTTCCAGCAGATATGATTTGTTGATGAGAAGAGGCACAAAGAAACTATAGTCATGATAAGGCAAGAGAGACACTGGGAGCTCCTTCTGTTCTGCTCAGTCCTACTTGAGTTATTTCAGACACACTTATTCTCTATAATGGTGGTTGAAATTGCTGGGTGAGATTAAAGGGCCTTGTCTTGGAAACAAAAGCACAGAAATCTTCAGAGGAAGTTCAGAATTACTTCCTGCAGTTAGGAGCAGGCTCTGGTTTATTTACTGGTAGATGGATATCATGATATGAATAAAAAAATAATGTATTTGAATAATCAAATACTCCTCACAGTGCCACGAAGAATTATGCATCTAGCACTGTGGTATTTGAACTCTGGGGAGACCTTACAGAACCTTCCAGTACCTGAAGAGGCCCTACAGGACGTCCGAAGAGAGACTTTACAAGGGCATGTAGTGACAGGAGAAGGAGGAGTGATTTTGAACTGAAAGAGGTTTAGATCAGGTATTATCAAGAACTTTTTAACTATGACAGTGGTGAGGCACTGGAACAGATCGCCCAGAGAAGTTGTGAATGCCCCATGCCTGGAAGCATTCAAGGCCAGGCTGGATGGGGGCCGGAGCAACCTGGTCTAGCAGAAAGTGTCCCTTCTCACAGCAGGGAGATTGGAACTAGATGATCTTTAATGCCCCTTCCAATCCACACCATTCTATGATTCTGTGACCATATAATGCCCTAAACAGCAAGCTATCATCTGCTACTTGTTAATTTCAATTTGTCAAATCAGGGAAGAAACTCCTAAAAATTTCTTTAAAATTCTTTTTATTTTTGTGCAATTCAGTGTGGGAGTTTTTTTAGTGGAAGTGAATTCAAAAGAAATGAACCTTTGCACTTTGAATCCTTTAGTGACAGTTAAGATAGCCCAAGTCAAACAGAGCTATAGATCTAAGGCACTTGTCTAATGTAAATGTAAATATTAAAACCTCAAAAAATCTTTGAAGTCTGTTAAGGTTAAAACTAGACAAAAACCTATAGTGTAGACTTACAGTACAGTGACTAATATATACACATAACATTTCAATAAACTTAACTGAGTCACTCTGAAAAGTAATATATAATCTACTAGCATCAATAGAAACCCAAGACCTGCATAGCAATGGCCAGGGAAATTGGTTTTCTTCCAAAGTCTGATCTTGACCTTGCTGCTATGAAGTTGTTGCCAATTCCTACTTTCAAATCAGTATTTTTGATGTTTTTGGACATGGATATATGTTGAAAGTCAGCGGTGAATCATTGCATTTTCTATACTCCGTGCATTTAACTCTGTGTAATCTATGAATTTCAAAATGCAAATGTAGGGTTTGTCTGTAAAGGGATACTGAGGGGAATTAGTCTGAATTAGCTGAAGAAGTAATATTAGAGAGGAGTTGAATGACATTAAAATCCTCCTGAACCTCTCAATTCAGAACAAAACCTGAAATTTTAGCTTAGATAAATGGAGCAAATGGCTGCAGAGTGAATTAAACCCACCATAACTCTGAACCAAGCAGTCCACACAAGGGCTGAATATTTACCTAACTTGTGATGGGACCAGCAGGCTGAAGCACATCCATGTAGGCAACCCACCGTGCCAGGTGCTGGCACAGCCCCTCGGCAGCCGCGGCAGCCCAGCCCCAGCGCGGCTCGGGCAGCTGCCAGGCGTGGGCAGGCACCAAGGGCCCCGGCTCGGCGCCTCAGTCAGGGGCAAAGGCTTCAGAAAAAAGAAAAACAACTTCCCTGGGCTTAACTATGCAGGCCTTGGGTTTCTATTGACGTTTGTAGATTATATATTACTTTTCAGAGTGACTCAGTTATGTTTATTGAAATGTTATGTGTGTCTCGCTGAGTCAGCACGGCATCCTGCACTGAGCAGACGTGGCTGGATGTACATGAACCTGGACTTTGTCCCACCTAAGGAAGGAAAACAAGTTTTAAAGCTCTCCTCTGACAGTGCATTTGAACTGTCCTATTTGAATTAACCTATTTGCATTGTTTCCAACTGTTAAAAAAACAAAAAAAATTCCTGATGGTCCATTTAATCTCAAAGCTGGATGCTCCTGAAATTTTTTCACTTTAGTTTACCCAAAACTCTGCATCATTAAACAGAACAACAATATGATCACATCAGTGTTCATGATCATACTTATTTTTCATCTGTCAGTACAGGATATAATGGACAAATAGTATGGACCTATCATGGGAAAACTTTGGTTTAGTCCAACATTTTTAAACAGTAAAAAGTAATCCATAAAAAAAGATGTGCATCTGACTTAAAATCAGGAGTCAGCTTGGAATAAATGATAGTAATAAAAATTCTTTAGAATTCAGCCTGAATTCAGGGACCACTGGCTGATGCTAGAGATAGAAGATGCCACCTACACTCTGGTGTGTGAAGCTTCATAAAATGCACTCTGTGTTACTTTCCCTCATCCTTAAAGCACTGGTGGTTGATTTTTAATTTATGATCATTATATTGCAGAATGTATATTTCATTGCCATTAAAAGGTACAGCTACAAGATCATTTCATACCGACAGATTTTGGTGTATCAGAAGTACCCAGGTCACATTTTGAGTGCTTCTTCGTACACAGGCATGGAGATATGTAAATGGAAACACAAGAGAGTGAAAAAACAGATGAAGTTACAATAGAAATTATTGTTTAACTGTATCACTGCAAATGTCATGAATTTGAAATCATAAAAGCAATCATAGGGTCTAAATGAAACCTTAAATCCACATTTACATGTGAATTCCATATGCAATTGAGAAATCTCAAGCAAAAGACTGGCGTATGTTTCCTGAATTTTGAAGGAAAACTGAACCTGCGGCTCGTTGCAGCCCCGGTCCTTTTCTGCTGTCAGTTGGGTTCTTTATCCATGCACATTTCTGCACACTGTGTGCACCCATAGTGATATGACTGAAGTTGCAGGATGTTGAGGAAGAAAGGCAGAACCAGGTCAGAAAACGCTTAACTGATCACCAGGTCTAAGTTAAAAAGGACAAATTCAACAGATATTTACTTCTCTCAGAATCACATTAAATATTTTGGATGTTTCCCGTAATAAAACTAAGCTGGGATATCAAGCATGGGGTTTTTTTACCATAAATATAATTGTTATTTTCAACACACCAAAACCTGAAATTTTAACAAGACACATAACCATGTATTTATTTGGGGGGAATAATATATTTAATGATGTGCTTAACAATCATAGAATCAATTATGCTTGGCAAAAATAATTAAAAAAAAAAAAAATCTGCCTGAGGTAAAACGTCAGTTTCAATATCTATTTGTCAAAACAAAATCTGAAAAAAATAATCTCTCTACCTACAACTTCAACCTGCCAACCTGAAGCTAAAGAGGTCTGGATGGTTCTGTGGGGATGCTCCAGAGCATGGAAGTAGAGGGTAGTATAATGCACACGAACTGACACTAAAAAACGCAAATGGGGAATGCACTGGGAAGCGGCTCATTTGCCCACAGAAGGAGAAGTGTTTGCTTGGTTTCCATAGAGAGGAAAGAGAAATTTTCCTAATCTTGAGATTTCCGGCAGATCAGCACAGCAGGGCAATTGCAGGCGCTTTGCTCATGAAGGAGTCACCAGCAGAAGGCTGGTTAGATATTTCTCATTCTGTTTGTTTATCGTACGTGATCCTGGTAACCAGTTGCTGTGATATAGACTTCCACTGTTAATCAAACACTTGCCATCCTGCTCATGACTAATGTAACATAAAATGTTTGTTTTCCCGATGTAAAGCATCCTCTAATGGCAAATATCATCTCCTAATGAAGAATGGAGATGCTGAGGCCACGGACACCAAGATCACAGAGCAAAGAGATTGCATCCTGTCACTAGGAGGACAGTTGGGCTGTCAGCCCTGGCTGTCTCAGCCCTCCCCCTCCAGGCTGGGAGAATGTGTCCTGAGACATCCCTATCCATCCTTTGCATTCAAATGACAGCATTCTGATCAGATTCAGTGCAAATATACCACAGCTCACACAGTGGTCTTTTTGCTTTCACAGTGCAAAATAACTTGGAAAAAGAGCTCAGAAAGGTCTCTCATTCCTCACTTAACTCCTTAGAAAATCTAATACTTTTGATTCACATGGCAGAAAAGAGACAGTCGCAGAAGTGAAAGGAAAAGCAAACAAAGTGCACAAGGCTGACACCGTGCCCTGCCAGCGCAGTGTATTATGCTCGTAAACAGTGTCCTTCCTGCTGTAGTGCACTGGGTCCTAGGTGGGAAGCTACAGACATGAGGAGAAGGCAGGTTAGAGGAGTCAGGGTCAAAATTTGGGGCAGGTCAACAAGAGAAACTGACTCTTGAATGGAGTGATGGGAGGCACAGAAAAGGCTGAGATAGTGTATGAAGTCAGAGATGATACAGGAGATATTGCTGTTGAAAGAAAGGACTGCAGAAAGCAAGTCTTACAGTTCTATTCTTGCAAAACCAGCCTGCTTTTTCTCAAGGGGAAATTGAGCTGTTTAGGCTGGAAGTATATGCTTTGAGTAGTTGTCTCTCTCTTCTTAGCAGTCCACTGTGTATTTCAGCATATTTATAAAGCCTTTATTTTGTAGATAAACTTATGGTAGACTTGCACAAAGCAGCAAAAAATTCTCAGCATAAAGAGCCTCGCTATGATGATGTGTGTTCACCCTGACTCGGTTTGGTACTTTCCCCTACAGAAAATTGATGCTGATCCTTGTATCTGATTCTTTTCCCCAATCTGTGCTGTAATCCTCATTGGAAACCTTACTGTGCCATTTCAACTGCTGTAAAGCAAAGAGACTCCATAATCTCCTTCTGTGTTGGCAGGTACGGAGGTGGATTAAGAGCCCGATGGTCAACGTTGAAAAGCATCCACATGCCAGCCTCAAATACCCGGGGTCCACTGTGATGAATTTACCTGCAGGGGATTCAGAACTGGAGCCTCCGCTCTGCCAGACCTGCCTGAGTGACCACCCTTTCCAGCGAGGGATTTCTCCTCATGAAGCTGAGTCCTGCTCCTGGGAGAGCCAGAGAAACAGCAAAGTAAGCCACTCTTTCCTCCCCACAAGCCTTGTTTACATGTTTTACACTGATAACAGGTCTGTACTTATGAGATGGGTCTCTATTTATGAGATTGTGTGCCCCTGGAAGAGAAGGGACCCTCCAAAACCTGAAACTCTGCTGACCAAGGCTGTTGTGCACATCTGGGCTCTGCTTTCTACCTTGAAATTTGGTACCCATGAAAAAAAAGACTCCTCACTAAAGTGCTGTGATGTACTCTCATAGTATTTGAAGAGATTAGCAGTAACAATAAGTATTATTTCCCTGTTTTACAGAAACTGAAGTGAGGATAGGTGGCATTATCCTTCCAAGATACTGAAAAGGACACAGACTCGCTAATTTTTTCCCTTTAGTCCCACAAGTACAAGACCACCCTTCATCCCCGCTATCCCCTAAATCACGTCTAGCTTTTTTAGAAATCTAGAATTTGTCTCAGGGAGTTTTCCCAAACAGCAGGTGGATGATTCAGTGGGTCTTCTAGCAGAAAGGGAACCCTGTTTTGCCTCAAGCCGTGTTAGTACGTTATAGATGACACCATTCCTCATCTAGTGCTGGGCAGTTACACACAGATGTGAAGATGGCAAAACTGTAAGGGCTGAGATGAAATGGTCAAGAAGGGGCTTTTCTGAGGCAGACTTCGAACCTTTCTTTCATCGTTCAGCTCCACCCAATCCCTGTGGAGAAAAGCCAAATGCAGAACAGAAAGTTTTGCTCAGAGCCCATCATCCCTGACAGAATTATCCCTGCCTGGAAATGGCGCACAAAAAAAAAAAGGAGAGAGTTGTAGAAACATAAAAGCAAACAAATAAGAATCTTTCCAAGTACAAAGCAGAGCAAATGTGACAAGGCATTTATCAGAGCCTTAGCACACAGCTCACAGCAGAAACATTTTTTCAAGCTACATCTGCTGCATTTTTAAACAGGGAAATCCAAGCAGCAGGTAAAAATGGAAGTCCTGCGCACTTCTGAAACACAGCAAAGGCATTGTGGTGAAACATGTGCAAGTGAAGGAGCTAATTACTCCTCCATTTTACTTCATTAAGAAGATTAATTTTGCTCAGGCTGAAGCATTAAAAAATGAAAGCACCAAAGAAGCAGGATTCTGTAAATCCTTTGCCTTGCTGTAAATCACATGTACTCCTGTACAGCTGTAGGGCCTCACAACTGATTTCCATTAGGTTTCACAGGCATATGGGATAGATTTGGCTGAATGCAGATTCCCCTGGACCTCTCTCACAGTTTCCTTACTGCAGGCAGTGGAGAGGCTGCTTACTCAGCAGCTGGAGTCTGCAGCAAGAGAGATATTTTGCACGCTGCTTTAAAAACATCATTATCTGGCGAAAGACTTCTTGGATAAAGCTATCCTGCATAAGGAGCCTTTTAAGTAAGTTAAAGCACAGAGTCCTTGATGTGAACGTAAGGTCACTGCCTCTTTCTCTACAGTAAAACCAGGCAGGAAGCTTTTAATAATAAAGGCTGAAGGAGTTCCATGTCTGACCTTTTCAAGGTCTAAAGAGAGTTTCTGGGTGAGATCCTGTTTGAGGGTTACAAATGGCACAAGCTGCATAAATGTGAAATAACTCCCTTCACTTTAAACCAATGAACTTGAACAGACAGTTCTGTATTTCAAGGAGAAGAGAATGCGATCTCTGTTAAATCAGCAGGGAGCTTGGATTGTGCCAGTCGTCTCTCCTGGATAATTCTTGTTTCTTTCTCCCCACTGCTCTTCCTTCTCTGTTTTTCAATACTGCAACCAGGTACTAGTATAATGATTATAGTTCCTTTGTGCTGTGCTCAACACCAACCCATACAAGGGTCCTACCGACCCTGTTCTTTTGCTCAAGGGCAAATTAACTCAAAAACAAATCAGCTGTGAAATATTATTAAAGGCTTATTCTAGGCAACAAGCTTTTTCTGACAGGCTTCAGGCTATTCTGATCAGTTTGAAAAAGGCCTTATAAACACCAACCTGATTAAAACACATTACCCAGAGGGACAAGTGTCTGTATTCCCATTCTTATTTCCAACACAGAACAAGGGAAAAAATCGTTACTGCTTGTTTACTGTGATTGTAATTATGTAGTGGAGTCTTTAAAAATTGACTTAGCGCAAATAAGATTATTTTGAAACTAAAAGTATTTTAAATAATGAGGTTTTTTTCTTATGATATGCCCTCATTTCCACCTCTCCAGGCTTTTCTATTAAGGCATGTGCCAGTTGGAATTTATAAAAATTATTACTGATGTAACCTCTACTAAGTCTCCTCTGTTATTTGTATGATAGTGTATTATCTCTGTATTTTTATGACTTTTTTTTCTGCTTTGTATACAGTGGACTAGATAATTATCAAGCATTGCCAGAAAACCATGCTAATTTTCACATGACTGGCTTACATAGGTATATTATTGTTTTTTTGTAACTGATGTGGATTAGTTAAATGGGAGCTTATATCTGCTCTATTAGTGTAGCAGCTGAAGCCCTAAGGGCTTGGACCACTGCCAGGGTAGTGATTTACAATAACCAAACCTTGCTTTACCATGTCTATCTACATAGAATAGGTTCAGGTTGCACATAACTCACTGGCTTGATGAAGAGGGTAAATTTGCTTCCAAAATAAATTACCATGCTGCGTAATGAATACCTCATGTAAATAAGCTGGTTTTGACAGAGCAGGCAACCCACCTCTTAGAGTTGCATTGCAGCCTGCTAAATAGAGAGAGGCAAATATGGTGAAAATTGGGTGTGATTAAATCTCTCAGGTGAGCGTTTACCAAGCTGGGTTATAAGAAGCAAATCATACGTACATGCACACACAAAATTCTTTCATGCTCTGCGTGACCTGTGTTATACACTTGCACTGTATTGTTATGCCCTTGTTTCAAACCTTTCAAATAAGCAAAAGATAGGACCTTGTTAGTGAGCTCAAAATATCTCTCCTCTTTTTTTCACAGAGCCAAGAGCTAGGTTCAAGGCTTGTTCTGTTCTTTCCTCTTTGTCTAAAAAAACTCCTTCTGCCCTATCCATCAGCTGGCGTTTGTCCTGAAGCATCACAGAAACATCTCTATCTCATAGACCAAAGCCTTGAATGTCTAGAACTGTCTTTTCTTTCCAAAGCTAAACAAAATCCCTGAGCAGCCCCTAGCTAAGGGATGAGAGGAGGGAAAGGGTGAGCTAATGTGTTTACTCCATTTAGGCAACGTGACTTCAGATTGCTGGGAGCACATCCAGTGCAGCCACGGCTGTGTGAGGGGTACTCGGGGTGCTGAGTGGGGTGCTCGGCCCCACCAGCCCCAGAAGCGGCCTGCCTCACGTCATCAGGTGCCACATGGCACATTTTGATCTCTTTACCCTCTCTTATCACTTGTGCTGGGTAGGCAGTGGAAAAGAGACGGAGGCTCCTGGGGCAGTTGCCTTGTCTTCCTCTACCCACGGCAGTCCATCCATGTCTAGTGTCTTCTGTGAAGGAGCACCAGGAAAATCTTAATTAGGGCTGTGGGGAATTCAATGCTGCCACCTTTTTGTATAAGTCCTTTTTCAGCTTAGTGGAAGTTAATTACTCTCACGGACACTTTTGGATCATGCTATTAGATCCATAGCAGGAATTTATTTCACTGTTGGAAGTCATTCAAGGCTCCTGTGTATAGAAGAGCTCTTGATTTCAGTCAGATTTCAGCACTTTACTATATTTCAAGTCTTGCTTCAGAGATGAGGAATGCTGAAAGAAATGTACCCAAGCCAAAGGCCGGGCAATTATTTGAGATAGTTCTACCTACAAATCTCTCCTACAAATAACTTACAGCTCCTAGAAACTTGCATTTGAAATGGAGTAAGAATATGTTTCAGGTGAAATATATTGCATAAAGGGTATGATAAAAATAAATGCCTTTTAATGGACTATGAAAATGTGGAGATGAAAAATAATCTGACTAGCTCTCTTTCTCCATAAAGAAAGAGTTTTGTGACAGATCTGAGTGGGATTTTTAGGGAAAGATGGTTTTCTCACACATTTTGGATAAATAACCCTCCTACATTTAATGATCTGCTTTGGTAATGAGGCACCCTGTGATTTACACCCTGGTAAGTGCTAGTTAATACACTAACATATACATATACACAACAGAGGAAATGAAAATCCTGAAAGCCCAGTACCGGACAAAAATACTCCTGAAACCAATATATGTGAAAAACGCTGCAATAAAAGACAATTTGGAAAAGAAAAGTAGGTTAAAAAAAGGAAGTTTGAGTAACAGAATTACAGAATTGTTCAGTGAAATCAAATCTGGAGAGGACTGTGAGAGGCTGTAATAAACCTAGGCAAATCAACAACCTGATGGCAGATTACACTTGATAGAGACAGAAACACAGTAATGCACTTTGATGGAATAATTATAGCTACTCAATACATACTGTAGGGTCTTGAATTAAGTGTGATTGTTCTAGAAGGCAGCCCTGGATGCCATAGAAAGTAGCTTGGCTGCGGTCAATCCCACATTAAGCAAAGCAGAAAATCTATGCATTCATTTAAGAGTACAGCCCTCCATCCACTGAATCTACTTCTGTCCCATATGGAGTGACATGGGGAAGAACGTGAAAGAGATACATCTAGTGTGGGTGAGGACAGACCAGAACCACCAGGGTAACACATGCCTCTGAAAGGCCTTGCAGAGCAAATTATATCATTTTTTTCTTCATCTATATAATGAAATCCACTTTGAAGTGGCTGGCAGAGACCCTGGTAAGTAGGATCCTTTGGAAAGGTGTTGTCAAGGAGCAAAGGACAGACAAAGAGGCCAATGGTCCCATGAGCCTACAGCACAGGCTGACATTGGTGTGAGCTTTGCTGTCATGCTGGCATACCCCATGCACTGATTCAGGAAAAACTTAAGAAGATTATCTCAATGAGTTTTGGTTTCTCTTTTGTCCCTTCTTGTTCTTCTTCCAGGAAAAGGAGCTGGGAGAAAAAAACCCGTATTATTAACATCATTCCAGAAAAATTATGCTGCTTTGTTTGCCTGCTCCATATAATGAAAAGTAATGAAAAGTAGAAATAGATCTGGAAAGAAAAAATTAAAAGCAACTGAAAATTTCCCATTTAAGCACAGAAACAACAAGAAAAGCTGGTATAAAAGATTTGTGGTATAAAAGACTTAACATTATAAACAGACTTTAAATATAAAAGCAACAGGGATATGGAACTCCCTGCCAAAACAGAAGAGTCAAACTTATTTACATCTGGCTGAAGTTTAATGTATTCATGCATAGAATGTTCCTGCCTTCACAGTGGGTTACTCCAGATTTCAGGGTATGTTTTCCTGTGCCTCCTAAGACCAGAAGATGAGGGCTTATCTCACTGAGTTGGGAAACTGTACCTTGTGTTCATAAAAGTGACATACAGAGAGATAATCTATCAGACAGCCCCTTTTCAATGTTCCATGTTATACTGGCAAGGATACTAACAGTATAATCCTAAGGAAGAAAATGTTAAAACCAGTAAAGGAAATAGCTCTATACTACATGTAATTTAACTTCAGAATCCACAACCACTGGGACTCCACAGCTTCTCTTTGACTATTTTTCATATACAAGTAAACCTAGTCATGATATGCTGCTCCAGAAATGTATTATAGCACTGTCTGAAGATTAAAGAGAATTTTAGAGAAGAAAGTGGTTCAAGATGAGCAATTAAAACAGTAAAGAAGGTATTTTGTACTACTCTTCATTCAGTAGTTTCTCCTTGTAGAAAGTCTGTATTTTCTGGATCATCACAAGTCAGAGTTGTAGCTTAATCTTGTGAGTTGACAGTCCCTAATGAAAAAGCCATTTTTCACCAGCAGAGCTTACAGCTATTTTCTAAATATTTGTTTCTAGCTGACTACGCTAAAGCCCTTTCAGCTAATGAAATAAATGTGTCACTAATGATATAAATGTTTCATTAATGAGGTTTGGATGGAATTTGGAATTGAGTACGTTTGAATACTTACCTCCACCCATAAGTACAGGCTTATTTACCTGCCAATAGGTCTCCGCGCTTTTGGAATTTGGTTGTGTGTATATACAAAGACTGGGGACTCAAACATTATTTTATTGCAGTCCTATAGCTTTAGCAAGATGAAAGTAATCGTAGATTTCTCTGTTGCTCAGATTTCTTAGCAGCTGTGAGTATCAGCTGTGAAAGCAACACACGAGTGAGGTGGGAACAGGCTTTGTTCCAGGGATTAAATCTAAATGCAGTACGTAGTGTCATGAGTTTGTAATGGATTGATAAAGGGTTATTATGGATAATATTTATTTAGACAAGTCAAAAATGTTTAACACAAAGGCATTTTCAAATGGAAATGGCAAAGCATAGTTTGCAAATGCACAGGCTAAAATTATGTGTAATTTCAGTGAATGGGAAAGACTGAATAGCAGACAATTGCCTGTGGGGGGTTTTACAGTCCCAACTGACATAGAGAATGTCTATATAGCACAGAGCATATAAATCAGCTCCATGGCTCAAAGAAATTATGTGATACATCAATCATCTGCTTTACAAATACGCAGTGAGGCACTCAGTCATTTGTACATCCATCACAGGTCTGTTCAAGTACCATAGACTTAGTAAATTAATTGGACAAGTCAATATAAAAATCTAAAAACAAGTTCTCCTCCTTTTTGAATGCTGGTTCAACACTACTGAAGATAATTAAAATATCTCTTATTTTAAAGAAACTGTCAAATATTTTCCCTGAGGATATCTACAGCTGGAAAATGATTTATTATTCTTTCCATGGGGTTTCCATAATACCTGAACTGGAAATGACATCCTTTTCTCTCTCTTTCTTAAGTTAATTTTTCTTGTAATATGGTTTCTATCCAGCACCTTTCTGAGTCAGAGATGGCTTTGCTGACAGTCAAAGACATCAGAGAAAAGTATTTCTTCCCACACTGGTGATAGTAACCCAAAAATAAGCAGCAGAGTGGGTATGAGGAATTTGGGCCAAACACAGTAGACCAAATTTCTGTTTAATTTTGTCCTGTCATGCAAGACAGACAAAGCTCATTTCTGATTATCAAGTGGTCAGCCACATAAGGCCAAGAGATTTGCTCACTAGAATTGAAGAATATTCACCATTTCTCCAGAATCCAGCTCCTGGTAATATTTAGTACCTAATATCAAAGACGAAATTGAACAAAACCAGTAAAAAAAGCACTTAGATTGAAAAGAACATTTTTTTTTTACAGTCAAATGCTGTGCTAGATTCCTTTGGTCTACAAAGGTTCTATTTAGCAGGAGCAACTGGAGTTGCTCTCCTCAACTGGCGTTTGATTTTAATCTGCTTATTGCCCATCTTGTAATCATTGCTTCAGCTCATTTTGAAGATAATTCCATGCTTCACAGTAGATAAATAAAGGAGTCTATTGTATTGTGTGACAAGGTCATAAAGACAATCTGACAGGCAGCTGATACTCCTCTCTTAAAGAGTAACACTAAAGATAAGGTCTTTCATATATGTGTTGATAAGACCACATAGAGACAGCTAAAGATCTGCAAAATAACTGAGTTCATCCCCTGGCCAGTTTGTGTTCACCCCTCCCCACCAAGAGACCTTTCATAGCCTGCCTAGACTGTGCTTTGAGTATCGGCAAGGGCTAGTCTTGTATGTCCTTTCTCTCTAAAGAAATGCATCTCTGACCCCAAAATATGTTTCTTAAAGAAAGCCTTGTTTCTTCCTCCGGCTACTCTGTATGCCCCAGTGTGTCTACCTCTGGAAGTCACAGACATGACAAGACACCTAAAGTGTCTTGGTCAGTGCTGGTAACACAGCTAACAATTTTGTTCTCGTCTTAGTATTGGAGATGTTGCATTCCTTTGCAGTTTATAAACAGGTGTCACATTTTTCCATTTAGAAGCTCCAGATAACCTCTTATGTACAATTTTCCTCTTTGTACAAAGAGGTTATAATTGGCTAAGAACTCCATAGTAAAGTCATGTATTCTGTAAATCCTGTTATAACGTTAGTTAATACAGTGCCTGCTGCTCATTTAAGGTAATTTAATGGAATCCACACCCCAGGACTTCTCAGCATCTCTTCTCTTAGTGCAGTGTGCTTCTTCCAAGTCTAATTATAGAGTTTCCATTGTGTGAAATATTTTCACTCCTCTGAATAGTCAGCTCAGGATGGTCTAAAAGAGTTTCTGTGATGCACTCTCTGGATTTGACAGATGCATGATAGATCAACTCTTTTGACCATTTACATTAATGGAAAAATAATTATTTCCAAAGCAGCAGTGCAGCTGCACAAAGACTTTGTTTGGCCTGTATTGTATCACACCATATTAACATTTACCATTAAAACAAACAAACACACAAACCTGCTCAGGCACAAAACAGTCACACTCTCTCAAAGTTATTTTGCAGCCTTACTGGAAAAGACATTACTGTTTTTAACATGCCATGGTAGTTTCGCATAAGTTGGAGAATTAATTTTATAGGGAAAAAAAATAAAAGTTTTCTGAGACAGAGCTCAGGGGGATTGTAGGGTGGGTGTCATCCCATCTGATGTCTGTAAAAGGCATACGAGTCTGGAAGAAGGAGTCAGGCCCATGGGACTTCCATAGATTAGAAATGTCAGTTTAAAGGAACTGAAAATGAATCTAAACCTTCTAATCAAGAAATCCTTAACTGTGAGCTGTCATGTGAAAACATGTGATGTTTTGCTTTCCTGTGAAACCAGGAATTTTTTTGCAGATAAGTGGACTTACAGACAGAAGTAAAACCAAAACAAAACACAAACGTGTTAATTCCAATAAACATTTGACAAGTGGTGTGGTAGCACCTGATAACATCTGCCTTCTGGAGCAGAATCTATTGCCTACAGTTACATGCTTAAGCCTTGCACACACTTAAGTGCTTCAGAATAGTGCTGAGCAAGCAAATAGAAAAGACAAAAAGAGGTTAGATGTATTTCTCTAAGGCATTAAGAATGGTCTTAAACAGAATGTGGTAGGATCCACTCTTGCCCTTGAAAGATAAGAAGAGCTGCTGAGAGGGAGTACCTCCCACATATTATTGCTGAAAGTGTGAAGTGGAAATCTGAGGACTACAATTTAGATTACTGTCAAATCTGTTAGGTGGGGAGGACAAACACCTCTCTACTCCCAAAGCATCTTCTAACTAATAAGCTTGTCCAGGTGAAAATGGAAGATGCTGTGAATGCCTCCTTCTGCAGCTGCATCCCCCTGCACGCATAAAACCTTGTAGCTTGCTTGAACCCTGGGCACTCTTCCTGAAACCCCGTGTTTGGGTATTAAGGGGTTGCAGGATGGGAAGGAAAGTTACAGCTCCTGCCTGCTTCCTAAAAGGTCTGATTCTTGAGAGTGGCCAAGATTTGTCATCAGAGATTCACCTCTACTTCAAGCAGACTCATGGAAGGCAGGAGAAAGAGATCTGATTCCTACAGGTTGGAAAGACCTGTCAAAACTGGAGCATTTGTTGACAGGCTTGGTCTATTGGATAAAAACAGGGATTGATGCCCTTGAGAAGCTTTTCAAAGGCCACTCTTGAAAGGCAGGAGTTAGATAGCTGATGCTAACATTTCTCCCTCTATTGTCAAGATATCGGCTGTTGTTACTATCAAGCACCTACTGCTGCTAAAAAAGGTACCTGCAGAGGTACCCATACACCTAAAGTTCCAGATTATACCCTAGAAGGCTGATGTCTAAAAGCTAGCATTTATTAAGACGATGATGTTTGGTTTCTTAAGGATTTTTTTTTAATCTAGCCCGCAGGAACTGAGGCTGTTTGAGAGATAAAGATATTTTGGCTTAAAAAGAAGTCCTTTCATCAAAACAATTCCCCAAGCCCCAAGATACATTTACTGAAAGAAAAATATAGCTACATGCAAAGCCAAATGCATACAGAAATACAACACAATCCTTTTTTCTACATAATAAATGACAGCTACTGAGGGAATGGCTACAGATGAAAAGAACAAACTAGCTTTCTTTTCAAAGCACCAAGGGGAAATAGATGGAACAATGGAACTGTTGAGTAAACTGTCGAGATAAATATCATATATCTGAAAAGAAAAGTATCTCTAAAATCTGATTACTGTAACTGGAAGAATTTCAGACATCTGTGTACTTCAATCACCAGTTGTTTTTGTCAGAATTGGAAGTCCAGGGTTTTTCTGTTTAGTTTTGCTTTCATATGCATCACTGAAATGTTACAAGGTTTTCAGTTTCAGGTGTCTCTGAGCGTGGCTTTTGTTTTTCAAATTCAGCATGTCAGCTAACTATGCTCGTTATATTCCTGATATGTCAAAATAGCATTTAGTATCAATATTTGCATTGATTATAAACATTGATACTGACAAAGTTGTTAGAAGTGACCAGCAGTGTTAAGAACTTTGCCTCTTGAACGGACAGGCACCAAGCTATTCTTTAATAACATTGCAGAAAGTAAGAAACACCCCTCATGTGCCAGGGATCAGTGTAGGACCTCAAGCAAGGATCTGAGAAACTGGCACTCAGAGCTCACAGTACCTCTAGGAACTCTTGCTCATTGTTTCTCATAATTGAAGCTACTCGGCAGTGACCTTTAGGGGTAACAAATTTTAAAAGGAAATGCTCCCCTCTCTAGGAGCACACAAGACAATATGATGAAAAGGGAACTTCTGCTCTACAGTTACATAGTTATTGCTAGTTTTCACTGTCTTCTTTTGGTTCGTATTCTGGCTAGATAATAAAGCAATTGCCTGGGAGGGATTTTCGAATTCTTCAACTTCGATCAATGCAATCTTGTCCTGAGGAAGAAATAGAAAAGTTTCTGCCAGTACTGTGTCACCCAATGTGACCTGCAGAACATACATGCTCCATGTGCAAGCAGAACAGTTTTGTGACCACATCAACTTCTGAAAACCTCGTGAAACAGGGATGATGTAACAGCGTAGCAAAGTGAAGTTCTTATCATAGGTTGTGTGGCTGTTGAGCACATTGCACATTCAGGATGTCCCTTCACGCATGAACTGCAGAGTAACTTTCCACCCTAATAAAGCACTGCTTAATACTTTCCACACTACAGTTTTGGGTGGACTCTGAAAATCAGGAACTGGGAATTCATCCCTAGAAGACATACGTAAAAGATTTTTGTGCTCAGGTAGTTCCTCCATCACAATGTGCCTCTTTTAGGGTCCTGCATTATAGGCACAACTGGAAGGCGAAACTCAACCGCAAACCTGTCATTTCCTGCTCTAGTTACAGCCACTGCCGCCGTTTCAGTCCAAGGCTTTGCCTGCATTTGGAGGGACATTTCACACCTAATCACAGATCTGGCTCCTCCTTGTCCTCCCAGGCTTGCCTGTGGTGGCAATGTTTGCAGTCTTTGGCCCCTTTGTCCTCGTACAGCTATGGAATTGCTGCTGTAGTCTGGGAATCTGTGTTTTTACCACATTAGCACATGCTGAAGTCTGTCCTGAAACTACACTTGCCCCAGTCTATAAATGGAGGAGTACAGGAAAAAGGCAATTTGGACACTCTCCAAGCCTGTTGCTGCAAAACTCAGATTGTATCACTGCCATGGATGCCATTAGCAGCCTGATTTTTCCTTATATTTCATTCCAGCAGTACTGAGAAGTGTGGAAATAAGACTGTTAGGAATATTTGCAGATCTATAAGACTATACAGCTTCCTTTATGAGTGGTCAGCAGATCTTCAGAGTCATTGCTCCTTTCTAAGTTTTGCGAAGAGCTTAAAGGGGGGAAAAAAGTTCTGGTGCCTCCCTAGAACATTTGTCAATATTATTTTTCTTTCAGTGAACCTGCTGTGTATGCTGAGTTTTGAATTTTCAGTGTCTTGGCAGCAGTCTTGTGGTGAGGCTGATAGCAACAGACTTGCTCAATTCTGTCACAACCTCAAAATCTGTTTGGCTCTAGCTTGATTGTTGCCAGTTTTGGGTGGGTTGGGATCACATGCTGTCATTTCACTAAGGAT
Organism: Gymnorhina tibicen; assembly: GCA_013399875.1. Taxonomy (NCBI): domain Eukaryota; kingdom Metazoa; phylum Chordata; class Aves; order Passeriformes; family Artamidae; genus Gymnorhina; species Gymnorhina tibicen. The sequence goes on from VXAZ01000030.1 coordinate 698,122, forward strand.
GCTGCTTCAGTTTCTTTGAGGGACAAGCATAGGGTCTTCTTGGACCAAAGCCACAATTTATAAATCAATTAATCCTGCTGATGGTCTTAGTGATAATGACGGACCACTAGTTATGCTACGTCTGCTTTAAAGTTTTGTGGGCAGCTGGAAAGAAAAAGACCTGCATGCTGAATAAATCTTTTGGAGGAATGGAAAAACTGAATCTCTGACTCTCTAACCACAAGTGGAAACTTTCTTCAGAGAGATCTGTAACCATGAAACAGCATTCCCATATCTTATTAGGTAACTGAATGCAAGCAAATACTTGTACTGTGAAAGAAGGAGCAGCCGCCTTTCAGAGTGGCAATGACTGTTGGCACTTTAAGGTGTGTTAAATCGTTTCCTATATAACAAATCCCATTTTTCTTGATGCTATGGCTAGACATAAAGTGAATTGGAAGAGAAGGTATTAACACAGCCAGAAGTCCTGTTTTGGTGCTTTTAGATTTGAAATAAGCAGTGAAGTATACCTTGCTCTTCCCTTACTCCTCAAAACACATGGCTAGAGACAGCTCACAGCAGCAGAGGCTAAGGACCAACATATATTCTCAGTGGACATGCAAGTAGTTGGATATTTTATACTGAACTTTTGGCCAGACCTTTAGTGCAAGACCACGTCTTGTTAATGATGACAGCATCAAATATCGAACTGTCAAATGTTCAGAACTAACACTGTTTGCAAATGCAAAGCCAGACTGCAAGGACCATTTAGGCCCTATTAATTCCTTCCTTAGAACCCATATTGTGGATTGCAAAATTTGGTTTAAATCTCATTTAAATCAGGTTTCAGCCAAACTGGTTATTGTTGCATGGCTGAGCAGTGTAAAAAACATCCATCCAGATAAGAATGATGTTCATACAGAAATTTATGGCTTAAATCCCTCAATTTATTTTTTGGGTAGAATGAAGTTTTAGAGCTTACCTACACCAAGACTATCCCAAAGTCATGTCTTAATGCCAACATATATGTTTATACTGACATACAAGTTGTGTTGTGTACCTAGGGTGGCTGATGGCAAAACCAGGGAGGGATAGGATGCTGGACACCTAAGCTGCCTTGCCAGCCAATCTCAGGGAAGTGTTGGAAAATGATCCCAGTCTTGTTAACAGTGGGTGAGCCCATACTGAGGCTGCACAAAGGATGTCATAAGTGCTGTGGTGGCCGCCATGCCATTACTCTCCCCAGTGCTGGGAGCCTCCTCAGAACAGAGCCATTGTTATGCAGGTGGGGGATACCTCTGTGACTGGCTCTGATGCAGTGGGCATGTGTTGCATGCTAACCTGCTCGAGTGACCCAGCCACTTTTGTCTCCTGTCAGGAGAGCCAGAAGAAACCCACTGATAAGAGTTAATCATACCCCTGACATAGCAGTAACCTATTCATTTAAGTAATTTCAGTGTCTATACCTGCTTGTAAATGGCAAATAACAATCACTGCCCTCATTATCAGGCCAGCATCACTCCACCTCCACCACCTCTTGCAAAATACGGGTGTAGAAAAACATGGGCTTGTCATAGCTGCATATAATTCCATTTCAAGTTTTGCACTCACACAGCATGCAGCAATGGCATTATTTAGACATCCATTTATATTCCCCATACAGCTTTGCTTCATTTCTTCCTCTGAGCATTCATGCAATAACCACTGCAACCATAAATGAACCTAAGTAAAAACGTACAGATTTTGCTAATTTGCTTTCTTTCCCTGCAGATATTTGTAATAGAGGTCTCACTCCTGAAGACAGAGTGACATTTTTCATTGTTTTAAACAGAGAACAAGATTATTTCCTCACTATGTCACTGAGTTGTCAGAAATTAATGGAAATATGATTTCAAGTATAGCACAGGTAGACAATGACTCTCTAAAAATATTTTGCTTCTAACCAGCCTCATTTCCTTTTCATTTTCAGGTCAAATGATTCCTTAGCAGGGAATATGAAATGGAGCATGATAGGCACTTTGAAAAGAAAGGGTCAAACCTAAGTACAGTAGACAATCTTCTCTTGTAATAATATGTTCTTGACCTTGCTCTCATAGTACTGAACTGCAGTATTATGAAAATATCAAGACTTCCCAGTTAGTAGGATATTGAAGCTGTCCCTAGAGCAAGTGACATTGGCTTCCTCAGGATACGTACATCTCAGGCAGTGGAAATGGAAGCCTCGATGCAGCCAGCCAGTTGGTGAGTGCACCATGTGCTTGCTACTGGTGGGTCCAGGCAGCTGTCTGCTCCTCCCTCAGCCTCACCTTCTGTTCTTTGGTCAAGCACATCTGCCTCCCTTCCTGTGTAAATAAATTTGTGTTCCAGACAAGATTAAAGGATGTGCCAGCCAGCATCCTTGTACACAGGGACAGAGATGACTGTAGAGAGCTCCCCACCACTGCCAGCATAGACATTGCACAGGGCTGGGGGACACAAGAGGGCTTCGGCTATGGTGGCATTTGGGGCTGGAACAGGAAATCTGGCTACTACCAGTAAAACTTACAGGTCTCACAGAACCCCTCAGATAAATTGCTTCTGATTCTTTCAACAGCTGTAAATCTCAGCTGACTCATTGTGGACCTTGCACACATCAGAACCATTATCCTTCACCTCCTCTCACCAAGCTGCCAAGACCTGGAGCTGTGCTACAACAGAACAAATCATTCAGGAACAAATTTAGCCCTTTTCCTGAGTAATTCACCCCTGTTTCTGAGCAAATCCTATATACGTGATATTTTGAAGGCTTGTTAGTCCTGTTGGCAGGATTTCAGATCCACTGTCTCACTTAACCGAGTTCAGTCCCTTTGTATCTGAATACATGGCAGAACTGCAAGCCTTGGAAAAATGATCCCTAAGTGCTTGATGAGCATCAAGAAAATACATAGGGAGAAAGGGCTTCTCCACTGGTATAAACCCCACTGTATGTGTAAACTGATTCTCATACTTATGTAAGAATGTATTAGGGGATATCACTTCATCACAAAAATTAATTGGAGGATTGGAAACTAAAGCCTGTTCCAGATTCTTTGAACTGAGATCTGAGTTTGAACAAATCTTCAAACTCTTCGTTATTTAGATATTCCATCTGTAAAATTGAGATAATTAATCCTTCAGCTCAGTACTTCAAGATGCCACGTATTATTAATTTTCTCTGGCTCATGGAAGGCATACATCACTGCATGAGCAGTCACTGCTTTAATTTCTTCCCACATACAGAAAAATACAGAACAAAACAATATTGCAACTAGTTTTCTATACTACTGCCCAGGACAGAGTGAGGCTATAGTTCTAGAAGGCATTGTGATAGTTAAACTGTAGTCTTTAGTTTGACCTCCTTAAGTCTACATTAAAACAGAAAAATGGAAATAAATCCCATCTTTTGATAGTCTAGACATGATCTCTGTTTCTATTAGACCTTGTCTTATTTTGGAAAACACAACCAAGGTTAATTAAAGGTTGGGGTTTTTTTAAGAACTTGATTTAGGATATAGGTACATGTTATTGTGAGTCAGCTGGAAGGGCTCAAATTTATAGCTCTGTTTGCTACTTTGTAGAAACTGTGTGTGTTTTTTCCTTGTGTGAAACGCAAGATTGTTTAACCCTGGATGAGAAGGCCATGATGACTTCATCAAAAATGAATTTGAGGCAACTTGACTGTGGCCTACAAATATCTCCCTGGTGAAGCAGCTACTTGTAACATAAAGCTCTTCAAAGAAAAGATATAAAAGCATCCGGTGACTGCAAGATCAAGCAAAAGCAATCAATAGTAAAAACAGTTAAAGAAATGTTGAACAAATAACTCATATATGGAAGGGTGGATTTTACATCACTGGAAATCCTGAAGTCCAAAGCAGATATTAAATGCCAGAGGTGAGGGGGGTGAGATAGCAATAAATATGGCAAGAGTCCATGTCCAGATTATGCAGAACATCAGACAAGATCGTTGTACTGTCTACTTTGATTCTACAGTTATGTACCTGAATTTCCTCTCCATTCAGCATTGTCTGGTCTCAAGATTCCTATTCAGTCCCATGGAACAAAACACAGATATGAATCTGAACCCAAATTCAAACTCTTTCAAAATCTGAGGCTAGAAACCTTGGATCTCACATTCTGGCTTTAATGAATTTTTAAACTGAAAGAGAAAAATGTAGCTTTTAAAAAATGTTCCATTCAATGCTCTCTTATTTGACCACCACCACTTGACATAAAAAAAGCTGTTGGCTGCTTTATAGTGATCAATCCAAGTAACATTTATATGCATTGTTTGGACTCATGTAGTTCTACTGTAGAAAAAGCACTGGTGAAATTTCATGTAAGTGTAGGTAAGAAAAGTGTCAGTTTTCACTTCTGCTTGTTCCATGACTTTGTTTTCTCAAGAGGAGGGATTCTTTCACTAACTGAGCAGGTGAGGTAGCTACAGCATGCTGTACATTCATAATGAATTGCTGTTTGATGCAGCATTTACACTGCACTGCAGGTTTGTAGTTTCATTGTCCCCAGGACCCTGTCCGGTAAACCACAACACAGTCCTTCATCCTGTTGCATCAACCAGTCCCATTCAAACTCATCTGGCTCCCAACATCATCAAATACAGCTCTGGTTTGCCCTGTTGAAGGCAATGAATCATAAAAGCTCTGATTCACAGAATGCTGTTCAGTCATGTCCCTGAGCTTGGCTTTAGGCTGGGTTAAGGTCCTTGGTTCAAAAACACAGTTAACCCAGTGCCAAATACAGTTAGCCCAGTCTGTCCTTCTGCAGGAAAATGCATCTTCTGTCCCCTGGCAATGGTCAAGCAACCTCTGGAAGAGGGTTATGTGGTTATGTTTTTGCAGGTTAGATGTAAACTACTCCAAATAGCTTGGACCTGAACAGACTAGCTGCAAGTTTTACAATACCTTATGCATCTAGTAATGCTATTAGATCTTTGTGCTCTGCTTTAACTGAGTTTTTAGTCCACCAATAATATCTGTTTCTCCCTTCCCTGATAATCTTAATTGAACAAAACATTGCCACAAATAATAAGGTTTCTCACAATTTCAAGGTAAAACCATGATATTTATTGAAAATTAAAGTTGCAATCTGAATATAAGATTGTTTTAATTAAATAAGGACATTTTTTCCAATAACTAACAGCAACACCGAATGCTTTTTTGTTATTTAGCAAAGATATGGCAGAAAATTATTTGAATAAGTCAGTAACACAGTTGAAGAACATTATTGTTGTCAGTCTTGGTGATTCTTCATGGAAGAGCATCCTTCAGATCCCACTGGGGTATCTATATTGAAGCTGTCCCACAGAAAAAAATAGTATTTTGAAAAGCTAGAAAACTCTTTTCTCCTGAGACATAAACAGACCTCTGCCTTTGCTGCTCTGTGTTGTGTGTTTATGGTAGTAACAGCCCAGGAAGCTGTGCCTGCAGCTACGGGGATGTGCGGCTCACTGTGCCCAGGACTGGCACTCTTTGCAGAGATGCTGTGCAAGGATGCAGAGGGCTGTGTGGAGAAACACGGAGCTTGGAGAAACAGCATTGCAGCACATGAAATGGCTTTCTCTCAGCTTCGCAGCTCACTTAATTATGGCCTTTAATTATGGCCCTGTGATGCAGCACAGTCAAACACAGTCCAAGTCATGGCTGGTTTATGGAAATCTGCATCACTACTTTTTCCACCCATGGGAAGAACTTAGATTTTTCACATTTTTTACAACAGCTATGTAAACCTCTGAATATTCTTTCACAGGCAGGCTGGGAGAACCTGCCAGTAAGAAGCTACAGTAGCCATGTCCTGGTCTAGGCAACCTCAGATTCCAGACTCACCTGGGGTTCTTGCTTTGGACACCAGCCTGGGGACATCCGGTCTATTTTCATTTCAGAAGCTGCAGATGCCTGTGGTCACCAGCAGTGGTGACAGCCCTTCCTGGGCACTAGGCCCGGCGGCAGTGGTGGTCTTGGCAGATGTTTTGGACCTGTTCTCAAGTAACACCACTGAAACTTCAGGAGTGCTGAAGCAGTCATACCAAGAGAAGTGTGGATGGCTCCCATTCGTTTCAATGGATAACCAGCTGTTGTGACTGACTGCAGAAATTTTAGCCACCACCTTTATGAATCTTTTAACTTTGGGTGAGCACTTCACAAACACAATCCACAGAGCTAATGCATGCTTGGCCCTATCACATTCTGATGTTTTCCTCATTGTAAGAGATTGTCTACAAGAATTAAACTGTAAATCTGAATATGTTAACTGTCATAAAAGATTCAGTGACTTATTTGTATAATTGAGAACCTCAAGCAAAAACAGGATATTCATTGTCACCCTAGTGGCAAAAATATGCTGGATTCCCAGGCTATGTCTTGCTGAATGAGGTAGATCCTCTACAGGACTCCAGAAAACAGCAGTGAAAGCAGACAGTTTAATAAATGAGTATCATTTTGTATCTATGAGCAATATCTTTTCTTTATAATACAAAGTAGCTGTGGTATTTAGTCTAGATAATATATTCTGCTTCCACTGTTGGTATTGATGTCCTTTCAAGTGAACAGAATATGCAGCCAATAATGAGCTCTTGCTGTTAAGATGTTCAGAAACTAAATAATTAACGATGTTGATACATTAATTAGGCTTCAAAGTTGAAACTGCCTTTGCAAACCACATTTCTCTGGCTCTTGGTTCAGCAAAGCAGGTGAGGACTGGCTGAAAGCTAAACAGCTGCAATCTCTCTACAAGCACATGCATTAGAGTTGCAGGTCACTTCTAGACCAGAAGTGCCACCTGCCTTGCTAACACTGTTTTGAGAGAATAACATGCCTTCTTTAAACCATCTTCTTTCCACTTTTTTAGTGCTCTCCACCCCTGGCACCTTGCTGTGTGCAGTGAAGGAAAGCAGACCCCACACCACAGCAAAGGAGGAAGCAATTTCCCCAGGTCTCAGCTCCTTTGAGGCTCCCACAGTCACAGAATCATAGGGTGGTTTGGGCAGGAAGGGACATTAAAGATCATTTAGTTCCAACTTCACTGCGATGGGCAGGGACATCTCCCACTAGACCAGGTTGCTTGGGGCCCCATCCAACCTGGCCTTGAACACTTCCAGGGATGGGGCATCCACAGCTTCTCTGGGCAACCTGTTCCTGTGCCTCACCACCCTCACAGTAAAGAATTTGTTGCTAATATCCAATCTAAACTACCCTCTTCCAGTTTAAAGCCATTTCCCCTTGTCCTGTCACTACATGCACTTGTAAAAAGTCCCTCTCCAGCCTTCCTGTTGGCCCCCTTTACGTACTGAAAGCTACTATAATGTTTCCTCAGAGCTTTCTCTTCTCCAGACTGAACAACCCAACTATGTCTAGCCACAGAGATGCTTGTATGAATATCTGGATGCCCTCAACATTTCCAATACTGGATGCCATGGGAAAAATGAGTTTTTCAGAGTATCTCATGAAGTATTTGAATTTCAACAGCCTTCCCCATTCCTTGGCCTACACCAAGAATGGGTAGCCAGTCTGCCTACCTTGCCTCTTTCCCAGTATTTCTTTTAGGGATGGCTTCCAGGCTAAGGACACACCAAGAGGCATTACAGCTGAAGAGAACTGTGTGCCTAGGTCAAAAGGAGCAGAGAAGGAAGTGATGCAGTTGCTATTTTATTAAGCATTTACAAAGACTGCAGTCCTTTTACTTTCTAAAACAAGAAACAACAGGATCATGCAATTAAAGGCATGTTTACCCAAAATATATAAAGCACTGAATGTTAGCCAAAATCAGTATTTCAAGGTAGGTGTTGCTTGCACTGACATATGAACTTCTGACTTCCCTTTATCTTCTTCCAATGACACTGAGATTGGAGAAAACTCAAAACAAAGTCTAGTGCGGTTAAACTCTGCTTCAGAGAAAGATCCTCCAACATGGTTTACCTCTTGCAAACCAAAGGATGTAGTTTTCCACAGCTGATTCCTAGGGAAAGACTTAATGAGAGCAGTCCCTCTCACCTGGGCAGTCAGTCTTTCAGGGTCACATTACTGGAGTACAAGAAATGTGGGAAGGGAGAAGTTGTGCTTTGTGCTATGAAAAAACGTGCTGGTTTATATACTGAGTCATTACTGTATGGATATTGTTTTAAAATATTTGACCTGCTGAGGCCTTATCTGCTGTGGCTTATGTGTACTCAGCTAGCACAAAGACTTGGCCACTCACATTAAATTACTTGTCTCTTTTCCCCTCACTGAACTTTAGGCTTGAGCAATATCAGCTAGGAAACAGACTTAATCCAGCATTTTACAAGCACCATGGTAAGCATTTCACTGCCAGAAAATGAAAAGAAAAAACTTCTTCACTACAATTATTATAGAATTGAACTACTGAATTGGTAGTATGTAAACATAATCCAGGAAAACATACAAAATCAACATTCTGCGTACATTAATGAGTGGACTGTTCTTAATGAGCCTCAGGGTTTAAGAACCTCAATTGAAATGGAAGCATAGACAGAAAAATGGAAGGTGTGATTGAAGTGCCACTGTACATACAGATAATTGTGAAGAAATTAAAGGAGAAAAAAAGTAAATTACAAAATTATTGACACAGATGTATTCGTTAGTAATATAATATAAAATCAAAGTGGGCATACTTCGTGCTAAAGGAGTTCCACAAACTATTTCAAACTTGGTTTCCTACCCGTTTGTGTCACTTCTGTACCTGGTGTTCTCTGTGTTTCATAAGAGTTAATTCTTTTACCTTTCATCCCTGCCATGGAACACAGAAATGTTACTGCTTGTGGCCCTGCAGACTGGCACACTCTGGAGTGTGGTCAGGTTGTTGTCAGCTCTGTGACTTCCTGTCTTTAACCTGAGATGAGATGCACAAGGGTGATGCTGCTGCAGTGCCAGTGTCTGCTTTGAACCCTCCTTCTGTCAGCAGGTACAAATGTGTGCCTTCACTCTCACCCTGCTGCTCCTGGTTGATGGATACACTGGTGTTGCTTGCACATGCAGGACACTGTGTGTGCATGAGGTGAGGGAGAGATGTGTGTGATCCTTCAGGGGGTCATTAGTCTTAGTGCACTGTTCCCCTTCTGCTCTGTTTCTCTTTAGTACCTGTTTAGCATAAATTTGCTTCCTTGGGAGTCTTTCCATGTGGCCCATCTGTACAACTTCCCAAACTTTTACCTTTGCAAACTATGACAGTGATGCCTGTTGTCTCACGGCAGGGTAGCCAAGAGTTTCCACTTTTACTGGACTCTGTTACTTAATAGAGTTCAGGATTTGCAGCTTTCAGCATCCAAAGTCTGAATTGTATTTCTCATGGACATTGTGGACACAACACTTCTGTCTTTGACGCGGTGGCTTTGGCATATATATTGTTTTGCACATACATAAAGATGTGTTTTTCTGTAAGGGCAGATCCATGTCTAGAGTGTGCTTTCTCTTAAATGCTTTTCCCTGTGCTTTCTGAGCTTGCATTTTTCTGGGCATTATCACAGTTCTGCCTGGAATGCATCAAAATTTCTCTCCTTCTCTCCCTTCATCCTACACTTACTTTCTATTCCCATGCTGCTTCTTTCCCGCAGTCCCTCTGGCTCTTTAATCAAGGAGTTTTACAGTAGCCAGAACAGTGGCTGTCCTGAATGCCATTTTCTTCCATATTATTCGTCTTAGTCTTATGAATAAAGATAATGTGCTTAGTCTTATGAATAAAGATAATCAGAAATACGTGATCAGAAAAGCGAGCCACCTTTTCAATGTTTTGCAATCCTGTGCGTCCTCCAGACAGCTTCACACCTGCCTAGAGTGTGTGTAATGTGGGGGGAAGTGCCATTTGAGTTGGGACTCTTTTAAATGAAAGTGTTCCTAAAAGTAACACAAAAAACCAGGATGGTTGAAAACACTACACGAGCGACCCACCAGAGCTCCAGACCCACACTGACAAACTCCTTAATCCATCAGGACTGCAGACTTTGAGAAAACTGCATTTCTATGAAGAAATATTTAAGTTTTGATGCTAGCGAGAAAATTTCTTGTGTTTTTGGACACCAGAACTCTTTACCAAAAGCCAAAATTCCAGTGGTAATTCTTTACCTTGTTCTTCTGCAGCACCTTATTTGCTGTTTAACTGCTGCTTCCCATGCTAATGCTGGATGCAGTATTTCAGTAGGATGGAGAGCCTGGGAAGTACTTTGGGATAGATAGGGTTAGCAAAAGTGTGATCCTGCTGACTGACTTCACCTTCACACTCAGTTTATCACCCAGAAACAGCACCACTGAGGCCAGGGTTTTTATCAAAGTGGTGACAGAGGACAGTCACACTCCTAGTTCTCAAAATTCTTGCATAGCTCTGATTCAAACCTCATGTGTGAGTAAGAGAGGTCTAGAGGGCAAGAAGTTAGATGCACTGCAATAGCAGGGATGAGGATGAAGTGTTAATCAGGAAGGGAAACATGTGTCTGTAGCTCCCACATTGGTGATATCCCAAGGATATGTGACGGGATTACACCTGTGCATCCCCTGCACCAAATCCCACCCCTGTTAAGGTTGTCCCTGCTGTGAATGAAAGCAGGCAAATTGCTCTCTGCAAGCAGTTCCATACCGGGAGACAGACCCTCTGGGAGCCTGCCCATCATTTCCGTTCCCTTCCCCTACCTCTGCAGGGCCAAGGCAGGAGAATGGGGCTGGATCATCTGGTCCAGGGTGCAAAATCAACACACACACTTTAAATGGAAAAATGCATTTCAAAATACAGTGACTCACAGGGCCCTTTTCTTTTCTGAAAGATCGCAGTACCTCGCACCTCGTAAGTTTGCCCCTGATTATAGAAACAGCTGGAGAGAAGCCTTGCACTCTCGCCTGAAATATGCACTTTGGATGGAAAATAATTTTGGTCTTAAGTGTTGCAAAGCAAAACCCACCTCAACAGGAAGCTCTCATGACCTGATGTTTTCCCTCTGTGTTTTTCAGATGAAGGAGCCCCAGAGCAAAGGAGATTCGCTGCCCAAGCCAGAGCCCAGGACCCTCTGGAGTGGTGAGGACACAGGTACGGGCGGTGTGCTGCAGGGCAGGCAGTGGGGCTAAGCGGGCAGCGTGCTCTGCTTCTGATGCACCTTTATTCTGGGCTGAAGTGCTTTGTCTCCAAGCCAAGCCTAATTGAAGGATGTTTTTCATGTCAAAATGAGACGCAGGCTCTCACTCACTGAGTGTTTGTTGGGCGAAAACAACAACAACCTCACTTGCGTGCACGGCCGCAGCGCACAATGTGCAGCACAAAGGCTCCAGAGGAATTATGCCATGACATAATGAGGAGAAACAACAGAATTCTAGCAGATCTGTTTAATAAGCCATCAGACACGTTTCAGCATTGACCTGCTGTGCGAGCAGAGCTCTCGTTAGCTACAGCTAGAGTCCTGTGAATGCATCTGAGGCCAAAAGTGGCCACTCAGTGACCCCTGATCTCTATGCAGAGTTAAACTGTGCACAAAGAGGAGCCTCACTAGTTTTGGCATAGATAGAATAAATTGAGTATGTCAAGCTCACATGCATTCTTCTTTCTCCATCTCCTTTCTGTCTTGGAGTTTTGCTTTTTAGAGGGATTTGGATTTTTTTGGTGTGCTTTTTTTGTCTTTATTTCCCTTTGCCTAATCATAAGCTTAGATATTATTTACAAATGAAAAGTAGACCAGATTAGCTTGGACTGTTGATACTGTGGTTAGATGACATGTCAGAACTGCATTTAAGCCAAGGAAAAAATTACCCCTAAAAATGCTGTGACTACACAGTGCAAATGTCCCAGTAAACATAAACTGCTCCTAACATGACAGTAGATGTCTGATCCTGAGGCAGATTTCACTTGGATGTTTTGGGGATTTTTTTCCTGCTTTCTTTGCCATTTTTGCAACTGTCATCCTGGGAAAATCCCAGAAGCCTCTGCCCCCATTAGGAGGAAATCTTTCACTTCCTTGCTTTGATTTTGAATGCTTAATGCTCTTGGTTAATTCCCCTGACCTATAACCAGTCTTGGCTTCTATGCATAGACATTAAATCCTGATCTAGATGATAAACTTTTATGAAACAAGTTTAGAAATACATTTAATTAGCTTAACAGGCTCACTCAGTCATGAGATTTCATGGTAGTGTGTGAGTGTTGCAAATTACACTGATTCCTAAGCAGTGGCAGCTATAGCTATAATACACTGTTTTTAAAAAATATGGTAGTCCACACAGGGAAGCCGATTTAACTAATTTGAGTGGTGTTTTCTTCTGCCCGAAGTGCACCAGGCCAGTGATTACCCCGCTATGAGCTATGTGTGCAGTGGGAGGGCTCTCAGTGTCCGTTTGCTCACTCCTGCTCTCTCTTCACTGCCAAGTTATTGTCTTCTCAGTTAAGTCCACAGCTGGCTACACATGAAACCACATCTGGGGAATGACCCAGTTAAAAATATAGTATTTAGGGACCACTTCTTGGCAGTGGCAATGAGATGGGGATGCTGGCTGTTCTTTTTCTTACCCAGGTTAATTGGGTATCCAGGCTAATTTCAGTTAAAGCAGAAAAAGTGCTCACGGTTTACTAATCTGGGACTTCGTCCCAGAGTATTTGAAGTTTAAGGGCTCTTCTGCCAGGACACAACTGCCAATTGTAGAGATTACAATTTCATGCCCATGGCATTTCTCTGTTTAATGAAACATCAACTTTTTTTCTACTTTTCCCTCATCTTTTCCAATAAAGCCCTATTTCTCAACACAAAAACTAGCTCGATTAAAAATGTGATAAAAGTGCTCTAAAGGCACAGCTTGAAATTCAGCTTTGCAACTTACAGAAGAGAATTATTTTACATTTGATTTTTCTTTTGATGCATTCGTTTATACACTACAACATGGTAGCAGATCAAAGGTCTAATAAAGCTTAATTGCAGTTAATATACATGTCTCTCTATGTGTCATACTGAACTTGCACTAAAAAAGAAATGTAACAGTCTGGATTGAAGACATGCGAAGTCCTTCCAGATTTACCTGAAGGACAACCTTGAGCCACTGGTGTCAGGCAGGAAACAGAACTCCATGGTGAATCAGATGCTGCAATTTGGAAGATCTGTGATGACTTCACATTCTAAATTTTTTGTAAAAATTGTGCTTCCAGTACTTGTATCTCCGAAGAATTTTTCTCAAATAAAAACCAAAACCATCATTTCACCTGAATTCAGACCTCTGCAAAGGGGGTGGTGCTGTCACAGTTGTCACTGGTTTCTGTGACAAAAAACAGACACCATTCTTCTGACTTACAGGAGAACTGGCTGAAGAGGAGAAGAATCAGTCCCTATCTGTGTCCTTTTCTCTCCCTTGACTATGAAGGAAGGCTGGATGAGCAGGGTTTAACTTATTCCTGGAGATATTAAGTGGCAGGGAATCCTTGATGTCCATTTTCCTGGACAGCCCATGCAGATATAACACAGAACTAAGTATTTGTGGGGTTTAACACTTGTTTGTTGTTTTTTAATTTGCATATTTTTCTGTTGATTTATAAATCTGGCACCCAACCTACCATACCATATGGTGAAGGAGGTCAGCACCAAACTGGCCAAACCAGAACCCTGGATGATTCCTTCCAGAGTATGGCATTAGGTGAGGTTTCCAGAGGATCTGCTGCATTGCTGCCGTCGTGGGGGATGAAGGTAAAGGAGGGCAAGAGGATGAAAAAACACCAGTTGAGAAAATAGCAGAGTGATGAGGAGGTACCATACCCAGATGTGACCTTTTCTCTTGCCCTAACATTTCCTTCACAGTATCCCTTCCAGATAATATCCAAACCGTGGCTCTATTATGTTTGAGGTCGTGTTTCCCCAGAAGGGATCCACATTTTGGCAAGACCTGCAGGCCTTATAGGAGAGCATCATATGTTCGAAAAGCAGTAAAGGGGCCGTCATCTACAAGCTTTTTGTGTGTTATGCACACAGCTAGGCAACAAATCACACAAATGCATGGGTTGTTGCAAGATTAATAGGGTAAAGCTCTAGGAGAATGTGGCACAGAGAAGAAGCTGAGTATCAGGAGTCTCCTGGTTGCTCATTTCTATTGATTGGCTCCTGCCCAAGGAGAACTATTGCTGTGAATTATATAGACATTAAAATAAACTAATTTAAAAGATCATCTCGAATGAAGATCCTACAGGAAGAGTTGCTATAATTTTCTGTATTTTTTGATGTTGCTTGTAAAAGTGACCTTGACAGTGGGCATGTGCTTATGTTGCTTCCTTACAAGGAAAAAATACAATTTTTTTTCTTTTGTGGTGGTAGCCCAAGGTTTCTCTGTATTATATTTGTCTGCATTACATTTTGCAAAGAAGTCTGTGTGACCGCACTTCTCAAAGGGTGAGGTTTGCCCAGGAAAGGGGAACCCAAACCAAGGCAGAATATACTGCAGCAGCATGCTGGAATCCATCAGCCCTTACCACCACACAGCAGAAATGGATCCCGTAACAGAACAGCCTCACTGAGGAGACTTTTAATTCTTTTCACACCAATGCAAATGCTCTGAGGTAAATGTGTTTCAGAAGAGAGAAGGACTAAGCACTTGCTAAGCACTAGCCCCTAATTACCTTTCAAGGCCCTAGGCAGAGAGCAGGCTGTGCCCAGACTGATTGCCTCAGGGAAGAGTTGAAAGCCTCTTCAAGGACACCTACTTCTTCAGCTCCTGCACAGCTGACGAGAGACTTCTCTTCATGTGGAGAAGAAACTATGTTTTAAACTTTTCCATGTAAACTGTAGCAATTACTGATGTCTAAGACTGTTTGAAACCCTTAGAAATCTTGCCACTTCTCAGGGGCTAAGGGGTGTGATCTCAGTCACTGGCATAGATTAATTTTAAATTATGTCAACAATCACAATGCTCTTTGATATCCTCTGCAGTCTCAAGCAGATCCTTATATATGCTTTGTCACTCTACTTTTTCTCCGAGGACAATTTGTGAATCAATTCAGTGGTGAGGGAAATGAATTAAAAACCTTTTATTATAATGAGAATTTAATACGTTCAAGCAAAATTGCTTAGTTTACCTGAGATATGCTATCATTTTTATTTAGTCTATTGCATCATTCTAACAGCATTGTCTTGAAATAATTACTGAAGAAGACAAGCTCTTGTCTGTGTAAAACACAACAGTATAAACTCATTTACTGCAAATTACTGCAGATGGGAAATTGCTGTTGCTTTTAATATAGCTGGACAAAAAATAAGATTGCAAGTATGTTAAAAGAAAATGCAAGACTGTGGCTTACAACCTGTCCTAAACCAAGTATTTAAAGCATCCCAGTAAAAGTAAGTGAATTTATTCATACCAAGGAATTGGAAACTTTAAAATAAACACCTCCCCATGAAAAACATTGGATGCCTGTAGACAGTCCCAAGGAAAAAATAATTGAACAAAGATCTCATTAGAGTAACTCAGAGAAAAGACATAAATATTTAAGCAACAAATAAAGAATGTTCATTCTAGAGGCACACATATACAGCACTACATGGATGTGAATCACCCCACTAAAACTAAAAGGCTACTTGTCTACCTAAAAATAAAAACCGATGTCTGCACTGGTCTGTAGAACTGAGAGTACACATTCTAATACAGGGTGACCTACCATGACCTGGGCTCTATAGATAACCTTTAAGCTCAAGACCAGCCTGACTGGGGGATAGAGACACTTCTCCACACACTCAAGCTTTTTCCTTCTAGGTCTGTTGGTACATAACAGATGTATCAGAATCCCAACACAGTTTTAACAACAGAAAGTACGGGTTCTGCTCTGCTGGGCACGTTTCCTGGGCTCTCAGCATTGATGTGCATGCACATCTTCCAGCACTCATTTTGAAAGGGAGTAAAAATTGAAGGGATACTATCTGCATGAGATATATCCCATTTAAAGCAAGAGTTAGAGGTATTTTATTTATGCCAGAATTACCTTAGCTGTTCAAGTTGGTTTATATGATCCTTCACTTAAAAAAAAGATAAAATACATTCTTCCTTCTCCCGTTCAGGAGGGATTGGCTAACTGAGGGACAGCAGAGAGAACTCTACATTAAGTGTTTTGAGGGGACAAACACATGTTTGTGGTATTATACTGCTGTTTAGAGGGGCCCTGTGGATCACTCATCCCACTCCAAGGCCAGACTATGACCAGTGCTGGAGCAGGTCAGTGTGGCTTTTGTCTGGTCAAGGCTTGGAAACCCCCAGGGACAGGGTTTCCTCCAGCTCTCAAAGCAGCCTGTACCCAGGCTGCACTATGCTCCAGGTGGGCACTTTGTTTTCTAATGGCCAAGCTGAACACTCATCTCGCTGCTATTGCCTCCTCTTGCATCTTCTGTCACCACTGGGAAGAGTTTGGTTCTGGCATCATCGCAGCTCTTGATCCTGAAGTCATAGGCTGCTGCTCAACTGCCTTTGGCCTCCTCTTCATCAGATTATAAGCTCAGCTCTTCAGCCTCTCATCAGTGGTATGGTGCACTTGAACCCTGATCAACCTAGCAGCCCTCCACTCTGGCTCCCTCCAGTTTCTTAACATCCGTCTTGAAGTGGGTGGCCAAAACTGTTCTGTTTTCCACATCCTATTTGAATTCACCCTACGAAATAAAAATATGAGAAATTATCTCTTCTACTTGAAATAATTTTGAAGATGACTTTGAACTGTTGATGTTCCACTGAAGGTGACTGTAGCTGATGATGTTGCTTTCAGAGTGCTGGCTTCAACTTGAAGCAGCCAGGAAGAAAGAAAGGCCTGAGAGAGAAAAGAAGGTGAAATGATGAAGCAGATTAAGGCAAAAATATCACTCCAAGGAGTAGTGGAAAGGTTGGAAAGAAGACAAAGGAAAAAAACAAGGCTGAAAAAGAAGACATGATAAAGACCAGGAGCAGTGCAGGAAATTACACCATGACAGTTTTGTTACACTGTGATCCAGGACAAATGTAGACTAATATGATCTACTTAGCAAATGGGGATGGTCAAGTTTCAAATCATTTAAGCTAAGAAGTTTAATTCTCCAGAGAGGGGAAAGTCAATGGCAAAAAGAGTCCTCCAAATAATTGTCTCGCTCTACATCATTAAGCATGTTTCTCAGGAGCTTTATGATGCCAGACCTTGAAATATATCTTTCATTTATTTCAGTCCCTTTATAACTCTGCAGGAGAATTGCATTTCTGTTTCAGAGTGGAAGGTCCAAAATATCCTTTGTTAGGGATTTTGTCTCAGCTTTCTGTGCTGCTCAATTGCACCAGCATACCCAAGCTCTCCTCTCTGCCTCCCAGCTGACTGAGGAATGACTTAATAAGGGGAATCAAATCTGGAATTTGAATTGGCCCTCCTGGAAATGCTATTTGAAGTCTTCCAAAACAATGAACAAATTGTCCACACAAGGACTTCCTCTAAAAATTACTTCATTGCATTGAGGGCAGTACACTACCCTCCTCACAACTCTGCAAACATCTGACTAACAGCAACTTGCTCAAGAGAAAATGAATAAGCAGAACTTCACTTTACACAAGAAGAACTGTCACATTTTTGGACTTTTTCCTTGGTCCTGGAAAAAATGATCACGTGACAAAACCAAAGGAGTGAAGAACCCTGACATCACGAGGGCTGGCAGTGTACTTCAGACCAGACAATGTTTATGGAAAGATGAGGGCTAAATTTCTATCCTGTCAAATCTGTGCATGGTAAAGAAGTGCCTTGGCAGGCGGGATCAGAAAGGGTTTTCATCGTGTTCGCACCTTGCTGCCGTGCATATTTCCCTGGAGTTTTTGTAGTGCAGATGTATTCCAGAGTTCTTGGAGGTAAAAGTGAAAAAATTCCTCTCAGAAAATACAGCCTGGGAAATAGCCTTCTCTTTTTATAGAAGTCAGAGCATTGTTTGTGATTCTTGCAGCCCAGAATGGCTCTACGACACTGCTATTTCCGTGGGATGTTGTGTTTGTGCGACCTGCCTTCAGCTGTTGTGCCATGTTGCTATGTGCAAAGGCTGACAGCTGGTGTGTTTCGCTCCAAATTAGTGCCTGCCTTTCACTCCAGAGTGAAGTAATACCTAAATGCAGGGCCAGATTCCAGTTCTCTATGGAAATGCCCCCAAAACAAGTGAAAATACTACCAAAACACATGCTTTGTACCCATTTCCTGATCAGTCACACGATACTTCCTCTTTCTATATGGAGTTCCCCACACACTCCCACACCAGTTCCTTTTTTTTTTTTTTTCCTTTCTTAGCAGTCTAAACATGTCGTGTTGTGAAAAGAATTCAGCATCTCAGCAGTTCCACATTTCATGTAAGCCGGCTCCACAGAAGTGTCAGGATGCTGAGCCACGCTCATGGATGATGGCATATAGCCTGGAAGCCTGTTTTTCTTCCCGTAGAGCCAATTCAGAGTAAAATGTGGTTTTGAAATCTATTTTAAGATCTCCTGTGAAAATGACGGTGTCTTAAGAAACAGGACTTTTTACAAGTCCATAGCTGTAATATATTAAGAAAATAGTTTTTAACCAGTTTAGTGTTCTTAAATTGCTTAAAGAGAATTTGAATTGCCTCTTTGTTCCAAGTAAAGGTTCTCTTGGTCCAGGATCTCATCTCCAGTAATGGTTCATGTTAGATGCCATGCAGAGATGTTTTGCAGTCTTCAACAGTACTGGAAGTCCTTTAAGCATCAGATGGTGACCTAAAATAATAGCTGCAAATTTTTTTCTAAGTAATCAGTAAAGCAAAAGAAACACAGAAATAAAGGAAATAATATTCTCAAAACACACTTGATAAAGGCAAGTGAGTGAACACTCAAAGCTTAGCTTCATTATAGGGGGTTTCTGTGAATTTGAATCTTGTAGCTGTGCTGCACAAGGTGGTCCATTGATAGTTTTCCAAAAAACTAAATAATCCCTGAATTAACAGGACTTGAGAGACACTTTTAAAGGCAAAAGATACTGAGAAATGTTCAGAGATGTTTATGTCCTTTCCTGGCAGCCGCAAATAGGCTTATTTAACAAAGTGGGACCTGATGTGTCGGTCTCACAACACTCTTCAATATTTAAAAATACCACATCTGAGAACAAAAATGTGTATAAAGAGAAAACACTCATTATATTAATGAAATAATGTTGGTTCTCACAGTTTCTAACCTCATAATAGCCTTGCCCCCACTCCAAGAACAAAACACATTTTCCTATTAAGCTGTTTTTAACAAATATGTTCACTAGTTCATTAGTCACTACTGTACATATAAGAATGTTTCAGTGAGCACAAATGCATGAATAGAAGTCATTTTATATTATTCTATGATTCAACTCACACAAACAAAGTGACTTGGAAGTTCGCTGGTTGTGGTTGCAGCACCTAAAGACAAATATACTTGAAATAATCAAGGCGAATGCTCTGGGGTTTGAGTGATTCCAGACCTTTCATCAGTGTGACCTGAGACTAGATGAAAGAGTTGTAAATTCTGTGTATGCTGTTCAACATAGAAGAGTTAAACAAGATAGAATAAATATGTATGAATTTAAATACTCAATCACAGCAATAAATATATATATATACATAATACTAAATATGAGAAAACTGTGGTCTGTAAGAAATACTTCACAATGCTATCTCCAGACAAAGCTGAGCATACTTTACTACCATGTACTATCCATTTTGAAACAGATACTGTGAAATCAAAATAGGATTAGGCAGATATAGAGTTACTACTCAGCTGAACCTGGCATATGCAGATCATTGTGTATTTCATACTTTCATATCTCAAACACTGGCACAAACAGTTTTTCTTCCTTTTCTGAGAAGCAGTTTTCTTTCCTTTCTGTGCCCCTTGTCTGCCACTAAGCACTAAGGAACTCAAAACTGTGGATCAGGTCAAAAACAGAGTGCTACTTTCAAACCTCGTGGAACTTGGGAGAAGACAGCATTTGACTTTGATCCTGAGTCCAATAGTTGCGATTTAAACCACTGTTTTGAGTCAGTCAGTCTGGGTCAGTCACCAAAGGAGCGAAACTGCTGTCAAGTTTTGCTTTGTGGGAGGGGGGCTATATGTCCAATGAGTTGAGCATGGGATTGAAAGTCACAAGCCTTACAAAACGTTTATTCTATTTCAGGCTCATCATATGACAGTGACCCAAGCCATCCAACTTCCCCATCTCCTCATTCTTTAAAATGTCACTGTTAATATTCGCCTGTGTGAAGGTTTAAAGGGCTCAGGATAAAAACATGCATAAGTGAAAATCATTGCTGAGTGAAAATCATGAATAATAGCGCTGCTAAGAGAGTTCCCTATAACTGTAGAGAAGTCCACAGTGCTATGCTTTGCAAGTGACTAAATGCTGCCATTGGCAGCTAAATTATGCTTAGCCTTTCTGCATTTAAGCTTTAAATTTGCTCTCAGTGGTTCATCTGTCTACACTAGTGGTAGAACACCAAAGGCCAAAAGTCTTGTTTCCAGTCCCCTATCTCATTGGACAGTACATTGCTTAATCTCCTTATGCTTTAATTTCTTCACCTGGCACTTTATCTGTATTTCTAGAGAACTCCACTGTCAACAAAATACAGGCTGCTTAGTAATGTTTCCTATTCGCAGCAAGCTAAGGCATGTTCGCAACAAGTCAGAGTTCCAGGACTTAATTTTTCTGATGCCCTATCAAAAATACATAGAGGTGGTTGATTCTCTTTCTCATGATCTTCTTTTTATTAAAAAAAAATTAAAATAATTCTATAGCATTATTAAGCCTGTCGTGTGTGAGAGATCAAGGCATTATACTCAGCTAGGCAGAGAAGTATTGTGGTATCTCACTGAGGGTACAGAAATTAGTGTCACACTGTATTATTATGTACATTATGTACCAGCCACACTGCATTCACTGGCAATCCAATAAGCTAGACCTGCTCTTCCCCATTCCTGCATGCAAGCATTTTCTGAAAAAAAAAAAATCATATAAGGTTCTGATGGGAGCATTACAGAAGTATCACAACTAGTTGGAGCATGGCAAACTTGCAAATCTGTATTCCTTTTTTTTTTACAAGTTTAAAATAACAATGCAGCGAAGGTGTGTAAGATCAATGGCACTATGCCTTGCCCACTAAGTGGGCTGGGACACGTCTGCCTCCAGCTTCAGCTGTGCCAGCTGAAGAGGCTGTGCCCAGCTGCTCATCACCCGGCTGACTAATGCAAGTCAGTGGGAGCTCCCACATGGAGATCTGCCAGCTGATCCAAGGGTTGGTAACACCCACCATGTGGGTGCTGATGAGCAGATGCAGATGCACGGGGGCGAGGAAGCCCTTGCCGCAGGCTGGAAAGGTCATATACTCACAGCCTGTGGTCCACTGCATGACTGTGCATGGCTGAGTGTCCGTGCTTGTCAAGCCTTGTGATTCTTATCCCTGAACTGGATGAAAATTGGGAGATAGTCAAAAATAAGTTAAGAGGAAGAGACAAGAAACCTCGGAGGTAAAGTTGTTGGACCTGATACACATTGCAGCAAATGCAAGACTTGTTAGGCAGACAGCCAGGTTATATTTTCCAGCATCTTTTGGGCTTGAAGTCTAGTAAACCTATGAACAAAACACTTGAGCTTCTCTTTGTGGAGTCACACAACGCATTTACAAAAAAGTAAAGGCAGCTTCTAGCAAAGTAAATAAAACCCATATCGAAGCTTTCCAATTCACTTTAGGGCTTAAGGTGTTAAAAAAAATGGACTGATTGGAACACTACAAAGAGATTCACAGTGTAGTGAATGACTGAACAGGTTTGAAAATGGCATCTGGAAGTGAAAAAGAGAAATTAATGCTGGGAATATTTGTGGCTTTTTCTCTCTGTGTCTGCGTATGGAACAGCTGTGGGACTTCTTTGTCTTACAGTAATATTCTTTGTGGTGATTTGTGTGCTGTGGGAAAAGCACTTTCCAACATGAATGGTGGCAGGTGGTGCTACCACTTGCCAGTTCAATGTGAATATGGTTATACTTCCTTCCTTCCCCACAAATCTGGATTCAGGTCCTTCCTGGAATAACAGCCTTTTAGGTGCCAGTGTTCCAAGTCCCTCATTTTTCACTGTGATGAGTGGCTCCTGGTGGGAAGGGAACCAGGGATATAGTAATATCAGATACCTCAGTAGCATTCCTCCAAGGTACAGCAAATGCCTGCAGTGCCTGCTCTGGCTCTTGCCATCCAAAACTGTCTGTTTACAGTGCACGTAATTACACAAATAAGGTTGGCAGATATGGAATATATATTGCTGTACAGTAGTCTTAATCTAGATACTAGAATGGGAGAAAGTTAGCTCTACATTTAATTTTTGGTTCTGCCACAGACCTCCCTCAGATGAGACACATTGTCTACCTTCAATTCCCACCTTTGTAAAATAGAACTAATACTTTCACATCTCTCTGAGATGATATCAGGCTCAGTGCAAGGCAAGATAATGTCAATTAATTTTAAGAAAACTGGTATGTCTTGTATATCCACTGCAACACACAACCACATAGGGCTGCTAGTTGGAAGCCGACATGTGCAATTCAATCTTGAGGAGCACTATGGAGAGCTATAACAATGTTAAAAGTATTCTTTCAGGTCCATCAATAAACTGGACTAAGGTTGGGAATCTCTGGCTAACGTATACGGTGTTTAAACTTACCACAGGATTTTTTCTTTTATGTAAATATCAATAGATCAGGAATAAAATGACCAGCTCTCTCAATGTGCGTTGACAAAATGATCCTCTAAAACGATTCCACGTCTTTTACATGCAAAGCTTCAGAAAAAGGAAAAAAAAAGAATCACCCATAATTCAAATCATAACCTCTAGTTATCTGTGGGTTTCAGGACCAAACTCCTTCAACTAAAGAGTAGACACTGCCTGATTCAGGCCACAGATGCACTGACTTGCTTTCAGGATGCTTATTCGTCTCTTCTGACCAAGGAGGGTACCTTTGGTGACTACATGCCTAACTCAAGTAACAAAACTTAAGGAGAGTAAATACATTATGAATGAATACATAAATATTTTTACTCTATTTTGGACCAGTTACCTAGGGCAAAATTAGCACTTCTTCCCTTGCTCTCTGTCTTAGACTAATTAATCTATGCTCAGAAATACTATAATAACCCCACATTTATCTGGGTCCTGCAAGGGACCCAATATCTCCTAAAATTATAAATCACTAAACACAAATCACTATAGATAAAGCCCTGTTCAGCATGCGTGTTTTGCATCCTTCTGCCTGGGACACCTTCTAACACCTCTTGAAATAAAACCTCCTACAAATAACAAGGAATATTGAAGCAGTCAACATAATGGCAAGAGACAGGGTAGTATCACCAAGAGGAAAAGCACTGACACCTAGAAGGGTGCATCTCCCTTTCTCAGGCCTCTGCTTTCACATTGCCAACAATCTAAATTGTTGTTTTGAGTTTGGACCCAGCTGAACTTCTCTCTAGCAAAAATTCCTCCTTTTGACAAATTCTTTCACTTTTTACATCACTTGGTACCTTATCTCCAAGGTTGCTGGAGGATTCACATGTTTAAAAAGATCTTTCTTTTAAGATAATGAACTGATGATGATGACAATCATGATGATGGGGGTTTTGTATACACATAAAGACATTGAGATATCATGGTAGCCAACACCTAGTGGAACACTAGATGAAGAGATAAAAGAGATGACCCCTTAGCTAGGTTAGTTCAGCTGACATTTGTATTTCAGCACATGTATCTCATGCAAGAGGTGCAAGGAAACTTGTTCAGATGATGTCCTTGATAGAAAATGCCTAAATGTCCCTCTGCTATTATCCTTTAAAAACTAAAGTTCTGGAAGAAAAAACCTGAGTGCGAGAGTCAGCTGACAGTACATGCTTACACCATTCATTCTGGAGCTCCTCACATAAGGCTGCCTTGTGACCAAAGAAAACCAGCAGACTGAACTCATAGCATCACTAAGAGTCTTCATTTTTCTCGTGACTCGGTTTTTTTAATAACTTTTCCATCATATGTTTTCACCTCCTTTTCTATATTAGCACTATTCAGTTCTGATAAGACCGGATTCTGTGCAGTCACAGCACACTGAAGTTCATAACATCAATAATGAATTTAAGTATCTGTCATCCAGTGAGGTTTTATGAGAACTCTCAGCTAGACAGACTACACAATATTGCAAGGACTTTTACTAACCTTGGGGTGGCACACTCCCAGGAAGGCACACTCAGAGGAAGGCATACAAATACAGTTTTTCTGCAGCCATCCCTCTCTGCCTGCTACGGGCTGAAATACCTGCAACATTTACTCATAAAGTCACAGTGACAACAACTGCGTTAGACTCAAATCCATGTGATGGAAATAAAATCAGAGGTTAGGGCATTGTTTATCAGCCATTTTAACTAGAGGTCAGTTCATCTAAAGAATGCTGTAATTTTCCACTCTTTCTACAAGGATGGGAATTACTTTTTTCTCAGCACAGCCCTGCATCACTCTGTGATCCTGTGAGCATAATCCCTCGGCACTAAAGCCTCTTACTGACAATGCAGTAAACCTGCTCTGTAAGCATCAGAAAAGGGAAATAAAAGATGTTCCAAATTTGTATTTGACAAAATATGACACTGAAATCAATTAGATGTTTCCAGATCAATAGGGGCTTCAGTCAATAAACCTCCTGTCAACACAATGTCTAGCAGACTTGTTGACAGCATTCGAAAGCTCCTGATTTAAAATCTCTGTTGGGGATGTTATTAAAGCTGTTACTCAGTTCCTTATCTGTTTGCTGCTACTTGTAGACATCATTTGTGGGGCAGCCTGAAGGTCTTGACTGAAAGTTTTGGCTGTTGCACATGAAACTTGATTACAAGGTCAGAGACTTGTTTGTTCAGGGTTTACAGGAGGAAAATAAAAGCTTCCGAGATTTTGTTTCAGAAGACAGATGCTGTTAATGAGTGCCATTGTCTTCTGTAGTTGGGGGCTTCGTCATCCCTGCAGTCCAAAGCCTGAATTTCATCTTCGTTTAATTGACCCAAAGTCAAATACTGCTGAAAATATTTGCAGAATTTGAAGAAGTTTCCTTCCAGAGTCAGCCAAGTAATTCTAGGAACCTGCTGCATCCTAAGGTCTTGATTCAGCAAGATAAGTAAGCAGGAATTCATTTATTCAGCATTGAATTAATTGCCAAACTGAAGTTCAGAAGCTATCAGAGAATCGAATTCCTGAAGGATTGAGGCACTGAATTCCACATTAGACAATGAGGACCAGGACAGAATCAGAAGAGAGATCACAGATTCCAGTTACCCTGTGGGCTGCTGAAGCCTCTGACCTTCCTGAATGGCAAGAGGGAGAAGTTTCTGTGTGTCCTGTAAGCAGTGTTAGGCAGGACTAACACCTACGTGCTCACCACAGAGCAAGAAGCCCTCCAAGCAGTGAGGCTTTTCTAGGGAGACGAATTTGCACAGCTCAGCTACTGCTGAATGTGTTTCGAACTGCATTGAGCAATGCAGGCCCACACTAGTGATGAGCTGCTGTTCATTCTGTAAGGTAAATTGATTCACATCCCTCCTGGCTTTACTTCAGGTATGTCCCAATCTCTGTGTCAGCAGGACCCTGGGGTGACCCATACCAGTAAGCCAGCATGTTTTGTCTGCTCTGCCCTCTGCCTAAGTCAGCCATGGTTCCAGCAGAGTCTGTGTCTTCTGCATCTCTCACAGCCTGGATGCAGGGCTCTGTTTTGGATGTTGTCATGTTGAAGAGCTTGATGAGTGTCGTCTGTTTACCCAGTGCTAACTTTACGTGGAATACAGTTACTTGGCAGAGTCAAATGCTTCACATTAGGTTACAAATCAAATCAGTTCTCTTCCTTCTTGCCAGTGAGCATCAGTTCCTGGAGTTTTCTGAATTGATTAAACTCTGGTACTAATAAAGCAGTATCATACCACTCAGAAATGCGATATAAGACTGTCAGAAGGTCAGTATGGGCCCAAGGTCCATGCAGATCAGTCTGGGTTACTGGGTTAGCTGGTCAGTTATCACTATCTAACACTGCATTACTACGTGAGATGGAAAGAACAGGCAACTATTCAGAGATATGCTCCAGCCTATCCCTGGCTTACAGGAATTTGTGAAACAGGAACATTGAAGGTAAGACATTCTGCCTGCGTGGTCAAACCTTGGGTTGTTTTTTTCCTATTAATTTGTTCATCCATTCTTGAACTCATCCATTCTTTTGGAGTGCACACATCCTGGGGCAAAAAGTTCTATAAACTTTTAATATTCTGTCCATAGAGTCTCCCTTTCCTTTTTATTTTCAGCATCCACCTTCTTCTTTATTGGTACTCATTTTGCTTTGAAAAACTCTTAATTTAGAATTTCAGGACAGTCTGTTAATTTTTTTAGGCTGAGGTAGAAGAGTAACATGAGTGTGGAACATCACTGCAATCCTTTGACTCTTTTCCTGTAATTACTTTTTTGACGTACAGTCCTAACCCATTGTCTATATAAATTCTTGATGCAATTTATTGAGATATTCACAATGTCTGATGCTTTCCCATAAGACTTGGCATCCGAGAAATGGGATCTTTGGTTACTTGTTCCTTGCTTGTGTTCTCTCACATCTTTCAACTGGTAAGAGGTTTGCTGCCGTCACTGTAGGGAAAAGTTTTAAATTGCGACCTTAGGACACACCGGGCTTTGCAGAACCCAGTTCATCACCTTAAAACGCTGCATGAATTATAACTAATATAACAATAATAATTCGTCCCTTGGATGGAATTCCTCTCTTCCACGTTAAGAACGTCACTGCTACGAGGCACCCCGAGCACGGGGAGGGGGCGAGGGCCCTACCGGCAGCGGGAGCCGGCAGGTGGGTGCCGGACGGAGGGACAGCGGCTTCCCGCGGCGGGGCGCGGCCGGGGTGCGCGGCGCCGGGCCGGGCGGTGGCGGGCGGCGGGGGAGC
>VXAZ01000030.1:727298-809231 GCA_013399875.1 Gymnorhina tibicen
TTTTTTTTTTTTTTTTAGTTATGTCCCAGCCAGGATCAGGGCAGTGCACAGAAGGGACATTTGTTTGTTTTATTGAAAACCGGGCAGGAAATTTTGTTCTTCTGAGTCACTGCGGCTCCTCCAGGGAAACGTCAACGTCCCTCATCGCCGCTCACCCGGTGCGGCGGGACCGCGAGCGGACGGAGGCTGCGGGGAGGTGGGGGGGACACCCAGACTTTCGGAAGAGGTGGTCGTCCTAAAGACAGAGCCAGATTTCAACTTTTTGTATCACTAAAATATGTAGGGCCGGATAAAAAAAAAAGGGAAAGAGGGGGAGAGAGAGAGACGGGGTTACGGAAGTTTGCTGTCAAGGAAAAACAAAATGGATTTGATGCGTTTGCCTGTGGGTGCTCGGCATCCTGAGGCAAGGTGCTGTGGGGGGTACTGTGGGGGGGCTCCCCTAAGGGCTGCGCCCAAGGTAGGGCTGTGGTAAAGGCAGCGATGATTGCCTTCCCCTCCCACCCTCGACGTCCCCCGAGGCGACCAGTGGCCGCCCCCCAAAGGACGTCGAGGGGGGGGGCGATCGTCGCCGCCCCGCCCCGGTCCCGCCCATCACCGCCGCCACTTAAACGCCGTCGGGTGCTTCGCCAAGTCAGTGCGGTGCTGGGAGCTGGTGGTAGTGCGCGCTTGCTATTTATCCCCTTCTCGCTTCAAAATGACCGTGAAAGCTGCTGAGGCATCTGGTCCTACCTTGACTTACTCGAAGATGAGGGGGATGGTGGCCATCCTCATCGGTGAGCAGCGTGAGGGCTTCTTCGAAGATACTCAAGGGGCTGTGATTTTTGTGTCAGGGTGGCTTAACGATTTTGCTTCTCCTTTCCTTTTATTTTATAGCTTTCATGAAGCAGAGAAGAATGGGACTAAACGACTTCATTCAGAAGATAGCCACCAACTCCTATGCATGCAAGCAGTAAGTATCAGAAATTTTGGGGGGATTTCAGTCACAAATACCACTACATATTGCGAGATCTAGTTTAAAAATAATGTTTACTTACTGCAATGCCTCCGGCATGACTGTTACGGAAGAGTTAATTTGTCTTGTTGAGGTGTTACTCACTTTGCAACGATCTCTGTGAGCTGGGTTCGGGACTAAGTCGGAGAAGATTTCTAGGGACCCGTCCCTATTTTGTGCTGTACTTAGAGTATAAATAAATTTCTTTGTAAGATGGAACTTACTGTCTCTAGAAAAATTTTACTCCTTTAATAGAATGGATTGTTTCCGTTGCCTTCTGTAGTAGGCTCAACCAGAACTCCCCTTCCGCGATACGTGCTTGCCCTCTGGCGGAAGATCTGCCTGCTGCTCCTGGCGACTCTCCTAATCATGTGTGCTCTTATCCTTGCAGCCCTGAAGTTCAGTCTATCTTGAAAATCTCTCAGCCTCAAGAGCCTGAACTTATGAATGCTAATCCTTCTCCTCCGGTAAGTAGATTTTACTCAGTGTGACGTTTTTAGAACATCAATTCTGCCACTAATAGAAATGTAGCAAAATTAGCATCATGAGTATTGCGTTAGTTCAGCTCATAGCACACTAATGTAAACGAGAAAGAGAGATCGGGTTAGACTGAAACTTTTCTGCTTCAAACATAAAGAAGAAATTTTTTAAAAGTGTTATTAGTTGTTATTTCATTATGGAATGAGTCTAAGACTTCAACAAGAACTTCTAAGTAAGCTACGGTTGTTAGACTCTTTTTAGGCAGTACCTATTAGTTTAAGATATCTGTTAAAAATCAAGTTTTAGTGGCAAGAAGAGTGTTAATCTTTATTTTCAAGGTCACTTTATTTAAATTTTTTAAAAAGATAAATTGTTGAGACTCTCACTACTGAACTGTTTTAATGAATGTGGTTTCTGTTTATTTTTCTAGCCCAGTCCTTCACAGCAGATCAATCTCGGCCCATCATCCAACCCACATGCCAAACCATCAGACTTCCATTTCTTAAAAGTGATTGGAAAAGGCAGTTTTGGGAAGGTAAGCTTAACTTTTCTTTTCATTTTAATTTATTTACTCTTCAGCTCTTCTGTGGAATACCGGAGAGTGGGGTTTGTACTGCCTTTGGTGAATGGTGGTCACTTAAAACCAAACCTGAGCACATCCTGCCGTCCAGCGCAGGGAGAGGGAGCAGGAGGAGGGATGCTGCATTTGAATGAGTCATAAAAGACCCAGGGAATTCCATTCACTAGAGCTATGAAAAATATATATACTTTGCTTAGGGAAGAGAAAGAAACTAGACATAGTATCTTTGGGCTAGATTAATCTGCCAGAATGGTAACAGTGTTAGGCATTTCCAGAAAAGGGCTTGGACATTGAACCAGAAGGATGTGGCAGTGCTCAGCAGTTAACGTAAAGGCTTGTTGCTGGTTGTGTTTGTAAGTTGTTCTGTATTTCAGTATTGCTCAGTTCTGGAATTTTGTGCACTTTCAGGTCCTCCTTGCACGGCATAAGGCAGAAGAGCAGTTCTATGCTGTTAAAGTCCTGCAGAAAAAAGCAATCCTGAAGAAGAAGGAGGTAAGCTGCTCTTCATGATGCCATTGCAGTGTCCATCAGACACATTTTTACTGCAACTACTAAGCAAGTGTACTAAACATTAATGATTTCTGATGTTTTCAGGAGAAGCACATTATGTCAGAGCGCAATGTCTTGCTGAAAAATGTGAAACACCCCTTCCTGGTCGGGCTTCACTTCTCCTTCCAAACTGCAGACAAACTGTATTTTGTCCTGGACTACATCAATGGTGGAGAGGTAAGCAGTAAGAAAATTGAATAGTATTTCCTATCGTGTGCATGGTGGTAGGGTAGACATTTTCACCCTTCCTTTTAAATACAAAAAGAGTTGCAAGGGGAAAAGTCAAGGGGGAGAAGTTACTAGATTGAATGTTTCTGCCTGCCAAGTTTTGAACTACCGAAGGATCGTTAGGCCATTTCCTGCTATTGTTCTCCCTTGCTATATATGTTGAGTCTAATTAAGTACATTGTTAACAGACTTTGGCGCCGTTTAAACAACTTTGTTCTCTCTGTCTCCTGTAGTTGTTCTACCATCTCCAGAGGGAGCGTTGCTTCCTGGAGCCGAGAGCCCGATTTTATGCTGCTGAAATTGCCAGTGCACTGGGCTATCTGCACTCCCTGAACATCGTTTATCGGTGAGCAACCTTGTTCAGTTCGTTGTACAGAAAAAATATGTGCTTTGTTGAATAAGCATTGAAAAGTTCAGCTCAGTAGGCGCCTGGAATTGCTTTTACTATTTTGTGGTGGCTTAAACATTTGAACCTAAAATATTCTCACTGCACCTCCTCTAACTAACATTCATCTTTTTTTCATCTCCTCCTACAGGGACTTGAAGCCAGAGAACATCCTGCTTGATTCACAGGGGCACATTGTCTTGACTGACTTTGGACTCTGCAAAGAAAACATAGAGCACAATGGCACGACCTCCACCTTCTGTGGCACACCAGAGGTACGGCCAGCCCTCAGCCCCCCACTCTCAGAGCAACAGCAAGAGCTGTTCTTATCAGTGAAAACTGACTTGTCCCATGTGTATGTACATCTGATACATAGATGAGCAGGGCCTTCTAATACAGGGCTGCCAGTGAAGACATGTAGGACACATGGAGCTTGCTGAGCAGGAGAGAGCAGCTCTCAAGCCATCTGCCTGTTTGTAAAAATCTTGTAGCTTTCCTTTAGCTTAGATGTTGCTGGGATTCAGTAAGCTGCTTTCATTCAAGAATGGGGAGGCTTTCTTGATTGTAAAGATCCCTATGGCTCACATGGCTCTCTCCTTTCTCTTGCACAGTATCTTGCTCCTGAAGTTCTTCATAAGCAGCCCTATGACCGGACTGTGGACTGGTGGTGCCTTGGAGCAGTCCTGTATGAGATGCTTTATGGCTTGGTAAGCAACGAATCCTTCATGACACATCAAACTAGCTTACTTGACCTTTCCCTACGAGAAACCCCATGCATGCCTGTCAGCCTCATTAACTGCTCCCTTTCTGCTTCCCACAGCCACCCTTCTACAGCAGGAACACCGCAGAAATGTACGACAATATCTTGAACAAACCCTTGCAGCTGAAGCCAAATATTACCAACTCAGCCAGACATCTCCTGGAAGGCCTCTTGCAGAAGGACAGGACAAAGAGACTTGGTGCCAAGGAGGACTTTGTAAGTGCAGACTGGCCAGTGCCCACATGCAGTGTGGGAGGATGACTGGGCCATACTGTTTACATTAGCTTGGGTCTGAATTAATCTATTTTTCTCTCTCTAACAGATGGAGATTAAGAATCACATCTTCTTCTCCCCAATTAACTGGGATGATCTCATTAATAAGAAGATTACACCCCCTTTTAACCCAAATGTGGTACGTATCACTTCTAATTATAGAGTGCATGGAGAGTGTCTTTTTACCTCGTGTCTTTGTGGGGTGCCCAGGAGCCAGGGGCAAGTGGCCAGACAACTGTGTTTCGGGAACGCAGCTTTTCCCCTGTGTCTGTCCAAACAAAGTTAAAAATAAGTAGTAATTGACTTCTTGCTGATGGTCCATCTAAATGTAGCTGGTTTTCTTGTTGTCTTACATGCTTCATTTGCATGGCAATTTTAAAATAACCCCCAGCCTCCCCATTTTACCAAAGGAGAAGTTAAAGTATAGAGAGCAACTAGCTTCCATAGGGCAGAGTTACATTTGGCTTGTCAGATACTAACATGTAAAGTGAGGGATCAGGTTGTGGAGGTTGTTCTCCATCATTTCCTGAGCATTTTATAAACTACATTTAATAACTAGGAGATCAAAGTCTTCCCCTGCAAACTGCTGTGTGGCAGAGTGGCATGTTTGCATTTAGCTTCTGTTGCATGAGCTTAGTGGGAGTACAGCCATACTAAATTGAATCATCTTGTTTTTAATGAGACAGTGTGCAACAGGATACAAAATAAAGGTTAAACTAAAACTGTCAAAGGCTGCTAAACATCGGGCCTGAGGTGATAACACTGAATGTCCACACAAGAGTGCTTGTCTTCATATTGAATTGAACTGCACACTCACAAAATATTTGGGTCTAAATTCCTCTTCTGCCCTTTCCACAGAGTGGCCCCAGTGACCTGCGACACTTTGATCCGGAGTTTACAGATGAGCCAGTCCCTAACTCCATCGGCCAGTCCCCAGACAGCATCCTCATCACCGCCAGCGTCAAAGAAGCCGCTGAGGCTTTTTTGGGCTTCTCGTATGCCCCACCTGTGGACTCTTTCTTGTGAACATTTTTCTTTTATTCTTTTTTAATAATAATAACAACTATTATTTTTATTTTTTGTTTGGCCTTCTGGTGGAACTGCCAGTTGACCAGTCACCTTGAAAGAGAATTTGCACATTTCCACCATGGCAGCTTTGCAGCCTTAATTTCAACAACACTGTTTGCTGGAAGCTTTTTTGAAGAGCACATCTCTAAATGAGCTTTACAGGCTTTTCATTTCCATTTGTTCTTCCCCTAAAGTGGTGCTGTCTCCTTGAGAAAGAAAAAACAGTGACTGCTGCCATAGACTGCTACGGCAGATCGTAGGAGTAAGAACAAGCTGTTTTGTAATCGTGCTTGAAAAGCCTTGCCTGAAGATCTATCTGAACGTGATAAGGATTTTATGAAATGTGCCTTTTTTTCTGATGAGATCTTGTGAGCTCCAAAGCTTTCCCTGTTGCAGAGTGTGTTTCTCAGTTCATTTATGTGGGTTTACTATGTGAACAAATGGTATGCGTGTGGTCTGCGTACTACAGATGGACTTAGTTTAAAGCATCAGTGTGACACTTGCAGGATACCACAATGTGGGGCATTGTTTGTTTCTTCCATATTTGGAAGATAAATTAAGTGTAATTTTGAAATTTCTTTTGTAAATCTATACTGTCAACTAAAATTATTGAAATGGGCTCACAATTACTTGTATCCAAATGCTTGAAGAAAGCATTGCTGCTATGAAAAAAGATTTCTATTTTTAGAAAGGGTTTTTATGGACCAAAATGCCCCAGCTGCAGTCGGTCAAAGCTGTTGGTTTCCTTTTTTTCTTTTTTTCTTTTTTTCTTTTTTTCTTTTTTTTTTTTAGTTTAAAAGATATCATCTGTAAAATGGGCATTATTTATGGTCTTGGGGTCTGAGGGATTTTCATTCCTGATTGTATGTATTGTAAAGAAGATCTGTACATTCAGTTGTAACTCTAGATGTATATTTAAACTTACAGACTTACTTGTAATGTATACCATCATCGTAATGTAATATAATTAACATGGTTATATGTATCATATTTTTTTGTGACCAGACCCATTGGTTTGCAGTAAAATCCTGAAAAATACTTCCATAAACTCTGTCTTATTTTAAAACAAATGTTTTAGCAAGATTAAAAAAAAAATAATTAAAAATAAATCCAAGCTGCCAATCAGCTAAGATATTTTGCTTAGGTGTGTGATGGTTGTTCCATCAAACTGCACCCTTAGATGTCTTACCATGGATACAACTTGGCAAAGTACATGGATACAACTTGGTTTTCCAGCTGGGGTTGTTAAGAGTGGTTGCGTAGCGGTGTGGGTGTTCTTCAGTGGTACAAATGCTCCTACTTCCCCAAAATGAGTTTCTCTGCCACTAGCAAAGTGAAGGTACTGGTGTGGACAGCACACAACTGCACTTGAATTATGTCCTTAGGTAACAAAGTCAGGAGCTGTTTAACAGTATTCTGCAGACCTACACTAGAAGCAGGCTATCGTAAGGCTGATGGAAACAGTCCTTATTGGGAGCATGAAACGTTGCTGCTGTGATGTGGGGCACTGTACCCCCGGTTTACCAGTGTTCCAAAATCTATTCAGGAGGTGGGTTTCACCCACTGATCACATGCTTGCAAATGGGGTAAAACTGACTATTCATCTAAAACTGTTAAATAGTTTTTATTACTGAGTACTACTACCAGATGGTCTGCAAGAGGGACTCCTGACCAAGAAGTAAGATAACCACTTCTTCTGGGCTGATCCTATTCAGTTTCTTTTGTGTGGTGATGGATGGCTTTCTTCTCAGAGGAACTGAGCATCTGCACCTTATTTACAGCTCCCACTATCCACTGGGTATTGCAGTTGGTGGTCTTAGCAATTCTGAGAACCCAGATGAGCAGTCGCTGAGAAAAGTTGGACAGTCAAATGTTGCTCAGGCTGCTGCGATAACAGCAGTGTAAGCAAATCTCTAATAGGGGTGGTATTTCTGTTCATTACATTTCTGAGATAAAAGTCTGCAGTAATTTTCCATCTTTTATTATCCGTTGGATGTAGGAACAGAAAAACGTGTATGGCTTCAGCTATAAACTGTTTCTGGGAGACCACACTCAGAGCTGAAAATGCTAATTTATGGCAGCCAAGAAACCTTTCAGATCCTGTTATTATCTGAAAGAGATGCAGTCACCTCCCCCTCAAACTCCCAACAAACTCCCAAATTCATGCATTCAGTAACTCTTTGAACAGTGTACTGACAGGCTCTGCAAAGTCTTCCACTGCTATAATGTTCCTGAAACATCTTTTGTGCCGATGACTTACAGGCTAGAGATGTTAAAATATATAGTGCTAATTTGTCTCTACAGAAAATGAAACTGTACTTGCTAAGCACCGAAGCTGTGCATACACATTATCTTTGCCTCACATTTCGCAGTCATGAGCAAGGTGCTGCGTGCAGATACACGAGCAGAGAACTGCAGCCCCAGGGTAACAGAACATTGAATACCGTCTATCGTTTTTAAGGAAAAAACCTGCTGGAGTAATTAATAATGAAGAAGTATAAGGCTTCAGAGACTCAAAGGTGTACACCGTGTGCTTTTCATCTCTGCCAAGATGCAGGGTATTATTTTAATGGGTTCCTTTTAAAAAAACAATGTCTGATTGTAATTCTAACTGTTCTACCATGCGTAGGCTTATTATGCTGCTGCTGCTTTCTGCAAAATCTGCAACTGCTAGCAATGAATATTCAACATATGCCGCCTCAATTGTTTGGTGTAGAAAAGGGGAAAAAGTTGTCCATGATTTTAATCTTGCTGATTTTGATGTATTACAGTCATGCCTGTAGGGAGAATCTGTGGAAGTCAGCTGGGTTTTGGGTTTGTTGGTTTGTTTGTTTTACGGAATTCTGTGTCCAAAAGGTCTGTATTTCCTTTAGAGAAAAGTCTCTGCACTGGGAAGCAAAGGGCTACAACTCCTGACAAGTGACATAGGAATTATGCGTTATTTTGACTACGAGCTGAATCTGCAGTTTAAGTTCACTCACTTGTGAAATGGAAGTAGTCATCCACACTTTCTGCTCGTGGCAAGTGTTGTAACTACCACCAGCTTAGATATCTTTATTTAGCAGAATGGTCAATGCAACAAAACCTAAAACACTTACTATATTGTATTCTGCATGGCAAGCATGCTTGGGCTTTCATATGCTCTTTGGGTGGAGTGCATTGGTAATACATGCAAAAACATTTAAATACGTAAATGCAGATATCTCATATGGTTTAGTACGTGTTACTTATCTCCGTGTACCATAAGCCATGAACCGTTTCATGAGCCTTAGGGAGATAAGAGAAACTTCTTGGTGACTATTTTTCTTGTGCTCCTTATACTCAGCAGGCTGGAGGACAGACTGGATCATAAAAAAATTAAACAGGAGGTTCCTGTCTCTCCCCCAAAAGACGTTTAAAAAGTAGTTTATGCCCACCCTCTGTACACTTACAAAGAGCCTGGAGAAATTAATGAAGAAAACCGAGATTCTAGTACAGCCTTGCACCTCCAGTGAAACATTTCTACAGACGGGTGCTAAAAATGAGGGGCGCTGCTCAGAAAAGTGCTTTGGCTAGCGGCCCTAATTCATCATCTTACCTGGGGTACCTAAAGGTAGGGGACATGAATCCGAGCCCATTTGGACTCTTCTAAGAAGAGAAATGAAATATTGCACAACATTATGCTCCTATTGAACTGCAGTTACCAGATCTACAGATGTTTATGTGACACCATGTGGCTGTAGTTACCCCAGGAGGGCTGGTGTGACAGCTTACAGTAAAGAAGGTTTCTGATGCTCCCCACAGTTGCATTCTGCTACAAAGGCCTACATTTCAAGATCGGCATAAAATTTTCCATGTTGGCTGGAGCTGACTATGGAAAGTTTCTGCAAAAATGCTTCCACAACTTTCCCAAACAATTAATAAAGATATGTATTGCATTTAGGTT
Source organism: Gymnorhina tibicen (assembly GCA_013399875.1). Taxonomy (NCBI): domain Eukaryota; kingdom Metazoa; phylum Chordata; class Aves; order Passeriformes; family Artamidae; genus Gymnorhina; species Gymnorhina tibicen. The sequence continues at coordinate 736,538 of VXAZ01000030.1, forward strand.
TTGGGTCAGGCACAACTTGTCCAGCAGATTGCTCGGGAGTCAGGTCAGGCTCTGAATGAAAGGTCTGTTCTTTCAGAGACTGGAATGTGGTAGCTTGAGGCTTTCGTGCACAGGTACGGGCACTGCAGTGACAGCGGATGGCCCCCGTGTCTGTTTGGTCACCTGCAGCTCTGGGTGTTGGCAAGCTCCAGAGAGAGCGGGGCTGTGCTGTCGGCCCGGGCCGAGGGTGACACCCCGTGGTGCCGCCGGGCAGCGCTCGGCTCCCGCTGGGAAAGGGAGGCGCTGGGCTGGGTTCCCGCTGGGAAAGGGAGGCGCTGGGCTGGGTGGGTGGATGGGTGTCAGAACTCAGGAACCGGCGGGCGTGGGAGACGGCGCGCCTGGGAAATGGTGCCCTCCTCCTGCACCTGCATGAGCCGTGTTCAAGCTGGGGCTGAGAGAGGGGCAGGAGCGATGTCGCAGCTCCAGTTCCTCTGCCAGACAGGCGTCAACCCGCGATGATAGAGGGGCTGGATGTTCCTGGAGTTGTGCAGGCCTCACTCAGCCCAGGCTTCCTTCTGTCAGATTCAGTCTTCCCTGTAACATCCCCGTCTGGACTCACCTGCCTCTGAGATGCACCTGGCTAGCACAGGAGTTCCCTCCAGAGTATTTTTTGGTGCCTAGATTGCCAGCTGCTGCAATGGGTGCTGCCTCTCTCCCTCTCCTCCAGCAGAAGGGATAGGCAGCACCGAGCAGGAACAACACTGCACTGTGTCCATGGCTCCCTCAGCAGTTCCGTATTTGGAAAGGTTAGACTATTTAGGAAATGATCCACAGCCTTGGCCTGTTTATTCGGTAGGGTTCTGTTCACTGAATCATTTCTCCCCATGAGTGAGGACGTGAAGAACTCAGTACTCTGTGGATGGTCTCTCACATGTTGATGAGGAGGAGATATCCCACAGTTCAGGCCATCTTTTATGAATGTAATATATGAAGCACACAAATAAGTGGTTTTTAGGATAAGGCTTAAGCCTTCTTAAACTTTATCCTGCTTTCTCAGTTCTTGTAAAAATCCTTCCCTCTGCACTTTGGAGTCTATACCTATGATTGTTCTCTAGTGGTTTGGTATTGAAATTTTCTACTCTAGTATAGAAAATCCATATACTTTTGAAATCTAAAGAAATCTATCTTTACTTTTCTAAAGAAATAATATTCTTTAATAGTCTGCTGGAGAGTAGAAATCTAGCACACAGTCCTATATATCTTAAAAAATATATTGTAAGAGTCAGTTGCCATTTTCACTTCTCTCAGGGAAATAAATTTATTAGTTCAGGTAAATGCACATCCTGCTCTGAAGGCATCTGTACAGCTAATGTCTCCCCAAGTACAAAGTATATGCCATACAGAGTAGCTTCCTCCTGAGAACTGTTCTGTATCAATTCAATTTTAGATGCAAAAAATAGCCTTTGTATGGATTTGAACAGAAGTAATATATACCATACAACCACAGTTAATGACTGACTGTGCTGAAGTGAACACTGAAATAAAAAATAAGAATGATGTGTGGGTATACAGGGACCTAGCTTTTCTGAAGGGACAAATTAATCCATATACTTCTTTTAAGTGATGACCATGAAGTGAGCTATGGGATGCACTTAATTGGCTAATGCTAAAGAGGGTCTTGTAAGTGACTTATGTTTCCAGATTTGGGTCTAAAGTTTCTCTGTATTCCAGGATCACTTTGGCTTCCAGACATCAGGTTGGTACTAAGGTTATATTTTGCTGATGTGCTGTGAATGATAAATTTGCAGACTTGTAAGAACCATTCCTGCTTAATAAGAGATTATCCAGTTACTAATTTTTCAACCCTGAATGTGGAATATCATCTCACTGAGATACATTGGGCCACATGTCAGCCAACACTGTATGGCTAAGTTAATTAAATCATATCTCTTGATCAGTGTGGATCAGACCTGAGCATCCAGACTAGTCTCTTTACAGCAACTTTCCAGGTACCCAGTGAGAGAAAGTGATCTCACTTGTCTTAAACAGAGATGTTGGGTGCTCTGGAGGGGATGGTTTCTTTCCATTGCGTATAAATGGAGTTTTCACTGACTTGTAAATGCAGTTGCTTAAAACAGATTCTTCCTCCCTCTCAGATGATCATTCAGCATGTGCATGTTTTGCTCACCGTCGATGTGTATTTAGCAGATCACATCCTGGGCACATGGGATTGATATCAAAAGACATGGAACTAACTGGAAATGATGCAGCTCACTTGGGAGTTGAAGTATTTTACCTCTGCAGACGCTGATAAGCCCTGCAAGCAATTAAAAACATTAGCAGAAAAACTGTATTTGTTTAAAACATGACTGCAAGCCAGTAGAAAGCTTAACAGATGTGACAACCAGCTTCCAAAGCATGGATTTTTAAATTAAGGTTTACAGATGACTAGTGATATACTGTTCCTTATTTTGTGGCCACTACAAAGAAGTATTTCAGCAACTGACAACATGGAGATGAGAAGCAGAACAAGCAGCCTACAAAACAGAAAGTGCTAGAGGAGAAATATGAAAAGCAAAAAAAATAATTGTTTTATTATTTCTAAAACACCTATCACTTTGGATATCTGCCCTGAAATATGCATTATATAATAACAATTATTAACGTGACATTGCATCTTTTGGCATGTTGCCATCATGCACAGTATTATGACAGGTAATGGCGAAGAGCTGAAAATAGATAAGACACTGGTACACTCCATTAGAAAATCAGCAGAGTAGTTCTTGTGTGAAACAGTGCCAAAATCTACAGGGAGTTATACTAAATCATGTAAACCTGTAAACCATTTTTTCATATAACATGAGAGCAGCATTAGCAGAGCCATCCAGCTGGCATGAGTCAAACCAAACGTTTGATGAGGGCCTGTTACCATCTGGGTCAAAAATAATTCACCAACTGTTCATGCTAAAATACTGTGGTTAGTCACTCTGAGCCAGATTTTAGAGCCTTACAACACACAAAGCCCACAGCACATTCACTCCACTGGGACTGTTTACATGAATCAAAGTTAATGCTGGTGAGTACCTGCTCTACTGCTGCGTGTACTACAGCTCTTGCTGATACATTCAGATGTGTATTTTTCATATAATCATAGAATCAGAGAATGGTTTGGGTTGCAAGGGAACTTAAAGATCGTCTAGTTACAACCTTCCTGCCATGGGCAGGGACACCTTCCACCAGACCAGGTTGCTCTGGGTTCCATCCAACCTGGCCTCGGACACTTTCAGGAATGGAACATCTACAGCTTCTCTGGGCAACTTGCTCCAGTGCCTTACCACTCTCATAGTAAAGACTTATGTATTTACTGTTTTCCTTCACCCCAGCTGTGCAGCTTCTGTTGCAGTGGACAGGCCAGGCGTACAATGTCTATTGGTTTCCATGTCACCTTGACTGGAACAGCCTGTTAAAAACTGCGAACAGCGCTTGTGAATTCCCTCCCTTGCCTGATGGAGCCATTGCTGAGGTGGCTTTTGTCCCTACTGGAGGCTGTAAAGTAAAACTTATAGGTTCAAGCTACTTAAATGTTGCTTTACTCCACATCGGGTTAGACCAACAGTGCCAATGTGTTTCCACAGACCACTTGGCCAAAATAGTGGCTCATTTAACCAAAAGAGAAGGGTCCCATAACCCCCCTCCTTTTCCTTATTATGACACAGAATAATGGTCCAGCACAGGGGTGGAGTTGTAAAGGGGAGCAGAACAGCAATATTTTGGCAAAAGTGAGACTTTGTCTCAGCACTCTCACATATGCATTACAGCCAATGATGGTCACCCAGATGGGCTATGGAAAATCAATCCCTTTGAGTCATGTGATTGCAACTGGAGGTTAGAGGTGGTGACTTGAGACTGCAGGCTTTCGGCTGTTGGCAACAGGACCTATGTTGTTGTTGTTTTGCCTGTGTACAACCCTATGTGTCGAGGCGCAAAGCTATGGACCACAGCAGCCACGCTCCAGCATGCACTTGGAATGTTCATGGATTGTGCAACATTTTGAAATGGTTCCTATGTTTCAACTATGAAGGCTCTGAGAGAAGCAGTGTCATCTTCCACATATGCATAAATGGAAGATAATCTTCTCCTAAGGACGTTCATGCATCCAAGTTTTTCTTCTTCCCATTATGTAGTCAGGTCTCCAGTCATTTCAGAAATCCAAGAATGCTCATCTTGAGTGTCTGAATGCAGTTCACATCTCTTAACTTGATAAGTTTGGTAAATATCATTTGCTAAAATTATTTGGGGAAGATCACTGGTTGTGAAGTAAGAAAAAACAGAATGACCTTCATTCTCACCTCTCATTCTGTCAGTTTGGTTCTGACACAAGAAGACTGACTTTACTGAAATTAGTCTGAGCTTCCTGTGCAATTAAAAAAGTTTAGTCCCATAACCACTTGAAAATTACAAGCAGGTTTTTATAGTGAAAATACTTTTTGACAATATATCCTTACCATTTTCTGTTGGGGACAGTTTTATAAGACAGCTCTAAATTAGACAAATCACAAATATCTACCAAGTATTTGAGGTAATAATTCGCCAACTGAGGAATTGCAAACAGATTGTTTGCATCTATCCTTTAGCAGTTTATGGATGCACATGAACCAAGCAGTGACTATTTTTCCCACGTGTAGCCAAGTATATGGTCTCTATTCAGTGTTTTCATTTCAGCTCAGCTCTTTCATCTGTTTGCAGCAAATACACCTTTATGTTATCATATCATCCTGAGAGCCCTCTTCAAGTGAAAAAAAAAAAATGAATGAGAAAAGTGCTGCAGCAGTTCCAGAATTGCGTTTTTGAATAGACTATTTAAAAACAGAGATTAATACCCTTCCCTGGTTGAGAATTCAAGAGCTCAGTTTTCAGTGCTCTTGTTCTCCTGGCACAGTGTTCATCGCTGATGGATGGCACTTGGGTATACTGTATTAGTCATCCAGGCACATGCAGTACCCAAACCCACGACACGTGGAGATAAGATACACATTGCTTATGGTTTAGAATCCAACAGCTACTCGTGTATTACTCGTGTATGTACTCGCATATTAAAAGTAGGATCCATTATACCTCTCTATTTATCCACCACTGAGTAGCAAATTGTAATTAGAATCTGGTTTCACAAAAATGACACCTGAAAACCCATCACCCCAGTTGCCTGTGACCCCCTCTCTTTGTCTGCCCTTCGTCATGCCCTCTGAGTCCTCGTGAGATTCAGACACACGTTCTCTGCAAACAAGAAATCTCAGATCTTCTCTTTTCCCTCTATAAATAGTAGCTTAATTTTCTGTAGAAGGCACTGAAATGCACCTTGGACAGTTTTCTTTCTGAGTCTTTTGAATCAGGTTCTGCCCTGATCGTGGCATAGCAAGCCTCTACAATCTGGCCCAAATTTTTTAAGTTGTAGACATCTCTAACAATATCCTATCAGATATAAAAAGTAAGGCCTTTCACATCTCAGCTTTTCCTGACTCCACTGCTCACATTTTATTTCCAGGAAAACTTTTATTCTAACTGAGATTTTTAATTCAGAAACTCACAAACAACTTGTTGCAGAATAATTAGGTTCCAAGTTAGTCCTGGAAGCTCTAAATCCAAATAAAAATTTATTTATATCTGAAAGACTGAAAATATTGTCTAAATCTTTTTTAAACTGGCCAATTTTCATATAAGGTAAAATTTTAAATAATAAAAAAAAAAAAAGGAGAAAAATCTGCTGCTATTTATGTCAACATAAATTACAGTAAAGCCAAAGAGTCTTATGGGTTTTCATAGTTAAAACTGAAAGCAAAATTTGGCCATCATGGTTGTTATCATCACAAAATAGGGAGTCCTACTTAAGAACTGAAACACCTGACAGTACCCTGTTCCCACAATACTATTAGCTCTGAGTACAATGCTTTCTGTAACCTTTCCTAAATTTAGGCTGTCGGTCTTTACAATTTTAGATTCTCCCTTTATGTTCGCCATAAATTGGGAGTCTTTTTCTACCAACCTAAATAAGGTGAAGTGCTAATGCTAAATTACTTGCTGGCTAAAGACAAAAATACACTGATTACACCATCAGGATATAAAAAGGATGTTAAGAAGCTTGTGAGTTCAATTGTGGTATTTCCAGGAAGCTTAGTCCTCTATAAATGTGGCTTTTTTTTTTTTAATTATTGAAATCTTCACTCTGAAAAGGCAGCTGGAAAAGCACCTTTACTAAAATGAAGAATCAATTCAGAACCTAGCTGATCACATCAAGTACAAAATCTAATCCCCTTCCGTCCTTTGAATATAGTGTCAGTTTGCTAATATATCTTCCAAAACTAGGATTATAGAACTTTTATAAACTCTTCATCAGAAGAGCATTTTAATTGCATTTATTTTAAATATTCTGTGCTGATTTTCTGCAAATAAGCTTATTAATGACATCTCCTTAATGACTTGTCATACAAGTTAATTTACGCTCCAAATATAACAAAATAGAAGGTGTAGAAGCACAAACCCAAACACTGATAGCAGCTGCATCTTGAAATCAGCAGAGGTATACCCTGATATTTTCTCACTCGACGTGTACTACTTCTATCTTAATCCTTTTTACCTCAATAGCAAGAAGAGCACAATAGGTCAGGTTTTCTACCCTCCAGGTAAGTGATATAAGAAGCTTTTCCCATTTGGGTTAATCCAAAATTACCTGACAAAAGGACCAGTTTGCCATACTTAGGAGGAGGCATGGTATTGCATGTCAGCAGTAGGAAATCCTTCTTCCCAAACTGTAGGTCGAACCCGCCCCTGGGAGGGTGAGCACCCTGTAACCAGAGCATGCTTGCATGAATGCACAGGCAGCCTTGAACTAAATTTAGGGTACCTGTAAGCTGCTCTGCCGAAGGAGATGATGTGAACATCCCCAACCCTAGGCAGGGGGCTGCTAGCGGGGAGCTTGACAGGTCAAATACTTACTGTGCTTCTTAGCTGGGTGTGACAGCCTGCACTCAGTTCTGCTGCAGGGACATCGTTAGCTTGATCGATGTTTATCCTGGTCAACTCTGACAGCAACAGCGAGCAAGGTGAGACAGCCAGGCTTTCAGTCTCGGCTCTGCAGGCCCACAGGGGACATAACGGGGCTCACTTCAGCAGTGAGCTTGTGCGGAAACCACAGAAAATATTCTTCACTACCGCTTGTATTCCGGCTCACCAGATTAAGTTTCAGCAAAGTGCATTTCCCTGTCCTGTCATCACACCTTCTCGTGGCAACAGATTTCCCACATTTCCTGATACGAGAGAAAAGTGTCAGGTTGAACACCAGAGGTCATACCTTGCCTGTCAGTTTCTACTGTGGGAGGACAGCTGTGGTGCTTGGCTGTGGCTGTGAACTGTCTCTTCTCCCAGATCTCTCTTCTACCTCTCTTTTCCCTGATGACCTAGAATTACTGTGTTAAGAGGACAGTGAATGATCCATCCCTGTTCACCCTGTCCATGCCACTCATGATTTATAAATGAGCTCGAGGAGAGCAAAAGTAAGGGGGGTGAACATCCATGATTTAGTGAAAGACTAATTTCATTCCATCCAGGAGCCTTACTTAAGCTGTGCACATTGGTTCTTTGACTCTGAACAAGAAAGGGCAAAAGTGATGTTAACAATGACCAAGAGGAGAACTAGAGAAGCACCGTGTTCTTCCTTAACCACACAGACTTCATTGCAGTGACAATGCTGCTGAGAGGCACCAGCTGCCATGAAATAAAGACAACTGATGTTTGTGTAAGTGTGGAATAAAATTGTTCACATATACGGTGGCTTAGCTGTTCCTTCCAAAATCTTAGTTCACAGTGGAGCACTGGAAAGGATCAGCTTCAGCTCCTGCTCCAGCCATCCCAAACATGAGTGGCTGAACTAAGCAGGTGGGGGTTTTGCTGTCTCTGATACCTCTAAACCACTCCTTGCTGCCAGAAACACTAGGAAATTGCAGCTACCTTCTCTATCTCTCTGCCGTGTTCCTCCCACAGCTGGGTGTTGCAAGCAGTAACATTTTGGCAAGAACTCAAAAAGCCCAGAGACAATACAGCCAACACATTTGGTGCCCTATCATGAATTGCTCCCAGCCTGACACCTGCTGCTCTCTCACAGGCAGAAGCTGAACTGCTCTGCAGCTGATCAGGATTGTAGGGGCTCTGAGTTTCATGCAGGAGCATGGTCCCTTGTCTCCTGACCTCCTTTGGTGGAGCACAGACAAAGTGATGTCCATTGAGGGTGAGGTTAGGAATGTGGGTAGACCCAAAAGTGGACAGAAGAACAAGGAGATAACTGGGGTAAGGCTTTGCAAAATGTTGGGGGCAGAACACAGAAAGAGAAGATTTCTGCAAAGGTGTGTATGAACTCGTGAAATGGTTTATGTGTAAACCATTGCTCATGGAGCTGCACAGTGTTTGGCAGCTGTATTTGCCGTTGATATCTGTTGATTCATGAGCAGTGCATGACTTTCTGGGAAGAGACGCTTTTTGTTTCCCGTTGCCTGGCCCCTGACCTGGTCTGTCAGCAAAGGTGAAGTCCCTTTTGGTGTGCTATGGGCTGTGCACCATGAACTGGGCTATTGTGCACCCTTATCTCCTGGAGCAGCAGGATGTGTGATGGCCCTACTCCCCTCTGGAAAAGCATGCTGAGGCCTGTGATTGCATTATCCATGGAAAAATACAACGTGGACCAATACAGATAGGCTGTGGCTCAGCTCTAGTACCTGATCCTTTTTATAGGATGAGGTGACAAGACAAGGCCATGTTAAGGCCTTAGGATAACAGGTTAAGTAGGGCTTCAACTTGACACTGCTGCAGCAGCATGGAGAGAGATAACTGCACAGTGCAGCTCAGGGCAGAGAAAAGTGGGTGCAACATTGCTGCAGGGAAGCAAGAGGGGAGCTATAAGAAGCCTCAGATTGCTGCAGCGGAAGGGCAGTTTTGGTGCTCCCTTTGGGATACGCCTATCTCCAGATATGTGAGAGACAGGCAACCAGTTGAATAACTGTTACTGCCACCTTGGCTCTGATGAGGGTGTTTTATAACTTATCACAACAAATTTGATATTAGCGAGCTGTGATTCCACTCACAGTGGAGATGTGACCACCACTTGCTGAGCTCAGCTCCAAGCCCCCAGGAAGAGGCAAGGTAGCTGAGAGCACAGCACTGCAGCAAAAGCAGTGCATGACCTGAATGTGTCCCTCATGAGTTTAGTTGTTGCTGTGACCCCAGACTAGGTCCCCATATGGCTGCTGTGAGGAGGCAGCAGAAGTGCCACAGGTAGGCGTATCTGCTAGCCTACTGGTAAGTGTTACAGACTTTGGAGTAGCCATAGGGCTAGTCTCAAGACTGGGTTAATGTATCTTGACATAAAACATCCTCTCTGGTCCTCATTTACTGAGCTGGCTGCAGGAAAGGAGGAGCACAGAATCTAATTTAAAATCTTTATTTTAATTTGCTCTTCTGTTAGTGAATATTCCTCTTTTTGGTTGTGGCCTCAGCACTTCAAAATAATTGTTCCGTGTACTTAGTTTGTATGATCTAACTTTTCTAAGCTATCCTTTACGGTGTGAACAAACTAGTACAAAATTAAAGTGTTGGGATTTTGTTGATTGGGTGGGTGTGTGTGGTTTTTTTGTTTGTTTNTTTGGGATTTTGTTGATTGGGTGTGTGTGTGTGTGTGTGTGGTTTTTTGTTTGTTTGTTTGTTTTCCCAAAAAATGATCAGCTACCAAAGCTGAAATCTGGGTGAGATGGTTCTCAAAAGTAGTTTGGCACTGTTATTCTGGAATGAGTAGCTGGTCAAATACTTCACATAATTAAGTCCCAAGTGAAGTTATTGAACTGAAATTAGCTTGTTCTTTCCTGTAATATTCTTTGAAAAATATAGTGCTGGTGACCTCTAGTGGAGTAAAAATATACTTCTTTTTTTTTTTTTTAAGACAGTTCAAAAAATCCCCATTGAAAGTAGTGGATTTTCTCCCCTCCAAACTGTATTAAACTGAAACCCATAAAACAGAAGCTTATTTTACTTGTCTGTGTTCAAGAAGCTGAAAGCAACCATACAAAATCTGCTTCTGTGAGCTCACAGTTTTGATGGATTTATGTAATACAAAGATTATGATACAATTCTGATAAAGAAGGTACATGACATTGGTGTAATGCATTTAACTGTGGATTCTGAGAAAAGGCGAAGAGCCCGTAATGGATAATTCCCTCCAAGCCTCTTATGAATTCCATGTCAGGTCTCCTGTTTCTCTTCCTGACACCAGAGAGTGAAGAATATAAAAGGTAGACCCTCAGTGGGCACCCAATAAGCTTAACATTTAGCAGGGGTAATGTTTATGCCAAGAATGCTTTCCTCTTCCTGACAAAACCCTAGGTTTCGTTAAATCAGGAGTTAGGGCATGGACAGGCATGCTAGAGCTTAAAAGCTGAAGTCTCTGAAGGTGCTATCTTCAGGGAGCATGACATGTCCTTACTTCCCAGCTCCTGATGCCCAAGAAGCTGCACCTTGCCCTTCATTCTCCTTAGGAAGAGAGAGCTGCCCCCATCCAGCCACTACAGGGAGTTTTGAACTGGACAGCATGAAAAAAAATGCCCCATTGTGGAGGTAGATGAAAAGCAAGCTCCAACCCCTGCCTGTGTGGCACCTGATTCTGGGGAAGTCACCTACACTGGACTTTCCAAGTCAGTTTGTTCATTGGTAGATGCCTTGTTTCTTAAATGCGTGGAAAATAATTGCAGTAGGGACACTACAATTATTTGTTATTAATTCTTAATAAATATTAAGAATTAATAACAAATAATTGTCAGGTTGGAGGAAAATCTGTTGTTGCTTCCACAGTGGTCTGTCCTGGGTCTGCTTCTCTTCTTTTCTTCCTCCTCCATCACTCACGTCATTAGAAGATGTATGTATTAACTTTGTGGGGGAGACCACAAACAACACCCAGCTGGGAGGGGAGCTGCAGGCACACAGGAGGGCAGAAGACTGACAAATTAGTATAGAGAGTTGAAAAAGTGTGGGTAATAAGTCAGTTAGACCACAAAATTATACATTTAAGTAAGAGTAATTTACTACAGAATTATGAAATGAAATGTGGCAGGCTGGCTAAAAGTTCTGCAGAAAGGAAATTGAGGTTGTAGGATACCCCATGTTATTAATGAGCAATAATGTTGACACTGTTGTGAAGAAATGTAAGGATCACATCTGTGACATATAAGCAGAAAAAGTACCACTTAAGGGTAATGAAGAATTTTTTCTGCCTTATTCAGCAGCCCTGAGGCCTCCACTGGTGTTTCGTGTTCCATTCTGGGCAACATTCCCCCAAGAGAGGTGTGATTCAATGAGGGCTCTTGGGTCCAGCAGCAGATATCCAATATCTTCAAAGAGCAGAGAAACACACAGTTCTTCATATCCCCTGGGGACAAAGCAAGGAAAGAGGGACTAGCACTTGTACAGAGGGTTTAAGAGAAACATGAGTCTAACAACGAGCATAATTAGGCACTGGAAGACACCTGCCTCAGAAGACAGTGAAATCTCTGTGTTTAGGCATTTTTAAAGAGCAGGTTAGATAGGAAAAATTTAGCAATGAAGATAACCAACCAAGACTGAGATAGCTGACCTTTTGTTAGGGCAGGAAGATGGACTAGGTGGCCTACAGGGGACGCTGTCAGACTTACTTTTCCTCTTTGCATGATCTGAAACGCTAAAGCTTTATTTTCATCTATGTTCCAGACTCTCAAGTGTGAACAAACTCCATGGTAACTGCCTTTGTGTGTTTTAAGACTTGGTTAATAGTAAATCACAAGGACAGAGCCTAGGTTTCCCAAACTGGATAAAGGATCTTTTGAGCTTTAAAATGACACATCTTGGTTCCTCAACCCCAATGCAGAGTTAATGCTATCCGTTTAATCTTTTTTGTCATGTTGTAAAGGTGGATTAATTCAGTCTTATGAATTTTTTATATATTACAGTACCATCTAGCATTTTATAAGAATATTATTAGCTAATAATTATTTTCTTTGTGTACTGAACAAGGTGAGGGTGTGTGAAAAAACCTGTATGCAGTACAGGTATTAAACAATCTGTTGTGCGTGTGCACAAAAGTGCAGAGCAACAGAAGCATGAATACCCACTGCTTCTGGGATTTACCAGCTTGTGCACAGCTGCCTTTTGTAATAGTGTTTCCAGGTGCCCTCGTGCGTGAAATCAACCTATGCAGTACTCAAACATGAAGAACACTTTTATAGGACCCTGCGACTGGCTCAGCTGATAAGAGCATGGTGTTAATAACACCAGGGTGGTGAGTTTGATCTCCATACTGTCCATTTGCTTAAGAGTTGAACTTGATGATTCTTGTGAGTTTCTTTCAGCTCAGAGTATCTGTGATTATCTGTGATATGAGTCATTGAGACAAACCTGTATTGTCATCAAGAAGAAGTTGTTTGGTTCCTTTCCCCGCTCAGTTAAGCAGGGACACACAACACAAGCTGTTGCTGAGACAGTTGCGAGTTGCTCCCTAGCTTCCTCTTGCCCAGAGCAGCACAGCCCAGGCAGGAGCCACATCTACATGGAACCGGGCCTTTCGGGCTGCCCAGAAATCTCTCCTGTCTAAACTCACAGCAACCTACAGAGATCAAACCTCAATTTGATCTAGCAGTCACTTGGAAATGAATCTGGAGGGATGGAGAGATGTGGGAAGTCTCTGAAAGCTGTCTGAAAGCAGACATGCTAAATCTGAGAGCAGCCTGTGCAGCTCCAGCAGACTGCAGAGTCCATGCAGTATGTGCAAGCCCATCTGTTGTCTGCAAGCACCTGGCCAGCTGCAGTTACCATGTAGAGCAGTAGTACTTCTGCTTTTTCTCCAAAAAGTTCCCTCCAAATCCCACTTGCTTTGTGACACCCATTACCTCTCAGGAACCGGGATCCAATGCAGAGGTGGAGACTTTGATGAGGCAAGTTGCTGTGCTCCTGCCCCAAGCTCCCAACACCTGCAAAAAGACATAGGCAAATAGTTAAAGGGGAATTCCACTGCAGCTGTGTTCCCCAGCCTTCACTGCTCTAGATTGCCACTGGCACAGGTGTCTCCCTTGGCAGGGAGGATTTCAGGTAAACGAAGCAATTTCAGGCTGTGCTCAGGCCCTCTGGCAAACTGAAAACCTGCCTTTTAGGGCTGTTGTGGTTTAAACCCCAGAGAGTAACTAAGTACCATGCAACCTCTCATTCACTCCTCTAACTTGCCCTGGTGTGATGGGGACAAGAATAAGGGAAAAAAAGTAAAACTGGTGGGTTGAGATATGAGCACTTTAATTATTGAAACAAAGTAAATAATAATAATCATCATCATGTAATGAGAGAGGAAGAGATAAAACCTAAAAACCCCCAAGTGATGCACAGTGCCATTGTTTGCCTTCCACTGACTGATGCCCAGCCCATTTCTGAGCAGTGATCGGTGCCTCGCTGCCAACTCTATCCCAGGCAAAATTGGGACCAGGGGTGTGTTGCTGCACATATGAGCACTGTCCCTAGGGTACCTGCCCCCTACTGCTCCATCCATATCAATGGTGCAAGGGCTGAACTGTTCCAACTATCCTGCAGTCATAAACCTGAAGGATTAAATGTCTTCTATCCATAAAACTGATTCTTCTCCTCAATTTTAATGTCATGTATGTTAAAGCTGAAGATAAAATGCTAAACATGTAAATGTTAAACTTTTCATAAAATAATCAAAATACTGGCTTAGAAAACATAGCTTTTAAAAATAAAAAAATGCTGAGTTATTTCATTCATCTTCTCACTCTTGAGTTTCTATGAATGAAGCTTAACTAACTCAGGCTTTCAAGTTTTTACAGCTAAGAGGGTGGGTTGTGTAGATGTGATAATCATAAGACTCCAGGAATTAGGCACTCTAATACGTTGCCTCTGATTTCCATGGCATGTGTCCAAGAGTTTGAGAGCTGGCACGAGTGTATTAGCTTCTAGAATTGGCAAGGAAACCAAACCCCACAGCAGTAAACATGGATATATATGTCTAAACATGTTAGTCAGAAAAGTCTCTAAATCCCATAGAAAGCCATTTCAAAGTCAGATGTCTTGCAGTGAGCTGGGTGTTTTTTCGAAAGGGTACTGACGGCCTGATTTTCCTTTCTCACTGCTGTAGCTGCTTTGCCCCCTTGGGTGGGCTCAGGTAGAGGAGAAGACATGGTCAAAGAAAGCCCGAGTGTGTATGAGGTGGGGGGTGTGAGGTCATATTCACTGAGTACAGCTGAAATTTCAGGGCTGCTATCAGGCGGGAACAGGCTCCCACTGCAAAAAGCCAAGGTGCAATTCAGGAAAGTCACAGACCGGGAAGAAGACACTTTCCTTTGAGAGGCAGAGTGCATATGGGTAACTGCCTAGGAAAGGGTATGATTTGGAGAAGAAGGTGAAGCAAGAGAGATGTGTTCAAACCCAGTCTGAAGTGGTAAAAGTTGAAGGCAGTGCCAAAACTCATCACCAGCTTTCCCAAAAATCAGTGACATGAGGTTGGAGAAGGAAAATGGGTCTTTCACTTTCCCAGAGGAGCCAGGAAGAGACTGGTATGTTTCCTTGCTCTCCTAAGAGTAGCTGCAACTAAGCAGCCACTCTAATGCTGCTCTGGAGTTTCTGATTACTTTTTGTGGTGAGAAATTAACTTTCAGCCAAGTCAGTAACTTTCTGCCTATTGACTCCATGTACCCAAAAATCTTCCTTATACACTATATCCATGGTAGGAAAGTTCTTTCCAACAGCTAAACTTTATCAGAGCTAACTACAAAATTATGCTTTGTTCTCTCTTGTTTGACAAGATCTGCTGAAGTTAGAAGCTGTATTGGAAGGCTAAAGCATTGTGTGCACCCGGTTTGCTGCGAACACAGTCTCAGGCATTCTTTCCTTGGGGCTTTCCTGCTCAGAGGCGGTGCAGTGGCTCTTCAGGGCACTGTGAGTTCCCGGCACAGCACATGCTGTACCAGTGACAGTCCCTTGGGCTTTGCCAGCACCTATTTCATCAGTGTGAATTTAAACAACTAATGCTTCAGTGATTAGTCTGCCACGGAGAGGTTTAAGCCAAACTGAGCAAACAGAGCCTGAATCTGAATGAGAAGCGAGGGAGGAGGGTGTCTGCTGAGCGGAGTCACTCATAGGCTGGCAGCCCATGCCATGTAGGATGCAAATGAGTACACCAGGACTTCTGTAGTCTTCAAAGAGACCCAAGTCCTGATGCTAAGGTCTCTTGTTGCACAGAAGTCAGCCAAGCAGCCGCGTCGGGATGACAGGGTCCTTGGTGACAGGTGGCAGCTGCCTTCGCATGAGGCCATGTCTGCCTTTACCAGGGGTGTGGAGGGAGGCAGCAGCAGGCTCCCCAGGCTGCAGCTCTCGGCTGCTCAGGGAAGTCCTTCATACAGATCATGCTGGTAAACTAAACAGAAAATTACTAGAGAGGGTTTGCCTCTACCCAGGACATCACAAAATCAGCTTTGCCAGAGGTGATATGTATCTTGGGCTTTTAAAAAAAAGCAAATAAAAACTCAAATGCCAGAAGAGCAAATGCCAGTCCCTGAATTGCAGAAGGCTGCAATCCCCACCAAGTGCGTTTGGAGGATGTGTGTCAGGGATCCTCTCTGAGGCCACAGCCCAACTGAGGTTTTCCATCCTGTTGAGATTCCCCCGGGGCTCCTATGGGTGCACACCCAACTGATCCATGTTGGATAACCAGGCAGCTACTGCCCACACAGGCACAGCCTGCCTCCAGGAGTTACACCATATGATATGAGGGGCCAGACAGCTGGTGCCTAAAGGGCATCCACTCCCTTCTCATGGCAATCAGGAGACAATGTCATTTAAATGGGAAGCAAATAAGCTGTTTTCTCCCTGGCCTCTCTCTGCCAGCAAAGTGCCTACCTGCCCCTCCAGGACATCACAGCAGAGAAAGGAAACTGTCCCCTCCCTCTTGAAGTGCTGCCAGCATAGCATTTCCCCTACCTGTATTCCAAAAGATGGGATTTTGAGATGTGTGGAGGAAAGGACTCTGGTGCAGAAAACATCCATTTCTTCCAAACAGCCTCTCCTGTATTGTCCTGGGTTCTAATAAAATACCTGTCACTCCACCTACTGAGCTTTCACTATCTCCAGCTCTGAAGGGGAATGGTAGTCTCAAAGTAAATTTGAGACATCTCCAGATGCACAGTGTCCACTGAAGACCACATTTGCTACCAGTTAATGGACCCAGGTGACGGAGGTTCTGGGGAACAGGTGACCAGAAGCTTTTATTGCATTGCGATTATGAGTCCACTGCTCATTTCTTCAGGACAGCTGGGAGAACACAAAATGACCTGTGCTTTGGAGGCTGGTTTCATTTCCTGATTGCCTGCAATGACATGAAATTTTTGATGGACTTTGGAAAGCCTTACCCAGACATTTGGTTTTAATGAAGGCATGTAAAACTGCTTTCAGATTGCCAGCTGCGGTCAAAAACCAGCAAGAAGTCGAAGCACAGCGCTAATGACATTTAGTTGTTTATTTTTGCAACAAGATTTTCAGGAGAAAACAAAACACTTTCTCAGTGGACATAATTAAAACCATGAAAATGACTGCATTTCCTGTGTGACTGACATATTCCATGTGGGAGAAAATGTTTCCCAGCAACAAAAATAATACATTTCAGTAACTCAAACTTTTCTTAGCAATGTACATCCCTTTCCTAAACTGGAAGAGGCAAAGGGAATTTCAGCTTACACATTTTTAACAATTCATCACAAGGGTAAAGAACAATCTCCCCTTTCCACTGCACAGTGATTTTAAGGGATTCCATTTTTGGCACCTTATTTGGAAATTCCTAGAAACCACCTGATTTCAAGCAGTGGGTGACATTACTAACTGGCTTCTCCGGGCTCAGTCCTTGCACTGAGAATGTGCACTGCCTCCCAATTTTACTTCAGATGGACATTTTTCTTTCCAATGTAAGGGCTGCTCTTTCTATGATTTGTTAAAAAAAAAAAAAGTAAAATATCTGAAGCTAACAGGAAAGAACAGCATGTGATGACAAACAACAGACATGTTATTCAGCAACAAAGTACAAGTGGCCCCTTCGGGTTGCCCAGAAGCTAAAAGATCTTTCCTTTTATTTGTTGGAAAGGCTACACAGTCATGAAAGTGGAAACCTGAACTAAAGTTTCTATTTTATTTTGTTTTCTCCACTCAATTCTATTGGTATTGTATTTTCCAGTCTTCTGTTCTTACCTTCAGTTGGATTTCAAGTTTCTGCCAAAACAGAACTCTTTGGAGTTGCTTACCAAGGCCACATTGTAATTCTAAAGAGTACTTTTAAAGAAGATGCTAACAGAAGACCAAAAGATTAAATATTTGTGCTGTGAGTCAGCAGGGACTCTGAAGGGAGTTGTGAAGTGTGATGAGCTCTGGACTGTGTCTATGATTTGAATTTTTAAAGCCAGATAAAACTGTATTGGTATAAATCAGTGCCTCTCAATGAGTAAGAACATAACAGAAAGAGTATGACTTAGTAAGAAACCACAGGACTCAGAATCAAAAAAATTTCTGTTCTCAGTTCTGTCATGGATTTTATACATGACATCAGACTATATTATTTATTTACTTACTAAGTATTATCCATGTGTTGATGTATCTGGAATTTATTCGGTTGCAAAATGACACAAATGGCATAGCCTAAACACTGTGTTTATGAAATATATCTTACATTTATAAAAAGCATCTCTGCAAATCTGACTCCTGAATTGCAACTCTTTTGCTGCAAAACAGTAATAACAATAATCTTTATATACAAAGCTCCTGAAGGATGGATCATTTTACTTTCTCAAGGCAGGTCTCTGCTTTTTTCATCCAGTTCTCATTGTTCTGTAACAGGAATTTTGGCATATTTTCCTCCTTGTGTGTGGGTATCAATGTGTCAACACTACTGGTAAAGGCTACTCATGCTTTTTTAGAATGGTACCTTTTTTTTAAAATACTATGGTTTTCTTCTGGTTTTTCTCCATTTCTTTCTTGTCTCTCCTCTCCATGTCACTTTCCTTCTTTTGTCCTCCCAGCCTTCCTCCTGTGGTTCCAAGCCAGCTGTCTCATGAACATGTTCTGCAAATGGCAAACTATTAGTTCTGAGAGCAAATCTCAACAATCAAAGATGAAGGCAAAGTAACTTAAGCTGATATGTCAAGAAAATGCTCTCCACAGTTTGCTGAAAAGCTTTGTTTCTACATTTTAAAATAAATTAACTGGGAGACTTCCACTCTCTTCTTTTTGAGAATCATAAAATCTACAGAACAAAGATGACCTTCTTTACCCCAACTCTGATGAAAGTGGTCTACGAAAACTGATTCAGAAAACTCTTCAACTCTTAATTAATTTATATTGGCTTATCACCAACTTCCCTGTCTCTCCACAGTCACAAATTTGAGTTATTAGATCACCGGAAATACAAATACAAATCACGACCAGAGATTTTAGAAGAAATCCCAACATCAGCCTCACAGATTTTCCAGACAGATTATTCAGCACTTTAATGTGACTGTGGTATCTTCTTTTTCTAGCCTAATCACGTTTCTAATACTAAAGTGTTTGGCCAGTTTTGAAAGCAAGGAGCTGAGAAGATCCCAGAAAAGATGATTTCTTGACAACTGCACGTGGCTAAAACCAACAGGGAAATCTCATGAGTGTTACACTCATACCACTTGCATATCTCCTGACCCTCTCCTGCTTTGGGCTTTTAAATCTTTCCCACTCTTGTTTCTCCCAAAGGTTGTGGCCTTCTGCCCAGCCTCCCACAGCACAGCTCTGAAGCCAGGGCTCCTACTCTTCAGAGCATCATTAATCTGTTGCCCACCTCAGCATTTTGGATTTGTTGCCTTCTGGCAACATTTCTCCCTGCTCCTCGGTTCCAGCAGGACTCCCTTCCTGGGTAGCCATGAGAGGGGCGGAGCAGGTGCAGTCCTGTCCTGGCCTGCCAACACCCGGCAGGCTCCTGCCCCTGCTCCGAGGGACACCTTGCTCCTGGCACAGAGCCCCAGCAAAGCAATTGTTTTGAGCATTGTGTGCAGGCAAGGCAGTAACAGGAAAAGAATGGAGAACTGAAAAGCATCGAGGCACGCTTCCTTTTCTTCCTCGTTATCCCAGTCACATCTGTTGTACCAGAGTTTTCCTCGCTTGCTTGACTGCTTATTTCTGGTGGGAAGCGGAGGGGGTACAGGGCTGTGGGACCAGGACCCTGTGGCCACCAGCAAGGGTTTCAGTTGCTGCATTTCATAGATTTCTCTACAACTGGCTTGACTGCAGAACCAGCACAGGCTGTTTTGTTTTCTCTCTCTGTTTGTTTTCATTCCCTGGAATCAACTTTTTTCTAGTTCCTTCCTTTTCTGGTTTCCCAGTTAGCACCACTAAACACCAATAACATCAATGCCTCAGATTTTTGCCACAGTTGTGATAAGAGATTCTCACACTGGTTGAGCTGTGGCTTTTCACTATCAGCTGAAACTGATAACACCGCAGCCCATCCTTTGTAACAATGCCATGCAAACAGCAAATCTCAGGCTAAAATATTTCGCACTTCCACTTACTGGGAACATTTTTTTCCAAAGACCATATTACACTGATACAGTTTTTTTGGCATAGAGTATAACTGAGGGAGCAGGTCTAAGCCCAGGAACCTTCCTGGCTCTTCTGCAGCACTCACTCAGCATGGCAAGGGTGCACCGCCCTTTGGGCAGCCCAAACACAAGCCCTCAGAATAAGGACGTCTTCCTTCATGTTTTCTCTGGCCATTATGGTTTGTACTGTGTCTACTGGCTGCTTTACCCTTCGTGCAAGCTAGGTACATACCTCCTGAGATTACCCCGAGGGGCAAAGTTAAACCATTGCCATGTTGCAGCTGGCATAGAAACCATGAAATAAAGGCAGAACTAGAAAGGAAAAATTGAGTATTTGACTGGATTTCTTAGTAAATGAGGTAAACATTTAAAATAAGTCTAGACTCTGGCTTTTGAGGGGACTGAACTCTAGGTGTAAACACAGTTAAAATAAATCCCACTGTTTGTCTGAAATACCCTTTTTTTTCCTATTAAAAAAAAGAATGAAATTCACTATTGTATTCACTTAACATTCATTTCATAAAATCTATTCATCATAAGATTTGTAAACTCAATGTAAAGCAGCCTTTTGTTTGTATTAGTTACTCCTGGGGAGGTAGTATGCTTCTTGTTTAGGGGAAGGTGCAGTTCCTGACAAACTTTTAAATTCTCCTAAAGTCTGTATGTGCCAGCAGCTGTATATAAACAGTATATTTAGTTGGAGGATGGCATTTAGTTTAGGGGGTGTTTGAACAGTTGTGTTACATCTCTTACTTCCATCAAAATCAGTAATACGCCATGGCTGATGAGTGATTCAGCAGGAGGAGCGAGCCCCAAAGCATCCTCTAGGGCCACACGTCTGGGAGCAAAACTTTCCTCCCTGTTAAGTTGCCACAGGCACCTCTGCAGTTCTCTGACGTCTCCAGGACCATTACATGTAAAGGGAGGTGGGAACAGCTGTGTGCCTTCAGAATTAGCTGAGTTTCCAGAGAGCTTTCACTGAGCAGAGCTGTGGGTTATATAAGGTGTGGGTTGTTAGAGGAGGTCAATTACACACCACATTATCACAGAGGAATCTTATCACAGCTGAGTTTGATCTCTGAAAATATTTCCTTTCCTTCTCCAGCTTAAACAGCCTCTCATTTTTTTCCCAAAACATACAAGTAATTTCTTTAAATTCTTTAAAAGTTAACATTACTTTTTACACATATCCCATGAAGAAACAGCACCTCTCTGGATGTGTCAAGAAATTGTTAACAGCCCCGACAGCGGCCCGTACTGACTGACAGGTGGACATTTTACAAGGGAAGTATGTAACACATTAGAACAGTTAGGCTGACTCATTTAACTACATGTAAAACGCACTGCCAAAACCTAAACTCCCCAATGGAAGCAGTGCCCCCGTGGCATCCCTGGTGCTCCAGTTTCTGAAGCTGACAGTGAGGCAGCTGTCAGATGGAGCAGTTACAGGGTCTTTCATCACAATTTTCTTGCTAAGCAAACATTGATAAAGGGCATATTATGCCTGCTCTACACAAGGAAAAAAATGTTTAGGAATTCTCCTGTCTGGAAATACTGCAAAAGCTACCAATGTTCTACCTCTACCTTTCCCTCCCATGCTATGTGCAGGCATTAGTGTATTACAGCAAAAACAAACAAGCAAGCAAGCAATGAGAGAGCACAAACGAGAAGCCTGCAGCACTGCCAGATTACACAACAGTGATTCCCCCTGTGGGTAACTTGGACAACTTGCCTCATGGAGGCAGTGGGTCTGCTGAGAGCACTTGGAGGCTGTCATGCCAGGACTAGGGCAGAGCAGGGCAGGCAGTCTCTCGAGGCAGCTGTCCTGCACCCGCTGCAAACTGTCCCTCCCGCTGCCATCCAGCCTCTGGCCACTGCTGCTATAGAAGCGAGTAAGGATGGAGTGACTCCCAGCAGCGCTCAAAATCAAGTGTTTGACTCAATATAGCTGAGACAGTCTCAGTTATTCTACAAATAATTGTCATGGGAAAGAGGGTGGCTTGCCCTTCATTTGCTTGTAAAATATCATGCGCATCTTTGCCATGAAAAGTCCTGATTCCTACTATCACAGGCTGCAAAGGGCTGCCATGGTTGTTTTCCTCTCCACTACTTCTCACCATAACTTGCTTATAAGTTATCCTCTCCTCTACTTCTCACCGTAACTTGCTCACCATAACTTGCTTATAAATTACAAGAACAAAGCGATGCCGCGTGTGTGTGCTCAGTGCCCTAACTTTAGCTGACACAGCAAACACTTCAAATCCTCCTCTTCAGTATGCCTTCTCTGCTAAAAACCTGTGCGTATGAACATCAGGGAGAGGAGGAAAAGAGAGACAGGGAAGAAGAGAGAGAAAGACCCTGTAAGTGAATGGGTAAGGAGTGTGCATGGAGCTGTGCATAGATGTCTGATGTCTGAACTATTTGTTAAAAGGCAAAAGCAATACTTCCGACAGACGGCCCTCCCCTCGCCTGCAATAGGCTCCCTAGAATAGCAACAGCCTGTGTCACTGCAAAGGGCAAAGCCTTCTGAAATAGCAACAAAGTTGTTCGCAAACCACTTTGTGGTTTGCATTTGGTTTCAGCCAGCTTCAGCAACTTGTTGCCATGAGGAAAACAACCTGCCCTTTCCTGGCCATCCGGGGAAGGATCACAGCTCTGTGAAGTGCTCCCGGCCAAGGTGCGAAGGGGGTAGTGATGGTACCTGGGCAGAGCACGGAGGACCTCAGCCAGCAGAGCCAGACGATGAGAGCAGGGGAGGATGAGGAGAGCAGCCGGGGCAGCAGCCGGCCCCAGCTCCCGGCTGCGACAGGTAAGGAGGCAGGAGCTGAGTGCCAGCTGTTGGCCAGCAGCAGCTGCCCGCACAGCTAATGCTCGGGGCTGGGGGAGAACGGCCCCACACAGCCAAGGGACTCTCGGGACATGCCTTCTCCATTAGAAAGTGCACAAGGGGAACATACGAGTAAGGAGGGGGACCGCCAGCTTGAGTTTTGAATGAAGGTTTATGTGATACTTTCCCTAAAAGGCCTCGTTCCTACTGCTCGAGTAGGTGCTGCCTGTTGTGTAAATCCTTTTCCTTTATGAAGATGAGCCATCTGAAAGATAGGAGAACCTGCTGCCCTCTAACAACAGTGGTGATCTGGTCCTTGCATGCTCAGGGGCAATTCAGCCCTTTACACCGAAGTGAGTGAAGGGAGCCCAGGCAAGCATTGCACCTGCTCATGCAGGGGGACTGTAGAGGGTGGGGGGAGAGGGTCTCCCTCCTGTTTTTACTTCCCTAGCATTTAAGGAAGAAACAGGGTTTCTGTGCTGACACCCTCAAAAACCAACTGTAGCATTTCTTCTGCAGTAAGTTTTTAAGTGCAGAAACTGAATTTCATAGCTCTTCATCTTTGCTGTCCTACCCAGCCAGTTTTTATCAGTTGCAGCGTGGTTTTGAAACTTCAGGCTCTTTCACAGATGGTAAGATGAAGGGCATAATTCCCCACAATCATGATATTTCTCAGCCACAAGGCAGCTGTACCCAAACAGGACAGCATGGTCAGAAGGCAGAAATGACAATGTCCCAAGCAGATTTTGTTCACTTAGAGCTGAATGAACTGACTAACGCAGGAATGTTCAGATACCATAGGCACAAATGCTTTGTTGGAGCGTAACAGTGATCAATCAGTCAAGCAATGTCTTCTGATAATTGGAATCAGAGGTTAGCCAAGAACAGAAAGTCAGTAGGTGTGCAGAAATATTTAACGTTCCCTTAGGGACTGAGGAGAGCAGTGCAGATGGTTATAGGATAGCAATAAACAGATAGCAAAGTTCTGCAGCACATGGGTTAAGGTTAGAAGAGTATGTGCAAATTACACACCTGTCCTTACCCTCAAAAATCAAAGCAGTAACCTGAGGAATGTATAATTACCTAGTTAGAAATTAAAATAACTTGTTGATTCTCACTAGAAACTCACAAAACAAAACCCAAATGCCATTTAATGTAAGGAGGGGACAGGCTGCCTGTTGACATAATGAAATTACATAGCAGAGCAGTAAGAGAGGACATGGCCGGGGTGGGTCTGTGCAGGATCTGCATTCCCTGTCTTTCCATCATAGTCAGGGGGCTTTTGTTCATGAAATTTGAATATTGTTTACAAAGTACATTAATTTGGCTTATGCTGTACAAAGGATACAGTGCTTCCCACCACTGGAGGAGTTTAGATGCGTGAAAATGAGTGGTGCATAAGTTTCCTTCCACCATCTCTTTTAGTTCAATTTACAAAATATTTGGTTTGGGTTTGCCTTTCACACTTGGGTGGGAGGAGTCCCATTTGTCAAATGGTTGTAATCCCACATGGCCCTGACACTATTTTTGGTTAAAGTTAATATTTTCTGAGATTTTTCCATCTCTGCAATATAGCTTCATCCCAAAGCTACCATTTGTTTCATCTGTAGGATCTTGTTGGGTAACTGTTTTAGATCCCATGCCAGACTTCTAGAGGGACAGTTAGATCAGATGTATCCTAGCTAATAGGAGAAATGCACCTATTGAGCAGCTACTGGATCTAAAGAAACCACAGGCGTTGGAATAGAGCAACAGAGTAATACACATCTCTTTATACCAGACAACTGGGTGACATAGAGAATGCAGCAAAGATCATAATAACATGAAAATGGGAGAATTACCTTTTATGAGAAGCAAAACCACTAATTTACCATGATTTAATTATGCAGCAGTTCCTAATACATGCCATCAAACATTTATCCTTAAAAAAAAAGTGATCCCCGTGCTATACACTTCAGCAAAATCTTCTTTAATAACAATTTGGGAAATTTTCAATACTATTTCCCTGGAAAGACACACCTTTTGTATGTCAGACAGCACTCAGATGGAGAAGAAATATGGTGTTAAAGATAGCTTAAAATTTTCAGATAGAGATGTTGTAGTTTTAAAATTTATTGTCGATAAACGTAGATATCTTATTCTATTGAAAAAAAAGATATTCCATGCTGTGGATTCATATCTAGGCAATGCATTTAACTCATTGTGGTTTTCTAACCTGTACTTGTTAACCAATCATTGACAGAGCTTGAATTCACTTTCCAAATGTCTAAATAGATCAAAGAATTTGCAAGGATTTAAAGAACTTTCCTTCCAGGAAAATACTTTCCTTCCCTACTAAACTGAGACATTTCTCACCTCAGATTAAATCAAACAGAAGAGAGTACAGTGATGGAAGAGATTGTTGAGTCCCCTCCTATCAAAATAGATATATTTGCACAGGTAACAAAGTAATCTCCCTCCCCCACTCCCAGTAGTTTTCTATATGCACACTGTGTGACCTCTTGGGAGAAAAGAAAGGAAAACTACATCACAGAAACCTCAGTGTCTGGACTAATGTGGAGCGTAGTACTGCCGAACTGAGCTTTAAGGGGCTCCCAGGCACCTATCCCATATCTCTCACTCACATTAGGTGGGTGAAGAGTGGTGTTTCCCAGATCAGCCTGCTTGCAGATCTTCCCTGGCACTGATCATTTATCCCTAAAGACCATAAAATACACACACAGACCAAATACTATGCCTTTGGAAGGACTGTATTTTCCCAAATATGTGGTTGAAAATAAGTAAAGGGGCACACCCTTACTACTTGGCCCCGTCCAGCCTCATCATCACTACTCAGTGCTGTACTACAACTGCAGTTTGTCTCCTTTTCAGGAACCAAGCATAAACACTCCCAACGAAATGTTCTTAAAGATAGGTTTGTTTGCCAAGTAGGGCTGCTTTTGACTTGAACAACAGTCGTGAGAAACCACTTTGTTTACATGGGAAACTAGAGAATAGACTTTCCAATCACTTGTCACATACCAGCCACGAACTTCTTAACCATGGTGTTAGTGGCAGACAGAAGGAGGAAATTCCCTGGAAGCTATCACTAAAATATTTTACTCCCCTGGGCTGTACACTGCCATGTGTTTTGTTGGCATCTCATAAAAATAAGAGAAATATATATATATATATAAAAAGAAGTTTTTGTTAAAAAAAAAGAATGCCTAAGAACTGCCAGCAGCATCATTAAAAGTGACACTTAAAAGTGTGAGTTGTGAGTACAGCTACTGCAACATGCATTATCTGGAAACTTTAAAGCAAAACATATGTTGAAGTCAGAGGGAATTTTGCCTAGAGGAAGGCCACGAAGGGGAACTGAGCAGAGATTTCAAGGTTTAACTCGGCAGGCAGTTTTAAGCAGGCAAGTTTCGGGTATACCAGTTAAAACAAAACCTCATGGTGATACAACAATGTTTCTCAGTGGAATAGTGCCTGTGAGGGTCAAGAGACACCAACATAACTGCTGACTTTGCTGCTGATGATGCAGAAGGACAATGCATCTCCCTCTGCATCACATCAGGATCTGCTTTTCATTCGAGGGTGCTCTAGTTACAGCCCTTCACTATTTCTGTACAACTGTGGGCATGTGTCACTGGACATGAAAAAGGATACCAGCTGACCCAAAAGAAAAATGAAGACATTGGCCAAGTTGCTCTGCTTGGAGAAGCAAGAAATATATGGGCTTGAATATTCACCTATCAATTCCCAAGTGTCCAAGCTCTACATCCAGCTTGTACAGCCTCTCAGACTGAGAATAAATAACCATCTTTGTTTCTCTGATGGTCTAAGGACCACGGACTGAGGTGAGCACAGTCTGGATTGTAAAGAATGGTGCTGGTGGTGGACTCTATCAAGATACTTGACTTGACACTGCCATTCAGAAACCGAAAACCATACAAAAATGACATTTTAAGAATTAAAAGCTGTGCAGGACACAGACTTCAAAGTATCAATAGCATACACTGTCCATGATGCTGTGTTTCTGCTGGAGAGCCTTAAACTCAGTTTTTGCCCCTCTGTTACTTAACTTGTTTTCTCATGGTTTCTTGGAAGAAAATAATAACAGATTATTTGTGGGTGATAAATGTGATGGGTGATTAATAAATGGGATATGTCACTGGCTGAATGCAATTTGGATGCCTTGGTCTGCTGACTGCAAGTGAATGTGCTGTCTGGGGTTCCTCTCTGCTAACTTTAGACATCTGCATCTGAGCAAGCCGCACAGTTTCCTTTTATAGGCAATGGAGAGAAGTAGGCATCCGACCTAATTCAGACATCTAGAAGTGCCTATTTTTCTCAAGTGGTTACAACAGAAATCTAGAGATGATGTAGATGTCTCACAGTTAGGTAAGTTGAACCCATCCTATGTATTTTAATACAGACAAATGTAAAGTGATTTGTGTTCCTCATTAGGATGCGATGAGGCAGGCCATATTTAAAGGCAAGGCAGTGCCTTGGAAAGAATCCAGTCAGAAAAGAAGTTGGTTTTCCTGGAGGATAACCAGAAGATGAGCTCCTATACATGTCTGTGAGAATCCTTAGACAAGCAGAGAGGGAAATGTCCACCAGGACTGGAATAGTTACGTCAGGTTTCTATCTGGCTCTGTGCGATCAGTGCAGATTTCCAGCCAGGATCCATTGGAAGAGTATATTCTCCAGACATCATAATTTACAGCAAGAAGGCAACTCAAAAGTATAAGTAGGAAGGAGAAATTATGTTTTGCAATGATAAAACAAATATTGCATGTGTGCATTGCAGGATGGAGTACATGCAGCACAAAGCAGCCCAGCTGTAGTCAGCAGTACTTCCACTGAAGTACTGTTCAATGGGTGAAGGAAGTACAACAGGACCTTGCTCTAACCCATGCACTAACTTCTACTAAAAATAAGTGAAATGGTCTCAGATACTGCAGATATAAAGGAAGAAAAATCTTTAGACATATTAACAGATATGGAGAGCAACAATATAAAAAAAAATATTCCATCACTGGAGCATTTTGCAAATTTGTTTCTGATATTTTCTTCAAGATGTCCTGTCTCCATCCCAATAAATCTACCACCCACCCCCACCTTCTGAAAGAATTTTCACAATAATCCCATTCCCCCTGTGTCCTTCTGGCCCATCAAGACAAAACCATGTGCTTCTCTCCCATCTCTTATCTGTCTCTGGTTTGCCAGCCACACCAGCTCCGTGGCTGAGTGAGTTGAGGTGCATTTGGTGCACTCAATATCTCAGGGCTACTGCTGTTTGGCTTCTGCTTGGCTCAAAGTTAGGAGAGCTAATAGGTGATACTTATCTTAATAGACTTAATGGGCTTACACGTCTCCCCTGACCCCGGAGGCATTGCTCACAGTTATACTGTGCTACCCTCCAAAACATCCTGTCTGCCTGTGGAGTCACTGCACGGTGGGACGGTGGAATTGTTTGCATCTGGGAATTGTTAGGAGAACACAAGGTGGTTTGGGGTGCAAATGTGCCAGAGATTCT
Organism: Gymnorhina tibicen; assembly: GCA_013399875.1. NCBI lineage: Eukaryota > Metazoa > Chordata > Aves > Passeriformes > Artamidae > Gymnorhina > Gymnorhina tibicen. The sequence continues at coordinate 764,547 of VXAZ01000030.1, forward strand.
GCCAGCAATTTAGTAGGGTATGTGGCCACATGCCAGGGTCCGGGCTTGGGCTCTGGCACTGTTTACTTTAGTAGTGCAGATGTACTGCTAGGGCTGCTCTCCTTCTTTCTGTTCAAGATTTACTTTTGAAATGCAATATCCTCTGTCAAATGGGACTGATCCTCACCAAAGCGCTCAAAAGTTATTGGCAAGGAACTCTGGGCAGTCAGCGTGATCAAAGAGCCTTAACACCTTAGAAAAATAAGCTGAAAATAAACAAACTTTGCGTATCATTTCCAATTAGACCATATACCACTCGTTCCAGGAGAATTAACTAAATACGGACTCTATTATGCTGCAAAAGCTAACTCTCCTCTGACACATCCCATCTCTCTAACTAAGTGGAAAATAGAAGTCAATTTACTCTTTTCGTAGTTGTGTGGCAGCCAACATCATGATGAGAGGAGAATCATGCTGGGCGAAAGAACAAGACCAACAATAACAAACTGATATATTCCTCAAGGTTTAGGGTGCAAAAGGCTTCACAGTTAGTAGAATATGATCAGTCAAATCTATCTTGTAACAATAAACAATGAATCACAATTGTGTAAAATGAGTTTGTTTTAAAGTGGACATTCAAAGGCATATAATCTGCATTGTTTTCATCATCTGTTTCTTATTCCTGACATTATGGCTGTCAAAAGCGGTGCAAAATATTTGATCAAGATAGTCCAAAGAATCTGAGTTTAGACATGAGCAAAGCCCAGAAAGTTCATACGTTTGCCTCAAAAATTTGTTTCCTTAAAATATCCCAGATATCTGCATCAGCCTGGTGCTCACTGAATAAGTCTCCATTTGGCAAAATAAAAACAGTGGTACCAGCAGCCTTCATGTCATCCTCAGGTGAAACAAAGGAAATAATAAGTGGTAAGGGAAAACTTGTTACTTAATCAAGTCAAGGTTGAAGCAACTTGGCTAAGAAATTTATGCTTTCCTTGCTCATGGTACTCTAGTTGGGTGGATGAGACTTCTTCAGTTTAGGAAAAACACTGAAAAATCTCAAGGCAAAAATTGTTTTCTCACATTGCTTTTTGCAATGATATTCTGAAGCAGAAGGTTTAATTATTTAGGACCTGATCAAAACCTTATTGACTTCTGATCAGGAAGATAAGGGACACAAAAGCATTAAAACTAAAGAGGATTTGATATTCATTATTTTTTTTTCCTTTTTGAAAATATCTTTTTATGCCACCGCTGCCACTGGATGTGTATTGTACCTAATTGCTTTGCCTTAAAGTTACACAGAGATTTTTTAAACAGGTATATCAAATAAAGTTACTATTAATTGTCAGAATGCTGCAGAAATCACTCTTTCAAGTTTTTTGTTTTATTCTCTTATTCCAGGTTGTGGAACATTCACCTTTCTATCTTCTGCCATTGCTGCCATAAGTGGACTTCTGATGGGTTATGAGTTGGGCCTTATCTCCGGGGCTCTTCTTCAGATGAGCAGCATTTTAGCACTCTCTTGCAAACAGCAGGAAGTCATTGTAAGTTCCCTGCTTTTTGGGGCCTTATTTGCATCCCTTACTGGTGGATTTCTTATAGATCGATTTGGAAGGAGATTTGCTATTATTATCGCATCTTCTCTACTTGTGGTGGGGAGTCTGATTTTGCTGCCCTATGAATCATACGAGATACTGATCGTGGGCCGGATTGCCATAGGTATTTCCATATCATTATCATCAATTGCAACATGTGTATATATCGCTGAGATCGCCCCACAGCACAGAAGAGGCCTCCTTGTGTCATTAAATGAACTCATGATTGTGATAGGCATTCTCTTTGCCTATATTTCAAATTATGCATTTGCCAGCGTATCTCATGGCTGGAAGTACATGTTTGGCCTTGTGATTCCATTAGGTGCTTTACAAGCTATTGCCATGTATTTCCTTCCACCAAGCCCTCGGTTTCTTGTCATGAAAAATAACGATGAAGCGGCGAGAAAAGTACTGGAGAGGCTACGGGAAACGTCAGATGCTACTAAAGAGCTTACTGTGATTAAGTCTTCCCTGAAAGATGAACATCAGTATAGTTTCTCAGACCTGTTTCGTTCAAAAAACAACATGAGGGTGCGAATGCTGGTAGGACTCACTCTAGTGTTTTTTGTGCAAACAACTGGGCAACCCAACATTTTATTTTATGCATCGACTGTTTTGAAATCAGTTGGGTTCCAGAGCAATGAAGCTGCCAGCTTGGCTTCTACTGGAGTTGGGGTGGTTAAAGTGGTCAGCACAGTCCCAGCCGTGTTTTTTGTGGATCAAGTTGGAAGTAAAACTTTTCTGTGTATTGGCTCTTCTGTTATGGCAGTATCGTTGGTCACTATGGGCTTAGTGAACCGTAACATACATGTGAATTTCACCAAAGTCTGTAGGAGCCAGTTTCCAGAGGATTTCTTTCTCCAGAGACCAGGAAACTTCACTGTCACCAATGGGAGTCTCAAGGACCTCTTTGCTAGCATGGCTTCGACAGAAAGATTGTCATTTGATGTACAAAGCCCAGATGTTGCCAGGACAGGAGAACTGAACAGGACTGCCCTGGCAGGAGGCAAAAGCACAACAGGGTCTCACATGGAAAGCGGGGAGGTCCCTGTTGTCCTGAAATGGCTCTCACTGGCCAGCCTGCTTGTCTATGTTGCTGCATTTTCCATAGGTCTTGGACCAAGTAAGTGTTTCACTTTTCTAACTCTTTGTAATGATTTAGTTACATTATTAAGTGCTGGGATGACATGCCCTGCTTGGCTTTAGGCAGTTCCTAAGTTGGGCAAAGCAGTGTTTTCTGCCGATCTGCACTGGTATTGTCACAGACCATCCCGGTAGGCCTGACATGTACTTTTTAAGAAGAGGTCCTGCCCATTAAGGTCAATGACGTTATTTCCCTTCCATTCAGTGTAATTAATTGGTCCCTCTTCAGTCAAGAACTGCTGTTAGCTTTGTTCATCAAAATTACGGAGCCCCTGGCTCTCTTTCCTCTTTCTAGTCTATTGTGTCCTTCCATTGGGAAGGTTAAGCTGTAGGCATTTGCTGCTGCTAACTCATAAACCCAAGATAATGATAGGCTCTAGACCTCTGTATGGTATGACATCATCAAATCCATGAAATACCGACTGTCTGAGTCCCGCTGAGGATCTGTCCCTCTGACTGTGTAATAGTCTTCAGATGTAGAAAACACATTCAAAGTATCATAATTAATGAGCAAGCTGTAGTACCATTGCCATTACTTGGGTGGAACAATGCCAGTGGAAGGACACAAAGGCGTGTCACTGTACAGCTGAGGTACTGCTGCAGCTGCCATTGCACTTGCAGGGGTCCCACTCTCTCCAAAGGAGACCATGTCTGTCATTCCAAGGGACTAGAAATTAAATCCCTCCATTTTCTTTTGTTTTGTTTCAATAGCACTTGAATAATATTGTACTTCGAAGGGGTCCATTTTTTAAGTCACTCTGCAAAACCTGCATGCACAGCCCATTATTTATTAACAGACTTAATGTGCTTTTGCACCCTGGCTCAAACTTGCCTTGCAAACACACTGTACTCTTCTGTACTATTATGACAAAAAGCTTGCCACAAGGATACAACCCAACAACTGCACTAACAACAATTCCCCTGCAGTATTTATTTATTTTAGACATTACTCACCAGGAGAGCAGTGTGAGATAAGCATTCACTGCCAGGGCAGCAAGCTTTACTGTGTTATTACAGCATTATTCCTTCCCTTGAAGATTGTCTTGGGGCTGGATTCTGCTTTCTATGATATAGGTTCAAAACGAGGGATGAAATCCTGAAAAGAAAATGTTACTTGAACTTTTATTTGGGTGTTTCAAACACATATTTAATGACCCTTAGAGTGGGGTCACATGTTCAGTCTTGGCCTCCTGCTGAAATCTGCTTTCCTGGTGACCTGGCTGTAAATGGATTCTTAGTCATTTGAGTTGGCCTAATATACAGTTAATGAGAACAATGTCTATTTTCTTGAGGGCTACAAAAACTGACGTGTTTTCCAGGCTGATCCGAGAAGTCTCTGAGGCCAGTGCTTGTTTTTTCACCTCTTTCCTGACTTGAGAGCTCACATGCTTTCAAACAGAAAATGGGAAAGAACAGGCACCCTCTCATCTCCATCATGGAGAAATCACATATAAAACCATTGTGAGGCAGTTTATACTGACAGATGCGTTTGCCTAGCAAGTGAAGGCCAGGCCTAGCAGAGATACAGGTATTTCAAATTGCAGCTAAGTACTTTCAAGGCATTTCCCTGCCTTTGAAAGTACGCTATTCAGGTTAAAATTTACAGCGTATAGAAAGTGCAAGGGTTGGAGAACCAAGAGATTGTTGGAATCTGCAAAGGATCTATTGTGCTTAAATAGTCTGGATTGGGATGCAAATTTATAATTTGTGCCTCATATGCAGCCTACAGCATCTACTGTTTGCAGCCCTAATCCCTGAATGTATTTTCAAAGCCTAGCTTTCTTACCCTCAGTGAACCTTTCTTAGTGTAAAGAAAAAAAATGAGCCCCTCTGCTTATATAAAGTTTTAACATATTTCTGTTATTCATCTCTAAATCTGGTCTGTGGTCTGGACCAGACTGTTCTCCATTGTCTACTTGGCAATGGGAAGGAGGCATTGAGGCTGCACTTGCTGGCTGCTGTGTCCAGGCGATGCCTGGGGCACCTGGGGACAAAAGCACTATGACCCTTGCTATATTTTCAATGGAAAAATCTCATGCTCCATGCAATGCCTGCCTCCACGCAATGGCTGGCTAAGGTGAAGGTGGCGTTGGGGACACCTCTCTTTGTAGATCAAATCAGCATCCTTTAGACAAAGAGTAGAGAAGATCTTTGCTCTTTTCCTTCCACACCACAAGGCCATTTCTGGAATAAATTCATCCACTTTATTTTGAGTCCATGCCGCATTACGTTCTGTGGGGATAAAGGAGACTTTTATGTAGCACCATTAGGAAATGATACACTCTTCACAGGACAGATCACACAGTCTGAGCTCTATCATCTTCTTTTTAATTACTTTGTACTTTTTTTTTTACCCTTTTTCTTCTTTTATTTTTAAATTCTGGTCAAAGAGATAGTTCAGTCCAGATTAGCATAGCAGACATTTATAAATGTGTTTTTCCATGATTTCTCTTTTGTCGCTAAATTTCATAAAGTAGATTGATTTTTTTAATGAACTAAACATATGCTAAATATATTTATTGCCTTTTATCAAAGCACCCAGGCAGCACAATGATGAGCACTCAAAAATAGACAGTCAGAGATAAAAGTTGTTTTTGCATTACAAAAGAATTCACAGACTAGCAAGCATCTGCTTAGTCAATTTTTTGATTCTGGGGTGCCCTGTATTTATATCATCACCCCTTACACAAGATAAAATGGGTATTTCTGCTGTGTTTCAATCTAATAATGTTTGAGGAACTGCGATTCAACTGCTTGTTCACACTCAATTTCACACAATTATGAGGACATTTTGTAGATGTGACAAATCAGTGTTGCATCACACCACAGAACAGCACATGCCATTTCTCTTGGGGTGTTTGCAGAGGCATTTCAAGGTGTTCAGTCATTAGCCAAGGGGGCTTACTTGACACCCATGTTTGTCTTGGGTTACCTTTGTCTGTGTGTCAGAAAGGTCAAACAAGGATCAGCCGTTCTCACGAGGGAATGATGGCTGCAGAGTCCCCAAGAAACCACTCCTGGCTGCTGTGTGAAGGGTGACGAGTGTGAGGAGCTCCTCATTGTTTGCAACACTTGTTTGCGAAGAGAAGCCTTGGAACTTGCTATATGTGGATGGGGGAGGGACAGGAGGAACCTGAGCCTGGCAGAAGCACTGCTATGCTTTTCACAGGGATCAGCAAGTGCAGGCTAATGAGATGAGTGCAGTGTGGAGGTAGATCACCAATTCACCACGCAACCTAAAATGTGATCATTCAATGTGACCCTGGAAATTAATTTAACACAAAGGACACACAGAAAAAAATCTAGTTAGGGCCACGACCATGCGTGACCATTTACTAAATAACACAGAGTTAACTGAAATAGTTTCAGAACATCTCATTTGCCAATTGCTCTGTTCAAACCACTTGAGGGGCAAAAACTAGAGGTCCTTTCTCATAAAGAGGTGTCACTTCCTTCACTCATTGCTGTGTGTGATACAACATGTTGAGATGCTGGAACAAGGAAAGCCATGCTCCTAGGCTATCAGACTTATTTTCCAAAATAAGGCTGTAAGTATAGGATTCTTATATTTGGATGGAACGTATGCAAGAGAGTTCTCTTGGTTAGCAACTGTAGGGCAGCTCTAGCCTCTCTGAAATGGAGTGGGTGCCCAAAGCCCTGCTGCTCTCCTCACAGACCTGATGAACAAAATTCAGATGTCAGATTGCACTCATTACCAAAGAGGTGCTTTTCTGCCTTGATCATCTCCTTTTGCACCATTTATGATCAAATACTAAATAGGGACAACTTCCCTCCATATTTCCTGCATATGCCCTGAGTGAGATGATCTCACCAGTAAGTAGCTGGAAGAAACATAGTGGCACCACACATAAGTATGCAGGGATGAAATGTGGTCCAAAGGCAATGCTCTTCATCAAAAATAAATCAGAGTGGCTCCAACAAATCCTAGGCTGAGAAGCAAGTAATGCAGACTGAGTCTGGATCAAACAGAGCATCTGTTTTCCCAGTCTGAATTTGTTCTTGCAAATTAAAGGTAAGTGAGCAAAACAGGACTTGGGCAGTACCTCTTCACACATACTGTGAGAGTGAAGTTCAAGGGAATCCATGAACATATCAGGGATTTTTTGGTGTGGAGTGAAGAACACCTTTAAGGAGAGAGGGATGTCAAATGTAGACATTTGGACTGCATGTATGGCATTGGTGCCTTGCACAAGAGCTCTGCCTCTGCAAGTCCTTTAAACACGTTTCTGTATAACTGCAAAAGCATTTAGGCAGTTGGCCAATGAACTTTGGGATAATCTATTGGAGCAAATCACATCAGCTCTCCTGGCTTCATGGCATTTCAGCTGAGCATGCAGATGAAAATCCACAAAAACTCCTACAAGTGGGACTGAGGGGCAATTTCATGACACGAATCATCCTCAAAACCTCAAAACTTAGCTGTATAAAGTCCAGAGGTACTTATGTCTCTGCCAACCTGCGGCAAAGATGTTCTATTACTTCGTGTCCTAGAGCAGCTGCCAGCTTTGTGTGGCTCTTCAAAGCCAAGGGATAAACTCTAGAGCTCTTTTCTTGGAGACAAGCTCCCCTTTCAGGTGACACCTCAGAGCTGCAGGAATGCCCCAGCCCCAAACACTTAGAACCTTCATTATACACAGATTGCTGTGGCCACAACACACCCAAGGCAAGTCAGTGTCTGCAGCTGGAGAAGTGTTTCCTAGGTTTCAGGGTTTGGCACAAAGAAACACCACATTTACCTACCCATGTAGATATAAACCCCAAAATATATTTTAACATACTTACTGTCAACATATTAAGTGTATAACCAGGTCTTGGAAGAGGGGTTTAGAGCTTACTGCAAACCTTGATTTTTCACATTGCTGTTGCAGTCCCATTGAAGCATAGCTCCCATGGGTGGGTGCTTGAAGGGTTGGCCGCACTTTGGTATTGCTAAAAACCTGTTAGAGTGGAATTAAATATCCACGGGAAGCCTTCTCAGACTGGGATATTATGCCGTCTGCAGCCATCTGCTAGCCTCAGCCATCAGGTGAATATTTCTGATTGGAAAACTGGAAAAAAATTACATTCTCATCACTCCACTCACAACAGTCTTTCCTCAGCTTCTGAAGTGAGCACATTACCTACAACACAGGAGACCAGCTGGCTGTGGGAGCAACACACCAGTGTCCAGGGCTGTGAGGTCCAGACCCGCAGTGGATGCAAACCATGTCTGCAGACCATATATGAGAGGAGGGCAAGCACAGGACCCACAAAATGAGGGGCAGTTTTGCAGGGCAGCACTTCCCCCCAGGATGTTTCTCTGATGGAGTCTCAGCCACTAACTCACAGCCACCTCAGACTAAAGCTCCCCCTGCATTTGGGGACCCCTAACATCTCCCTTCTCTCCTTGTGTGGGTGCAGAAGCACTTATAGCAGGCAGATTCAAAGCTGTTGGAGCAGACACAAGAGAGGATAAACACAGGTGAACAAACCAGGGGCTTGTGGTCACTACAATCACTTCCTTTATCCTAGTGCAGGGAAGGGTGGCAGGCCACCAAGCCTGCCTTCTTGTTTTACTAGTTTCACACTGGTTAAATTCCTCCCACATGAAAGACCCAGGATTGTGGCTTTGTGCCCCCCAGGCTGGGTCCCCCCAGGAAGGTGCAGGGACTGTGCTTTCCTGCAAGCCCTACTGTGATGCACCACCTCACTGCTGTGGGAACTCTCTGTGTGGGTTGTCAGCCCTGTGAGGAAAAAAACCCATGCAGGGAAGTTGATAAAGGGAAGTCCCTTGTGAGGGCACACCTTAAGAGCAAATTTTTACTGAAGAAAGTATAGTTTAGGATGACAAATGTCCATTTCTAGTTTAAACCTAGGCAGATTTACCATATTGAGTATATCTGAGTAAAATTTATATCAGCTTGAATGAATACTTTAAAACTGAGATAATTTGTACCTAAAATGGAACAGATGTTTCAACATGTTTGGGAATCCAACTGATGCAGGAGGCAGATTCCTCAGATTATCAACAAGTGGTAATATTTTCTGCACCAACGGGGGACTTTCAGACCCCTGCTCTCTAAATCAGCGCATGGTGTGAGTACAACCAAGGTTGTAGGTTCAACCCCCGTTTAATCCCTGTACGGGCCACTCACTTAAAAGCTGGACTCGATAATCCTTGTGGGTCCCTTCCAACTCAGAATATCCTGTGAAACCTGTGAAATCTGTGACCTTTCCTTTGGCACAATGCTCACTTCCTTACTGGCTTTTAAGGGACTTTGGGGTTACCAGGAAACTAAATTAGACTGTGTGATAGCATTCCACACACAGTGTGCTTTAACTTTTGGTAAGTCCTGAAGTGGTCATGCAGTTGAACTAGATGATCACTGTATGTCCCTTTGTACTGAACTATTCTATTCTATTCTATTCTATTCTATTCTATTCTATTCTATTCTATTCTATTCTATTCTATTCTATTCTATTCCCATGTAAAAACCCACTTGTTTTCTCTACATCTTATTGTGAGCTGTTGGAGTAATTTAAATGCAGCTTTAAACCCATGCTGGGGAAAGTGGGGAAGAAGAAGAAGGATGAGGCAAGAAAGATCAAGGAGGATGGAAGAAAACTCAAGGGTTCACAAGAAAAGTGAAATCCGTAGAGGTGAAGAGGAAGTAAGTCCATCTTCAGTCCATCACTGTCTTTCTTATACATCTTGTGTGGTTTGTGGTGATCTCTCTCTATGTGTTCCACTGGATTAAGCAAGCCAAGACCCAGAGCTGGAACACTGCCCTAAAGCCCAGAGAACTATACTGGAGACAAATTTAGTCCCTTTGACTTTGGTCCCGTGATTGCTAGATTAACTGGCTACCTGAGTTAAAGCATGATTCATTAGCACAGTTAAACGCTGAACCTTTTATGTGTCTTTCACCTCAGTCGCTAAATGCATCTGTAACAAAACCCAGAACAGCTGGTTTGACATATGACACTGAACAGCCCAGGGACTTGATGACAGAGGTCATGTCTTTTGCCATCCTGACAATCCAGATTGCATAGGATGCTTTTTCTCTGCCCCTTAATGCTCTTGGGCTTAATCTTGGCCACCAAGAAATGCTCAACCTGAAACTGAAAAATCTTGTGGGAATGAGAACAGTCAGTGCGGAAATTCTGAACCCTCCATGGATTTAGTTGGCCGTTCCTGTGTTTTGAAATATTGTAAGCTTAATGGTTTTGCATTGTCTTGGAAAACACTGGTAAAAAAACCCAGATATCTAGAATTCACATCAATATCTTCGACATTAAAGTAGTATTTTGGGCTTTTGCAAAGCATGTGGTTATTGTATTAATTTATAGTGCACAGGAATCTGATGTTAACAGACATTCATGCTCAACATTGCCTTGCATGACATTTGTTTACAATGTTTTATTTTTGAGTTTCTACATTTTTCAGAGCAGCTGTGGCCTGACCTTAAAATTCACAGAAATGAGAAGCATCAGTTTTATGATTTTTTGTGGTTTACTCTGGAAAATGGAATAGTGGTGAGGACTAAATCAATTATTCAAAGCCAATCAAGTGCTTAAATGCTATGTTGGAATTTAATCAAGATAATAAACCTTGGAAATATGCATGTTTCACTGAGAAATGGTACAGAAAGTCCTATTTCAGATAATCAAAAAATTATCTTGGATTCTTTGTTTTATGACAAGATTCCTAGCACTGTTTATTTGTACTGAATCATCTTTTAATGCATGCATTCATGTGGTTTGAATATGACACTCCAAGTGCTTATCTAGTTCATCATTCCTGTGCTATTCAAATGCTGCCTCACGTAGCCTTTATTTCACACTGTGTCTGTACTACCAAGCTGCATACCCAAATGAAAAATAAAGCAAGAGTTCTAAGCTGCCCACTTATCCCTATTTCCTTGCCCCAGATAAATTTTATCTGAAGCCTCTTGTTAACACATCAGCTATCCCAGGAATAGGTTTGCCTTTTCAAAGACTGATTGGTAGTAGTGAAGTGCAAGCCAATTTAAGATATTTTTGGATAGCTGGATATTAATTATAGGATTTCAAATTGCAGAAGGTGCTTTCTAAAATATCGGATGAATAGGTTTGTCTTATCTCACTTGATAAAACCTATAAATTTGGAGGGCTTTTTTAAATGTCAAAAAGGTCATAAGAAGGAAAAATTGCTTTTGCAGTGATGAGACATGGGAATGTCAGTGGGAGCTTCTTAATTATTTTATTATATGTTATTATATTTCAACCCGGAAACTGAATTTAAACTGCATAGTGAAGTACACCTGAAATCAGGGGCATCATTTTTCCTGACATCTGTGCTCCTGTTCGTAACTCTAAGTATGTTAATGAGGGAAAGTCTTGGTCAACCAGGCCAAGGGCTTTGCCTTCTGAGAGACAGAGACCTGGCTACCGTGAACAGAGGGAGAGACACCACCATGCCCCCGCCACTCTTCCTGTGTCTCTGCAAGGACGGTGGTTCAATCTGTTGTTGAAAAGGTGGGTGACTACCTGTGGTTTGGCATATTATGCTCCACTTAAAGAGGGTTTTGAGTCAGTATTCTGAGCTTGGTGCTCTGGGTATTGTAAATATCTCTTTACCAATAGTTCTATGTTAGTAAACCCATTGACACAAAGGTTCTGCTTAAGAAGAATAGAGCCTGTGCTTAAAATCATGCGCAGTTTTAAAGTTTAGCTCATATTAGTTAGTAGCCACTGGTCAAAATGAAGCATTTTACCTCCAGACTCACTTCGTAAAAACCCCCTAGAGAATTTATATTGCTGTGATTCTAACTAGTAATGGGGCCTAACCATGCTCTCTTGTTCCACAGCAACATTACCTTCTGTATAGCGGTGCACTGTCAAGTGAGCCTCGCATATCCTTTTGTAGAAGCTTTGGTATGGTAGTCAAGGCTGCTTATCATTAGTCAAATTTGCCCTTCTTACTTTACAGGTCAAATTTAAACATTTAAGCATTCAGTAAATAGTAGTGTTATTTGATAATCATATAAAAGACAATGAAAGATTTTACATTTGTTTCCTTAACCATGTTCTAGGAGACAAGACCTTTGTGACACTGAAATCTGTGAAAACGTTTGCAGGTCATCTGTCAAGCTGCATAAAATCCAGTTTCTTTCAGGAAAGAGGGCTGGGGAAGGATTTTTTAGAGGCAAGCTGCTCTTGGGCCAGCTTTGTGCAAAAGCTAAAACTGTCAGTAGGACTTCGAGTGCAAAGTCAGTATTTTATTTCACTTCTAAAATTCATGAAACTAAAACATGTATTATAAAGTATGAGAAAATAGTTATGCTGAAAAGGCAAAAATGTGTAATCAATCACATAATTTTGTGGCACTGCTGAGGAAGGTGAGACTGTTAGCGAGAGCACAGAGAGCATGTTAAGTCTGTGCATGGAGCCAGGAGACTTTCTCCCATGGCATCCAAGTTTCTGTGCCACACTGAGCTCTGGGAGGAAAGCCAGGAAGATTTTCTCAAAGGGAAAGGGCATACAGGAGGGCACCCAGCTTCTGCTGCCTTTGAAAATCAACCCTAAGTGCAGAAAACTCTTATGACAGAAACAGAACTAAAAGACACTTTGTGATGGTTGAACACAGAGCCTTCACACCTTCCTCCTCACTGCCTTCCTCCAGCAGGAACTAAAGCAAAGCATGGGCAGCAGTTTCCACTGAAGAACTTAAAAAAACCCTGGATCACCACAAGCCTCTCACTGAGTAAGTCACTGTTGTGAAAGGCTGCTTATCCTTTCTACTGGGAGTTTTGTGAGGTGTGCGCACAAATAAATCTCTGTTCTTCAAGAGCAAAGGCTTAAATTGCCCCCAGTTGCTGTGTCACAACAGGTTTCTTTCTGCTGTGCAGCCCCTCAAGGACCACCAGTAGCCCTTGGATACTGGAAAAACAGGTTCACTTATCCCACCCAACTGGGTAATTTCTCCTCTGCATACTTTGTAGAAGTGAAATATGTGATAAGCCGAACTAATTCACATACAATTTCCTCATGAATTAGGGCTTCTGGCTTCTGCAGTCATTCCTCTGCAAATGCCTCAAAGGATTATCCTGGATTCAATATTCTGAACAAATAAACACCTACAAACAGGAATACATATTTCAGATTTTAATTAAAAGGCCTTTTTTTGGATGGCAGTATGCAATTTACTATAAGCCTATTCTCCCTTGAAATTTTGTTTAAATTTTTCCTTTTTCTCTCTCTTTTTTTTTCCTTTCTGCTGCTCTCCGTGTTGTTCTGTCTTGATGGGAGAATTTGAGTGTCTACATAACCAAGGATGAGAGAAACAGTGACTGTGATATCCAGCTGCAAACAGAATTGTCACCTCACACATCAGTTCAAAACAGCTTTATTTAGGGTACCTGAAAAGAGGTACAGACTATTACATATCTGCCAACAGTAAGGCTATGATGCATTCGTCTTTTTTAACCACAGCTGGCAACTAAGTACCTCACAGCTGCTTGCTCACTCTTTCCCCTGCCCCTTGCCCAGTAGGGAGGAGAATTGAAAAAAAAATCTAAACCTCATGGGCTGAGATAAGAACAGTTTAATAATTGAAACAAACAAACAAAAAGAATAATTCTAAATATAATGATGATTATAATAACAATAATACCAACAACTGTGATGAAAAGTGGAGAGGCAGAGAGAGAGAGGAATAAAAACCACGAGAAACAAGTGATGCACAATACAATTGCTCACCTGACACTGACTGATGGCCAGACTTTTCCTAAGCAGTGATCAGTGGTTCCTGGCCAGCTCTTCCCAGTTTATAATCTGGGAATGATGTTCTATGGTACAAAATCTCCCTTTGGCCAGTTCCTGTCTACTGTCCTGGCCATGCTCCCTCCCACTTTTTGTGCACCTGCTCACTGGGAATGGAAAACTGAACATGGGAAACTGAAAAGTTTTGATTTAGGGTAAGCACTACTTAGCAACACCTAAAACATCAGTGTGTTATCAACACTGTCCCCATACTAAATCCAAAACACAGCACTGCACCAGCTACTCAGAAGGAAATGGACTCTGCCAGCTGAAACCAGGACAATTCTACTGATAGATTTGCTGCTGACCACTTTTATTGGGCAAGATGGTCTACAAATCACATTAACTAAGAGAATTCTACCATTTCTAGATCCTTGTGTACCTACTCCTACTTGCCCAGTAATCCTTCAGATGGGAATCACTGCCTCTAAGAAAGCTCTTTTGTGACTATTCTTTCTAGATGAAAATGGACAGTAATTGAAGACCACTGAAAACAGATTTAAGAATATATTGAACACATTGCATTTAAAAGGAAAGCCCATATGAACCATTGCATTTCTTTGAAGTTCATGGAGATGAAAATTTGAATAGTAAAGAAAAAAAAAGTATTAGAATGCAGACCTACAGCGGTGAAAAGGTTAAGGGAGGAAAGATTGCTAGGGAAATCAGATGTGAATTACATCTCACTGCCCTTCTCAAGTGGCCCAGAGCATAGATGATGGAGGTAATGCTTTGGAATCAGTATCTTCCCCCAAACCCCTCCTGCTGCTCTAACATAAACTGGAGGAGACATGAGTGATTTCAACGGTTCACTGCAAGGTTCCTTAAAAAAACACATGAGAATGCTCAGCCTGTCTATTAGATAGTGATGCAAACAGTACAAACAGTGGACAACAATTTTTATGTACTCTGATACATCCTCAGAGAAAAAAGAATTAAATCCCACTTGTCCTATTAATGTTACTGCAAGGAGTCAGCCTAAAGGGTGAACCATTAGAAACAGAATTGTGGTGTACCAGAGGAAAAGAAAAAGAATTTAGATTTGCTGCACCACATCAGCTCCTTCTGGATCACCAGTGGCATCAGGTGTCTTGCAACCAATAGTCTGCTGCTCAGAGAGAAGCACCTCAGCAGCCATAGAATTAAAGTACATATTTATTGCCTTCATCTGCAGAGATCAGGATGCAGCCAGAGGCATGAGATTAGCTGAGACTTCTCCTGACTTCCCCATCTCTCAGCAATACAGCAATTCCACTCCTTTTAATGTGCACACATAGGGTAGGATTTGACCCTGTCAGGCTAGCACTCTGCTGCCAGATTACATGCTCTCCAAAGCAATACATCTGCTCATTTGCTCTGTATTTGCCAGTCATTAATTTTGAGCAGTCACTTTAGTCTCATATTATGGGGCAGAGCCAGAGAGAAAAATGTCTCTTGTTAAGCAAAGTCATAGATTTGTACACCAGTCATGATCATCTGCTTTGGCCTCTTGCACAAAACTATGGGCAGAGTTTTAAGTCCACTTTTTGCGTGTCGTATCTCCTTTATCTGCCTTGGAAAAGGACAAACGCCCTCCCACCCTCTTCTTGTTCTAGTCCAAGCATCCCTCACTTTTGCCAGCCCCACAGATGACTTTCACTGGATCTGCTGAGAAAGCTTTGGCCAGAGTTGCATTATGTGGGTGCTGGGAGGCGTGCTGGGGCAGTGCTGGCATGTGACAGCAGCAGGTGTGTCCCCCCAAGCCCAGCTCTGTCCCAGTTCTGCGTGCGCTCACAGGCACACACCTCATCACCACACACAATATGAAGCCTTGTGCCGTCCCCTTTGATGGCACAACGTGCCCTTTGAAATCAAGACCAGCTACTGCTGAACCTGGCCTCTAGTGGGAAGTGGTTGGCCACCTGGCTAATTCTGGTAATACCCAGCAAAGCCAGAAGCCAGGAAAATGAAAAACCTGTTGGGTTTCTAAAGCCTGGAATAAAAATCTGGTCTTGGCAAAGCCAGTCATAAGCCAAGTCCTGCTGTCTCCTGGCAGCTTTGCAGTGACTCATTTGCATCCTTCCCCGGCACTGATCATTTGTTACACATTCTTAGATGGTCTGTCTCTGTTACTTCACGGGATAATCCCTTCCTTATCTTCCCTTGGACCTTGTGTTGTTAACAACCCAGTCCTCCTTTTCAAAGTCTAAAATACTTCTGCCTACTTCCCTCCTAAGCTGTAAGTCAAATTAATCGCTTTCCAGAATTTATACCTCAGAAACTTGAATTCTTTCAAGTATTGCAATGGCCATTTTCTAAATCTCACCATAAAGAATTTGATCTCACACAATACAGGTACAGGAAAAAAAATGTTAAGCGACAAATGAATACCAAGGGAATCTAATACTTCATTAACGAGAGCTGCTGAGCAGCTTCCAATTTGCTTCTACCTCCTGGCAGGAAAAAGGTCAAAACAAGGACATTTTTCATTCACGTACCTCACTTGAATGTTGAACACCCTCAAGCTCACAGTATTTCTCGGTTCTTCTCAGATTTTTCTGCTTCTCTGATGTAAGTATGTTAATTTCTCTTTTTTAAAATTTATTTACTGCATAGCAGTAAAGAAAGGAAGTAAGGAGGACATCACATGAAGTTTGAGATGCCTTTTTGCTTACAGCCCAGGTATAAAGTTCATTAGTTCGGCCATGTCGGCTCAAACAAAAAGTCCACTTAATCAGCGTGCTACCCTGCCTCCAGCCATAGCCAATAATGAGTGCTGAGAGGCATTGCAGTAGAAAAGGCCCATGCAGTATGCACAGTTGTCCTTCTGCTTATCCATAGTTTAGAAAACCTCAAGAAAAATATAGAGGATTTATTTTTGCTATGGTGAACAATGGTTCTGGATGGACCTTTTCCCTCATGTATGAAGAAATAATGTTTTAACACCCAGCATTTAATGATTTAACTGACCAATATTTTTCTCATCGGAAGCATCCTGTGAAAGTGAGTTCCACAGCTGAAATACAGATTGTGTGAAAAAGCATACCCTTCTGCCTCACCTAACTGCTGTATCCAGTAATTTCACTTGGATTCTCTTGATTTGTATCTTTTAGAATGTATCTTTTAGTGACTAAACCCACTACTTTTCTGTCCCACAACACTTCACCAAAGCTCTTTGAGACTGAAAAGCATACTGGCTCATTCATTTCTAACCACATGTGCCTTAACTCTTTCAAAATGACATGGTTGTCCTTAGAACTCTTCTTCAAGACACTATACACATCCCCCTTTCCTGCTGAGATTACTCAGCTTTATCCTAGCTCCAGCCAGGAGCTCAGTGCAGTCTGATACCTTCCTGCATCCCAGTGGAATGTTTTCCTTAATGCTGGGATGTCACTGCCTCCGTCCCTGGCCTCTCATCCTCTCAGTCATCACACTCAAAACACTTGGCTGCCTGATGAGGATATTGCAAGTAACATTTCAGCAATCATACTGTGTTTGCTTTGTCTGGACACAGTGTACACCTTTTTGAAAGGTACATTCCTATTTCTAACAGTTTTCTTCATTCACTAGTTTATTTATGCTGAGCTATTTCTCATTTATTTGGTTGTATGTGTATTTTAAGCCTTCAACCATGTAATTTAAACATTCTCTGTAGCACCACTGAAGCCCTTACCCCGATCTTTATAGAAAGCAGGCTCGTGTTAATATTGTTGTCCTTTCAAAACAAAATGTGGTAGACTCTTGGCTTTTCCCTTTCTGCAAGAATATTGCATTTTAAATGTTACAACCAGTATAACAGAGCATCTTGGTCATGGTTGCATCTTGAACTACCCAGGCTCAGCACTGAAGCATGATTTGCCTATTTTTCTCTCATTAAACATCCAACAAAGTGCTAAAAGGAACCATCACCTCTGGTATGTAAAATGTACTCTCAGCACTGTGCTCCTTTATGCAATTTATTCAGTCTTAATGGGACTAGCTGAAATCTTCCATTATTATTCTGCTTCCTGCTTTCACAGCCCCTGTGACTTTGTTTAGAGGTGAATGTCACCATCCTGGTCATGGGGCTGTTTATTATATCTGAATTCTCTGCTCTTTCCATTTGGGCAAGGAATATCAGGCCATCTAGTTTCTGTGATATTTAATGAAACAGTTAAGCTTTCTGATCCAGTGCAGTATTTCTGTCTGCATTTGCAGTGTGTGTTCTTTTCTCTATATTGTACCGTAATAAAGGATCATTAAACTGCGCAGTTTTTCTTAACTGCTGTCAACACACACACACTGTGGGTCAGCAGAGGTGAGTTACTGCCTGCAGCAACCAATCCCGCAGTTGTTGAACTGAGCACAGAGAATTGTGCTGTCCTTAGCCCTTAGCCTCATCTCTTACCTACATCTGACCTGGGGAGCACCAGCTCTTTTTCCATCCATTCTGCTAACACCAGCCAGGGGTGGCTGGAACAGACCCTGAAAACTACTGAGTGTGTGCAGTGTGGTTGCTATTGCAGCATCCTTTGGAAATGCTGTTAGATTACACAGCAGATGGAGGGCTGGGGGGGTGGAGGGGGTTATTTCTATCCTCTTTTCAGGGACAGGCTGGTTTGCCCTGTAGAATGCCACTGCTTAGGATGGTGAAGGCAGAGCACATGGGTGGCTTGGCAGCGACGCTGGGAGCATGAAGGTTAAATTTCTGCAGTGTTGTGTGCACAAGGCAGAAGGTAGCAGCAGTCATTATGAATGGGAGCCTGAACCTAGTTGCTGGCTTCCCCAGAGCAAGACACATCCCTGCCATACCTACAGCAGCTGCTGCTTTTTGGCAAATGTACAAAGAGCAAACAATCCCAGAGAGGTGCTAAAAGCAAAGAATCGATGGTTATTGCTGCTTCAGCTTGGGGAAAGGAGTAAACAGACTGTAGTGTCAGATTTCTACAACTGCTCTTTCTCCCCGGGGGAACGAGCCTATCCGCTGCTTGCCAGCTAAGCAGAGGTCAGGGCCACGCCAGCGGGTGTAGCTACCACTAGCAGACATGAAGAACAGTCCTGGTGTTTTGGTGGATCTGTCTGAACTAAATAAGTGGTTGCAATAAAAGCCGCTAACCACTGTTACAGCTGATGCAGATCCTCAAGTATTTTGGTTTCTTAATAGGAAAACAACACAATTTAAACCTCCAGACAAATTATCAGTTAGGCTGAAAGGGCCAGTATTGGAGTTGCTGCAGTGCCACACATTTCAGCTGCAGCATGAGCCATCCTCCAGCGCCCAGAATGCTGCATTGTTCCTGGAGGTTGGTTTATGCCCATCAGAAAGTGGGTTTGAATTCTTTCAACATTTATTTTAATTCTAATGTGACGGTAAATATCCCCTTTGCCGGTTTTTGATGTGTAGCAATTTTTGCAGCGGAGCTTGGGTGCTGGCTGGCAGGCCATCCTATGGAGATGAACTGCAGGGGCTGTGCATGCATCACTCAGAAGGGCTCCTTTGCCTCTTGCTTACTTGCTGCTTTGCTTTTCAGGTAACACTCTCTGTCCTGAAGTGTTATATCAGCTGTGACTAATTATGCTGGTTTCAACAGCCCTGGTGCTGAGGAGGAGCAAAATACAATCAAGACATCCCCATGAATTTGCTCAGGTGCAGGACTAGCTGGCTTGGCAGAGAAAAACACCTGCTTGAGAAGTCAGCGTAGCTCTTCTTTGCTCCTGCCTCGTCTGTAGGCACACCACAGAACGCGCTGGGCCATTTCTTTACAGCAATATTTGTCTTGTCAGCAGCAAGTCTGTTAAAGTTTGATGTGATCCACGTCATTTAAAAAAAAAGAAAAAAAGCCTCTCTAAGGCTGCTGTCAGACGTGCTGGCTGTGTTATGGCCACTTGACTATGCCCAACAGGGTTAGGCCATTATGAAGTGTGGTCTTGATTCTGTGTAATAAATTTATCACTCTTCTGGGTCTCTCCAATGGTGGGAGTGAAGCCTTTTTTATTTTTCTTTTAAAAATATAAAAATCTGGGCCAGGTCCACAAAAAATTTTTAAATTCAAATCAAATCTAGAAATCTAGAATTTGCTCAAATCTGCTCTGTTGACTCTAAACTCGGAGGTTTTTTTCCCATTTCAGCTAGTCCTTTTTAGTCTCCTCCTGAAACACCTTTTTTTTCTACCTTTACTAGTGCTGTCACACAGGAATTCTACAAGCATCTGAAGGGATAGTACAGTGTGAAACACACTTGGACATACAGGAGCCTATTTTTAAGATGTATATTTTTAGACTGCCCAGTGCAAGTGTTCTGAGTAAACTCCCATCTCTCATTTTGCAGAAATAACAGCATAGAGGAGCAATTTATAATGCCCATGTCCAAGGGCCTGAAGACACAGCTCATCCATGTGTCCCCAGCTGCTCTTGTGCCAGTCATCTGCTAACCCACAGCTTCTCCACACAGCATACTTTTGCTAATGCATCTTGCTTGTCAACAAAAGGAGAGGCTGGAGCAGGTTTTTGGCTGGGCTTTGGGTTTGTTTGTCTGTGAGTTTTGTTCATTTGTTTTCTGATAATCAGGAATGGTACAAAAATGTGTCTTTTTATTCTTTTTGCTCTTGCTATCAAGGTGGTTACACAGTCAGCTCTTCATGTCTGAATTTGCTTTTGTGAGCTAGCAACACCAGCATTTAGATCACCTGTGGTATGGTGTGGCGTGATATGAAGGAGTCAAAAATCAGTCCCTCTCTCTTCATTTATACCTCAGCAATCTCATTTATAGGAAGCAGAGAGCTGGAATAGCAAGCATACTTCAGTGTGGCAGGTTGATTTATAAGGTGGCATAAACACACAGTGCCCCTCTGAGGCTGAAGATCAGTTTGGTTTGCTGCCCCACTTCCATTAGTGTTATGTCAGTCGAGAGTTATTTAGTCAGAACTCGCTTTCATACCCAGATGTGCAGTCAGAGCTCACGTCCCCAGTCCAGTGCCACCCGTCACTGGCTCAGGCACCCACCAGGCAGGGATGAAGGGATGGTGACCTGGGGTGGTGCAGATTGCTGCACACGCTGCCTGCAGAGCATGGGCCCTCACAAACCTACCCCCTGAAAATCAACTTATTCTTTCAGGTGGCCTCACCTGAATCCATGGACTACCCAGATTTACAGGAAGAAGAGCCATCCTTCCAAAGAAACATTGTTTTTACTTGTGTTTCAGTGTCCTGGTTGGTCCTGAGTGAAATTTTCCCCGGTGGGATCAGAGGACGGGCCATGGCTTTGACATCTAGCATGAACTGGGGTATAAATCTCCTCATCTCCTTGACGTTTTTGACTGTAACTGGTAAGATT
Source organism: Gymnorhina tibicen (assembly GCA_013399875.1). Taxonomy (NCBI): domain Eukaryota; kingdom Metazoa; phylum Chordata; class Aves; order Passeriformes; family Artamidae; genus Gymnorhina; species Gymnorhina tibicen. The sequence continues at coordinate 785,364 of VXAZ01000030.1, forward strand.
TCTCTGCGTCCTTCCAAGCTGATATTCTCCTAGTGGGCAAAATAAATCTTTCTTACACAAACAACATTGCTAAAATTGCAGCTGTGATACCCCAGGATCTCTGTTTAGGTGTCGGTGTAACCTCACCATTCCCACCACATCTTTCTATGTTTGGGCCAGTAACTTCAGCCTCACACTGCTGGCTGTCGGACCACCTTGTACATCACCTCCACTGTGAGGCTGTGAAATCCAGGTCTTAAAAACACCATTGCCTTAGCAGGCTGAAAATACATAATGTTTACGATTAACTCCTGCATCTTCTGAAATCAGTCCAAGTTCTGTTCTAGATCAGACCACAGCTTTTCTGATCAGACATTTTTAAACACAATCCCATTTAATTAATTCCTTTTCACAGGAATGTCTTGGCTTAGAGAAAATTTTCTTTAGAAAAAAATGTCTTTGTGAGGTAAAAGTCTTTCACCTTTGAATGTGAGAAAACAGACTACCATGTAGTGACTTCTAATGTGATGATAATCAAAGGGGAAGGTTAAATACTGATGCTAAAATTTATTGATTAGCAAATTTTTTTCCTAATTTTATGTTACACAAGGCTTTGCAAATATTACTTTTCAGTCTTATTGTGAGGAAAATATGTGCAGAAAATCAAAATATGTAAGAGAGCAGAATTCCAGGTTTCCCTTAACTCTACATTACTCTCCACCAGAGGCAGACAATCAACTCATGAAAAGTCAAGGTGGTTTTCATCCTGTTAGATGTTTTTCGAGACAGATTTGAAAATGAGTGTGATCTGTTACTAAAATGGGTTTCACATTTGTGTTTTCTTTCCTAAAAACAAATTAAAAAAAAAAAAGACAGAGAGAAAGAAATAAAAAACCCACATCCTCCATCCTGAGTACTATCTTGATTAAAACTAGGAAAAAATATTACAGGTAAAGTTCACTGTGTTCACACTATCACTTTAATTGGATCAAGGGTCTTCTTCAGAAGGAAACCATCCAGTTGCCTCCACTCACTGCACTTTGGTTTGCATCGCAGAACTGCACAAGCTTTTGGACAAAACCAAATGAGAAGATGCATAATGCAGGCACTCCAGCTGTCAACACATGCTCAGTCCTTAGACCAGACTTGAGTTATTCCTAAGGAAATGTCCCCAAAACCACCTAGTGCAGACCTCAGGTGCTCAGTGTCAGCTGTTTCACCAGGAGGTCCCCTCTTGTCATGCATCATTACTTGTTAATGTGCATCTCACTGTTATCCTGGTCTCAGTTTCAATCACTGCAGTAACTCCCTTGGCTTCACTGGGTCTAATCTGGATTTATGAAAGTGTAAGTACAAGAAAATATGCATTCCTCGTCTACGGCAGAAAGGCAGAATTGGGAATTCTGTTGTCAAATGAATACACATGGAGGTGACAGTGGCCAGCAGCATCTGCACTTAGGTGCTGATGCAGAGGTACCAGCTGGATTAGAAGCTGACATGACATTTTCATGACAATTTTCAGGTCATGACACAACTGAAAAATATCTCAACTGTCCAGGTTTACCTTAGCAGGGAAAAGGGTTAATGGGGCTGCAGCAGCCTGTTGGGTTTGTATATGCTTTGCTTTCCAGAGGCTGCAGAGTGTGTCCCTCGGCCCGAGGATCTACCTGCCCCTGGACTGTAGGCTCAGAAAACCACTAGTTCTTGGATGGCCCCATTAGGAGTTCACTCTTGGATCGCTTTCTGGCACAGCACCCGTGACTTGCAGTGGAAATGCTGGGCACTGACAGGTGGGGAGGATTAACTGGAGACAACTGTAACAGTGTGAAAAATGCTTGGATTTGCTCCAAGAAAGAATGTGCACCAAAACCAGACACAGGCAAAAATTCAAGGCATTCATGATCCCCACTCCCTTCCCACAAAGCAGTAACAGTGGCTACTCACTGTTTTCATCCAGAGTGACCGCAAGCCAAATAAACCAGCAGGTTCTTGCTAAGTGGGGCAATATGGGCTCATCAATTTTCTTTCATAAGGTGTATTAGAAAAAGCAAAACCACTCTTCCTTCTCAAACTATGTGAGCTAGGAATAACAGCCTAGGTTCTTTCTAGCTTCTCCTGTGCATTAGGGGCTGTATGCTATAAAATACAGCAACAGGAAGAAAAACTGTGATATTTGAAAATTAAAAGAAGACATCTTTTCTTCCTTTGTAGAGCTCATTGGCTTGTCCTGGGTGTGCTTCATTTACACAATAATGAGCCTAGCATCACTGGCTTTTGTTATCGTGTTTATACCAGAGACAAAAGGATGCTCTTTGGAGCAAATATCCATGGAACTAGCTAAACAGTAAGTACCAAGCATGCATCCCCCAGGTGCCAGAGGGACAAAGCCTTTCAGTGCCACATATTGAAAAAAAGGGAAACTATGTGGGAAAAATCCAGTTCTCTCAAGGCTTGAGCTTGCACATGTGGATCTCAACAGCCAAGCAAACATTTTGTTGGTGCTGAAGGCAGGGTGGTTTCTTAGCACCCCTTTAAGGAACACCTCTGGCCAAGCCTGGCTCCCCAGCACTTTTGCTGTCTGGCACTCCTGGATGGGAGGGCAACTTTGTTCTTGCATTTAGGACCGTGTGTCTTGGGTTGCATGCAGAAAATGGGAAGGAGAGATCCTGTATCTCAAATTGGTTAGTCCTGGGTGTCACTTCAAGGCTCCATGTGAATTTTGATAGCTGTTGTAGATGGGCATTTTCTTGTGTCTTTACTGAGTGCTGTAGATAGGTGAGGGTCAGTCTTTTCTCCCAAGCAACAAGTGACAGGACAAGAAGAAAAGGTCTCAAGTTGCACCAGGGAAGGCTTAGATTGGATATTAGGAAAAATTTCTTTACTGAAAGGGTGGTAAGGTGTTGGAAGAGGCTTCTCTGGGAAGTGGTGGAATAACCACCACTGGAGGTGCTAAAAAATTATCTAGATCTGGTACTTGGGAACATAGTCTCATGGTGAAGATAGCAGCGTTAGGTTAACAGCTAGACTTGACGATTTTAGACGCCTTTTTCCACCTAAACTATCCTATGAGTCTAGATAGTTTTTTGTCAGTAAAAATAATCAATGTGTGAACATCTTAGTCTCATTCTGTATTTGCATTTTTTAGATTACAGGAGAATATTTGCAACTCATCCAGGCTTGGAGGAGGTTGTTTATGAACTAATTAGTTTATGGACCAACTATTGTGCTGCCGCTGGCCCTCGGGCTGTCCCTCCCCCTCCTCTTAAAGAAGGCATTCCTCCGTGCCGGAGCCGGAGGCGCCGGACCTGGCGGTGCTCGGGCGCTCCGGGCGGAGCGTGCGGCGGGGCCGCCCCCGCGCGGGCAGGAGGGGAAGCGCCGTGAGCCGCCGGAGCATCCCGGGGCCCGGGAGCTGGGGTGGCTCCGGGGTGCGCCCTGCCGTCCTGCCGGGCCCCCCCGCCCTCAGTGGCAGGTGTGAGCCGCAGGGAGAGCGCTCTGCCGGCTGCATGCAGTGGCCGACCTGTGCGGGGTTTTGTGCTTCTGCAGGAAATACGTGAGGACGCCCTTCTGCGGGGTGAGCCAGCGCAGAGAGAAACTGGTGCCGGTGGAACTTGCCAAGAGAGAGAAAGAGCAGCTGTACTAGATCCGGGACAAGCAAAGCAGCCTTCACCAAAACACTGACTAAAAAAAGGAAAATGTTCTATGATGCTCACACTCTGATGGGACACACAGTATCGTTATTATACACAAGATATTCTCGCTTTTAATTTCTTGGTAGAACTTCTTTCAGTGGCAGTTTACAGCCAACATTAAAGATTGTTATAGTTTATAACTAACCAGAAATCTAGGCTCTGTCTGTTTCAAACCAGCATCCCTCACATCCCCTGAGGTCACTCACCTCTTACATACAGGAGGTGAATGGAAATTGGAATATCGCACACAATTCTCGTATCCGTATTCAACAAGAGTTCAGTCTGGAAGACGTGCAAAGAAGAGACAGGGTGCCAAGGAGACGAAAGAGTCTCACAGGAGGAGCCTACCAAAGATGGGTCTGTTTAGGCTAGCAAAAATGGGGCTGAAAAGGGTTAACAAGTCTCTGTTGGTGAGTTAGGGAAAACAATGCTATGGAACAAAAAATGGACAACTATGGAATGCAAAGAATGACATTAGTGCAGAACTACTGGATATGAACTTTTTATAAATTAATTTAGGATCCAGGTTAACAAGATTTGAAAAAGGATCTTGTTCAGCTGAACTTAATTATTTATAACACAAAGCACAGTCAACTTGCAAGAGGAATTTTACACACATTTTCTCAATAGGGCCAGGATTCAGACACCTAGGAAATACTCATCAGAAAAATTGTCAAATTGTTTAATGTGGGACATTAAATGCTTCACTCTCTGCAAATACCTGAATGGAGGGGGTAGCCAGGTCAGGGTCAGCCTCTTCTCCCAGGCAGTCAGCAACAGGATGAGAGGAAACAGTTCAAGTTGCACCAGGGGAGGTTCAGGCTGGGTATCTGGAAGAATGTTTTCACTGTAAGGGCAGTTAAGCACAGGAATGGGCTGTGCAGGGAGGTGGTGGTGTCATCATCTCTGGAAGTGTTCAAGAAACTACTGGATGTGGCACTTAGTGCTATGGTTTAGTTGGCATGGTGGTGTTTAGTCAAAGGCTGGACTCAGTGATGTTGGAGCTCGTTTCCAACCTTCATGATTCTATGATTTGCATAATCAATTAATCTAAACTGATGATGGCCTTACAGAAGAGGAGAGAGGATTTCTTTGGCCTCAGTTCCAGGAAAGACTTTGACTTTTGGACTCAGAAAGTGAGAATTGTGTGGTACGTGGCAGCACACAGGGAATTCAGGAACTGTAATCCCTGCAGATCATAAATTATGTCCAGTTCTTGATTACCGCTTAGCAAGTGTATCCTGAAGTACTCAACAAGCCTCTACAAAGGGTTATCCATATGGCTCCCATGAAAGAACATTGGTCTTTTTTCCTTAGTGGGTTAATAGATGTTGTTATAGTGATCAGTAGATAAATATTTATTAACAGATAAATAAATGGTTCTTTGTTTAAAGAAAAAAAACCAAAGCATGCTTTAAAAGCATGTTTACTGGCTCTGTAGCCACAAAGTGGCATTTCTTCCAGCATTTCATTGAGCAGCAAGACTGACACAGGCAGCTGGAGTGCAGATACTAGTTTGAGCTAAGCACATGATCCCACTTTATTTGCTGTCTCATAACATTAAAACCACCTGACTGTGTTTGGCACTGAAGGAACAGTGACTTACTGACACAGATAAAAGTTTTACTTCTGAGTAAAGCAGATCAGTTCTGATCAGTCTCACGTGGTCGCACTTCTAGATACTGACATCATAAATTTATATGAGCAAGCCTAGTCAAGACTTGGCTCAAGTGAGCTCACATTCAAAACCTGAAAACAAGCTATTGAAGCCAAGACCTTTATTTGCCAGAAGTCACTGAAAATTCAGCTACCTCGGGATGACAGCCTTTATTTTATAGCATTGATGTCTATGAAAATCTCTTCAACTATTTCATGTTTATGCTGGAGGATGGTTATCAGTATCATGCATTCTACTGAGTCAGCTTCAGAACGAGAAATATTAATGTGACTCTGGGTAGTCTTCCAAACATACTGTCAATATCATTCTTATATTAACACGTGCCTGGGATTAAATCCAGTAATATTTAGTATTACTGTATATTAAGTAAGACTATATTGGGGGAAATTAATCAGTTTCCTGATCCTGAACTTTACCAGGTAGTGGACGATTTGCATTTTCTTTAGCGTCCCCATTTGCTCAGGCTACTACTGTTTTCTGATAGCTGCCTCTAGAGAGCAGATGTTTGCACATACAATCCAAGTCTGTACTGGCTTTTAATGTCTATTACATTGTATTTAGTGAAAGGAGCTTCTGCAAAATCTTTCTCAGCAGTGCAGCTTCCCAAACAAACCTCTGTTGTAATAGATTTTCTGGATGTTCTTAAAAAAATAAATTTAACTCAGAACATACCATAGAAATTGTCTCCCCAGTTTACAAGTTTTGGGATCATTGCTAGCTCTTCTAAACTTTTCCTATGCACACCTATTAAGTGCAGAAACAAATAAATAAAAATGCCATATTCCTGAAGAATGGATGGTTTGAATACTGGTTTTACTGACGAGGCACTAATAGACCTTCAGATAACTCCTAAAAGTGATAAGGCTGTAGTCAAAGACTTTTAAAAATTATTATAGCTACTGTCTTAATTGTAGTCCTACAGACTTAGCCTTATATAGCCCTATAAATGTAGTCATAATTGTACAGGTCTTTTATAACAAAGCCTTCACATCCGATGACACAGAGCTGGCACTGACCATCTCACCAGCTATGAAAATACAAGGGAAAAAAGGGACACATCTTACAAATCACATCCCTGGATCTCTGAAACACTCCACAAAGAAATTTGTCCCAGATGTAAAATTATTCAGTATCTTCATCGATGGACTGGATGACAGAACAGAATATGCTTATCAAATATGCAGGCAACACTAAGCTGGGAAAGACTGGGTTGGAATTCAGAACTTTGCAAATCTGTGAAAAAAGCAGGATACGATTCCGAAAATGTAAGCACAAATTTCTCTGGTAACACTAATTGCAAGTCAGAGAATGATAAAATGATGCTGGAAACTGCAGGAAAAATTCCAGTAGCTGTGACAACCCACAAGCCAGCAATGAGTCAGAGTTATCAATCTACTGCCCTTAGTAGGGTGTATAAATAGAACCAACCCTTCTCTCTAAAGAATGTGAAATAAACTTCTTGTGGCACTGGCAGTGCTGCAGCTGAGCACTGTGGGGAGTTTTGCATGGGATCTACGTGGGGAAATCAGGGACAGATGAACAGAGCTCCAGAAAACATGGCCATTGAGGAAGAGGTGACTGATTGACAGGTAGGTTTATCCAAAGCATTGCTCCCCACACTGGAGGTGAGTGCTATCACTCCGGGACACACTGTCTGGCCTGGGTCTCCTACTGAGGGTGCAGGAGTTGGTAGTGAGAGCCTGGGTGGAGGCAGCACAACATGGCAAAGGAACAAATGCTAACTGGTGACGATGGCAAAGAGGTGAGTGTGTGTGTACACATGGAAGTAGAAAGCACCAGCAGCAAGGCCTATTCCAGACTGAGGTGGGGACCTACCTATTTAGAGCAGTAGGAAATGGAGTGATATCCCTGAGAATAAGCATACACCACCAGATGCCCTTCATCATCAGAGGTTTTAAAATATAATTTTCACATTTTGGGTTCCCTTGGAGCTAGGACAGGTGGGTGTTGCTGCTGCGTTTCTCTGCGATGGTATTGCACGCAGCAGCAACAACGCGGTGGCGGGAAAGGAGGTGAGAAGGCTCTCTTGTATGGAGACAGCAGGAGGTCTTTATTCCATGCTAACTCCCCAAGGCCTAGGACCAGCACACGTGCCAGCCCCCATAGGCAGGGGGCTGGCACATGGCAAGAGCCCAGAGAGAGAGAAGCTGGTGGCTGCTGAACCCCAAGGCAGAGAGAGATTCATGCAATTCAGAGTCCCTTATCCTGGGCAGAGGGGGCGGTACAAGGGCGGAGTTAGGATAACAGAGCCAATAGGGAGAACCTGAGGGAGCGGTTCGGACTGGAGATGGGGGAAGGGGAAGCCACATGGAAAGACAGGCAGGGATATGAATAGGGGTATACCACAGGTGGGCACACATTTCAAGGGATCTTTTATTTGCTATTATTCTCTTTAGTACTACCCTGCAAGTTTGGTAGTGTGCTTTTTGGCTGTGTTATGGATTGTTACAAAGGCCTCAAACTGCTAGCATGGATCTAGGCAGCACTTCAAAAGAACCAGTGCCCATTTTAATACATTGCAGCTCATTATTAGCTTTTATTTTTGTTCTAAGAGACAGATTTCACACTATGTGACAGTGCTAACAAAGCAAAATGTTCCTCTTTCTCCATAGATAAATTTAGGAGACACATATGCTTCATAAAAGCTCCAGATATACACTGGTAGCACTCAAGGACTTTGTAATTTGATTCGAAGAGGCAAGCCTAATCTATGACAGCTATTGTAGTTATAATGGCCAAATCCTCATTCATCAGTTTAGGACACTTTGTCCCTCAAAACCCATTACAATTTTTTTTCATCGTTCAAATACCTTCTGCTTTTTCTTTTTAAAATTGTAATAGTAATAACCAGTGTTCCCTAATGGTGGTTTGTTCATTGCTCTCTCTGACTATGCACTAAATCCTTATTTATGTCAGGAGTGCCAAGGTCCACATTATTTGATACAAACTGGAAAACTTATGTACAGCAAGCTTTTCCCTGCTTGCTATATTGAATTCCCTGACTATTGAACTCAACTTCCTAATTTCATGGTTATAAGCCCTCTTATAAGCTCAAGAACTGGGCCCATGGGAATCTCATATGGCTTAAGAATTCCAAGTGCAGGGTGCTGCACCTGGGTTAGGGCAAACCCTGGTATCAACACAGGCTGGGGATAAACAGATGGAGAGCAGCCCTGCCAAGAAGGACTTGGGGTGCTGGTGGATGAGAGGCTGGACATGACCCAGCAATGTGCACTTGGATCCCAGAGAGCCAGTTGTATCCTGGGCTGCCTCAAAAGCAGCGTGGCCAGCAGGGTGAGGGAGGGGATTCTGCACCTCTGCTTTGCCCTTGTGAGACCAAACCTGGAGTGCTGCATCCAGCTCTGAGGTCCTCAGCACAGGAAGGACATCGACTTGCTGGACTGAGTCCTGAGGAGGCCACCAAGATGATTAGAGGGATGGAACACCTCTCCTACAAGGAGAGGCTGAGAATTGGAATTGTTTAGCTGAAAAAGAGAAGACCTAATTGCGACCTGCCAGTACGTGAAGGTAACCTCTAAGAAAGATGGAGAGGGACTTTTTATAAGGGCATGTAGTGACAGGACAAGGAGGAGCAGCTTTAAACTAAAAGAGGATATGTTTACATTAGGTATAAGGAAGAAATTCTTTACTGTGAGGGTGGTGAGGCACTGGCACAGGTTGCCCAGAGTTGTGGATGCCCCATCCTGGGATGTGTTCAAGGCCAGATTGCATGGGGCTCTGAGCAACCTGGTCTACTCCAAGGTTTCCAAGCCCATGGCAGGGGGGTTGGAACTAGATGATCTTGAAGGTCCCTTCCAACACAAACCATTTTCTGATTCTGACACATAGCGAGTTCAAAAAGGCTTTTATGAACATACCACTTATGACTTAGAGCAAAGTTTTGTTGCTTTCTTTTTGTTCTGAGGGGTTTGGTGAAGCACTTCCCATACTACTCCTTCCTTTCCATACTTTCTGCACAAAGTCACTATGGGCAGCCCCAAGTTCAACACCACCCCCTCAGGCAGATTAAATCCATCATGCCAGGCATTTGCTTCCTCCAGACGTTCTTCCACCTTTTTTCAGTAGAAGCTGTGATTTCTGGTACAGTAACAGCTCAGTTTACTATTTTTAGCACCCACTAGGACTGTACATTACCTGCAGCACACAAGAGCAGTGTTACATTTTCTTCAGCGAGATAGGGAAAAAAGACGTACATACATTTATACATATTTATTGTATCTTTTTAAAAGTAGCATTTGCAGTTACTTTTAAGCATTCACCTCTCTTCTGCTTCAAATGTGCACTTATTGAGAGAAACATCTACTGGCTTCCAAGTCCAAGATTAATACCAATAATAATACATGCCAGAATCAAGCTTCATTGCTTGTTGGCAGCTCCTGTCATCAAAACAGTATACAGTAAGACAAGTGTAGAAAAGGTCTGTGTTAATCATTCAGCAATAGGCTGGGGCTGGATTAGTGACCACAACATCTTCTCCAGTTGAAGCACAATAATTTTCCTGAAATTCACATTTAATTTTTTTTCTTTTGCATCGAGTAGGTGGACAAGGCCGTTGTTTTTCCTATAGTAGCTTCATAAGTTGATAAGGTAATTAAGCTATTAGAAAGCGTCCAAGGGAGGGCCATGAGGATGGTGACGGGTCTGGAGGGGAAGCTTTATGAGGAGGGGCTGAGGTCACTCGGTTTGTTCAGCTTGGATAAGAGGAGACTGAGGGGAGACCTCATTGTGGTCTTCAACATCCTCACGAGGGGAAGCAGAAGGGCAGGTACCGCTCTCTTCACTCTCATGACCAGTGACAGGACTCGAAGAAACAGCGTGAAGCTGAGTCAGAGGAAGTTTAGTATAGATATTAGGAAAAAGTTCTTCACCCAGAGGGTGGTTGGGCACTGGAACAGGCTCCCCAGGGAAGTGGTGACAGCACCAAACCTGTCTGAGTTCAAGAGGTGTTTGGACAATGCTCTCAGGCACATGGTGTGACTCTTGGGGTGTCCCGTGCAGAGTCAGGAGTTGGACTCGGAGATCCTGATGGGTGCCTTCCAACTCAGCATATTCTACGATTCATCTATAGGAAAACACTTGCTGTAGACCTTTATATTTAGAAATGTCTTCTCTTCATGTAACAGCAAGAAAATACTTGAAGTCTGGCATGTAGTTAAGAGAACTGGGAACAAACCAAATTTCATCCTTGGATAAACATACGTAACTACTATAGATTTCAATCTAGCCCACGCACAAAGTTTTACACATACTACAAACAGAAACAGAAGGTATCAGCAAAAGACTATTCTTACATTGTTTCAAATTAATTTGCAACTATACAATTTTAATTGTAATATAAAAAGTGAAGGAATATAACAGAACAGGTATGAAGAGAAATATTTTCCAAACTTTTATTTGTGCACATTCATCAGGTGAAAAAGATAACTTTTACAGCTTCTTTGGTGCCCAATATTCAGCATACAAAAATGTAAAAGACTATTCACAAATAAAACACAAGCTCAAGCTAAAAAAAAAAATCTTAAAGGTAGTGCACATCGTGACAGCTTTGCTTATGAATACACAGAAATTACTGCAAAAATAAATAGAATGTCTTTTTAAAAGCAGCAATTTCATATCTTGTAAACTTCCGTTTTTACAATACAGCACTGTTAAGAGTAAAATCCCAAAGAACTGGAGTCTATACTGTGGCCACGAGCAAGTAAAAGAGTCTGTATTCCTCTGCTATGGTTGGTCCAGTTTTCCTTTTTGCTTTTAGTCCAATGTGCAGCAGTCTTTGAAGGTGCTCGGTTAGGGAACCTAACCATCAAGTGGTAAATTACAAAATTTATTTCCTGCTTTCAAACACGAATGGATAAATCTGTTCCACAGCACTGGCAACAGCCTTTACGTTTGGCCCTGAGACACAGTTTTAAAAAAAAAAAAGGCAGTAGGAAGAGAAAAATCAAAGAATCAGAAATTAAAACAACAACAGTATCTTTAAAAAAACCTTAGTATTATTAGCAATCACAACTTCACATCATAGACAATAACAATTTCTCCCCCATTTCTCCTAATTTAAGAAAGTTTTTCTCTGATCACTTTTCATGTGAAAGTCTTTTCTTGCGACTAAATCTGCAAGATACTCTACATTGATCAATGGACAGACTACAAATAAATAATACTGTCATTTAATTTCATAAGAACTTGGTTGATTTTCACTTTCCTGGCTTAAACAGCCCAGAGAAGAGGCTGAGTGGCAGAGGTAAAAGAAGTTCTTTTACTTATGTCAGTCTTCTAGGAATTTGTATTTCTTCAAGCACAGCCACTTTTAGCTCTTGCTTTAAAAATCTACCAACAAAAGCTACTGTTAAATAATGCTGGATTTAACAGAAGTACGTTTCAAGCAAGGTTATTTAAGGTTTGAAAATTACAGACTATTACTTTCTATTGTGGGTTTTGCAAATAGCTTCATCATTGATCTCAGGACAAAACCTGCAAGCCAGGGCATGGTTTTATTGTCTCAGGATGAAGCATGTGAAGGTTATCTAACATGATCTGTGAGCATCCAGGCAAAGAAAAGGAAAAATGACCTAGCAATGCTTTCTGGTGGTACTGGACCACTTTATGCAATGAAAAATTAAGACTGCAAATAAGTGAGCAGTAACATGCCAGAAGATATTAATTCTGGATAGAAACTTGGTGATGCAGAAAAAGGAGAACAGCAATTTCTCACATGCTTTGATGAGTGTGAACTCAGGGTTTTTGGAACCCCACTTTAGATTTCAAAAGTTTCTTCAAAGTGTGGAGAACTATTCAAAATTACTCCCAAAAACAATAACTTTGCTTAAGTTACTTAAGTAATTATTGTTTTACATGCTCAGTCAGAAAGCAAATGAGCAAGAATAGGATTCTTCCTGTATTTTCCAACTGGCCAAGTGAAGCACTCAGCTAAAACAAGCCTGGTGAGAGATACCTGTCTTCTGGGTAGATACTGCACCCTCCTTAAATTTGGCTGCTATTAGAAATGAAAGTTCTCAAGAAAGCCTTCAAAACATGAGAATATGAGTAGGTAAATAGTTCCAGCAAAAAAATACTACTCTCAGTAAGGCTGAAGAGTTGTAAAAACTGGATCATCATTCTACAGCATATAAGAGAAGGAAACAAAACCAACAAAACAAAACAAAACAAAACAAACCTCCTACAAAATCCCCTCATTGCTCATTTTGGAGTAAAAGAAATAACATTTCTTTCTATTACATGCCAGTGATTTTAGTATCTTTCACCAATGTAACTAAATCTTTTTATACTTGACCCATTAAAAGAACCCACCTTCCTGGGTTTTTTGTAACGTTTCTAATTATGTTATCTCAAATAAAATTCTCTGAGTCAGAGGTATTACAAGTACTAGTACTACAGAAATATAAATCTTTAAAAGAAAGTTCATCGGAATACACTTGAGAAGGAGTGCAGAAAGGCTGAAAAGTAATTTAAAACATTTTTAGAATAAGAAGTGTAAGACTCTACATTTTTTTCCTCTAGAAGAGAGGCAAAACAGAAGCATACAAAATCAACAGAGGTCTGAGATATTTCAAACTCACTGCAACAACTAAACTAAAAGGATGCAAAACTTTTATGTTTACCATATTTACCTTCATATTTGAAAGGAAAATACCGAAAATATGAAAGTGATATTGTAAGTAATGAAGTAATAAGAATCTTACAGAGAAGCTGAATCTCATTAGGAGGCTGACAAGACATGCTGAGAGCTTTTTATTACTGCAGTGATACTAAAGCTTCTTATTTATTTTAAATTTAGCTTCTAGTTTTGGCTAGACCAGTTGCACTGTTCAGAACTATATTGCAATCTTGAAATACGTTTTAGCCCTTTTAGATTACTAAATCTGATGGAAGTTTGTCTTCTTCAGAAAACACAGCTTCCAATATCTTGTGGGAAATGTTCTGCATAACCTAAGTATCTGTTAAGGAATTAAGATGTGAAAATAAAAAAATCCTTACCCAGCTTCCGAACCAGTAGCTGAGCTCTAACAACTGCAAGACATAATTCCCACTAAAGTGATACACTATTATTTTTTTGGTTCTGTAGTATTTTAACATGTATTCTCTGAAAAACCTGACTTCTTGTACCTGGACACTGGTGGTGGACACCTCACAAGCAAACAGAAAAGAAAATGAAAAATGAAAATGATGAAGAGAGAAGGAAAAAATGGCATGGCCTCTCCAAGACCCAGGACAATCATGTCTCTGATTACATAGGAAAAATCACTGATGACTGTGATTCAGTGATGGTTCTCTTAGCTGAAGTTTAACAGCAGAGAGTCCAAGTCTGAAGAGCTGCAAATACTGGTGAACTTCATTGATGACAAAATGCTAAGCTATCCTATGAGTTTCCATAAATCTCCAGTTTGGAAATATGTATTTATGAAAGAGATGTTAATGCTAAATGCAGTGTAGTTAACAGCACTACAAAAGGAAGAAAAAAGGAAGAAAATTCAAATATTTAAAGGAGCAATAAATACCTGCATTCTTAAGTCCTATCTTACCTTTGGTTTTATAAAAAAACCAGACTGTGTACATTCAGTCTAACTAATTTTTTGAACCTACCAATAACAGCACTTTCTCTACAACTTTTCTGGCACTTTCACTCAAAAACAAACTAGGTGCTAGCACTGGGAAACTAAATCCTTTCAACATTATCTTTTGACTTTTTAAACATCTTGCTTTCCCAAAGCTACTGGCTCTAAAGTTAAATATTCCCAACAAGTTAAATATTTATTTTTTGACATTAAAATACCTGTAACTGTGATACTGCCTGTGGAAAAAATCTGTAAGGTAGCTCTGAGAGATTTTATTCTGTAACACACGGCAGGATGAAGTTCTGGTTCATAACTAGAAAACAAAATGAAAAAATAAAAAAGAGAGATCTAGAACTGAAAAATCAAAGCTTAAGAAGCATATCAGGACTAAAATTCTTTAAAATTCTACCGTACCTCGCATGAGGTCTGTTATTCTTCGTAAATTCTGGCAATCTGATCTCAAAGGGCATGTTGCACACTGCTAAAACATTCACAACTTTAAAATCTGTGAAAATTACCTTTTCAACAGAGAGGAAAAAAAAGACATTAGAAATTTACTTTACAGCAAGTCAGATGCATGGGTTGCAGAAAAAAAAAGGCAATAATACTACTTCAGATATTTTGATGAGTCAAAATTAAAACCTTGAGACTGATGCCTTTCTAGCAGGCATCTAAACAGTACTTAATGGACTCAGATCATTTACATTATCCTTCTATGGTGGAGTAACTGCTGAACTAGATACCTCACAGTTGTATCATGGTCACTACAGCAGTATTGTTATAGTGCAGTTTAAGAATGAGAAACAGAAACAACTCAAACTGCTGTACTAAACACCTCCTCACTGAAAAGAAACTAAATTTAACAGCTCATGGAACATCAAAGTGAGCAGAGAAAAAGCTTAAATATTGTTGCAAACTTCTTTAATGCCTTGTTGCTATACACCATTTTTATTAAAGCTAAGAATAAGGCGACAACTGTTTTGTTTTAAATGTCCAGTGGCCAATAGAGCAAACTGGTTTTCTACTCTGTAACTTTCTGAAACCCAACTCAAACTATTTGCTTTCAGTTATTCTTTACCACAGACATTTTAGATGACAACAAAATAGCCAACAGACAACTGCTATACAAAGAAACCGCACTGCTGAGAGGTCAGTGTTGGCAGTGTCACTGGGGAAACTTTTGCTCATTTTCTGAGATTGCCTAAACTCTAAATGGCCATTCTTCTTCAGTCTATACTTTTAAAAAATATATTAGAAAGATATTTAGAAAGAAGCAACTTAGCCTTAGATCAATTTAATCTTCAAAATATAAACTGCTCACTTTATGATAAAACTTGGTGTGTCTACCCTGGAAGCATTGTGCACCTCACTGACTTAATGTTCCATTCCAACTTTAAGAGGCTGGGTCCAAAGTTTTTGACAGTAAGAATATCATCCTTTTGGTGGGGTCTGATGCAGTGTTACCAGCATAGCCTGCCACCACTGCCTTTATGTACTACGATCAAAAGGAGTTTCTCCCTGAAAATGACAGCTACTGTGTCTGTTTAATTGTCTGTCCCTAAACTGAACCTGTGTGTAAACAGCACAACAGACTATCAGGAAGTTTCTTAGTACAAAATTGTCATTTTAAGTTGTTAATGTTGCTGTTTTTCAACCCTTACTATGAAATGCAAGTGGTGTTCCTGACTGGTAGTAACCCAAACCCAGATAAAAGAGGGTGTTTCCTGTCCTAAGTGTTTTATTTGGCTTATTTCCAGCTGTGCGACATGACAATGCAGGAGCACTTTTTTCCCCTCTCTCTTTAATTTAAGAGGCTCAAACTTGCCCTTATTAAGATGGAAATGTATCTGCTATTCCATCAGAAACGAGTGAAAATTATGTTCAAATGACAGTAAAGTTCCAGCACTTTTTCCAAATAAATCTTTCAAGATATTGTAAATTCTGTCTATGAAACATCTGTGGGTGGTTCATACATTAAACCAATTTTGTTGTTCATTATCCAGTGAAGAAGCACTGCTCTGAGTTACCAAACAAAACTGAAATCCACAAAACAAAACAGCTTCTCTTTAACCAGCATCTGGAAAATGTATGCCAACACAAAAGGGGCATCTGAGTGAAAACACGCTTGCTGCTAAATTGTTACACTCCCTCTTCTTTGTTTCTTTCTAAAAAATGAACTACCAGCATTGTTTGAGTCATGCAAGTCCTTTTACATCAGAATTACCTGAAAACCTAGTTTCTGTAGACTACGAGCTAATCGTCTGGCACCAAATTTAGCTTCTTCTTCACTATAAAGGAGAAAGAAAAGAATCTAGCATTAACAGAAATAGAGTATATAGCTGTGCACGCACACACCACAGTAGCTACTCAGTCTACAGAATGAACCATTATATAATGTAGCACATCAGCCATGATCTCATGGACAGCCTTCACTTTATCTGACCGTAAGTATTACATTTTAACTAGACAGACATTCAAATGGAGTCCTTCGTGCCCCATTTGAAGAATATCTTGGCACTCGGCTACAGCTGAAGTGAGACATGTTTTGATCATACATGATTTTAAGTACCCTTAATGGATAAATAAGATTATGGGTAGTCTGGAGTTAACATCCTGAACAATCCTCTTTCATTTTGGAACAGAGATCATACACAGAAAGTATGCAAATTTACTGTTGTACCTTACCTTATCCTTACTTCAAAATGCAGACATATCTTAAAGGAATTCAGCTGTTAAGAGTTTAGTGAGTCTCAGATGTATCTGAACTGAGAGTCTGCTTTTGCTTCTTTCCAGTCCCTCAACACTGTAAAACTTGATTAAATTCAGGTGGGGTTTTGTGAAAAAAATAAGTGATATCCTCAAGAAAGGTCATCCCTTCCCAAGTCTCAACTTCTAGGTAAACACATAGAATTCTTAAAGACTTCCCAAATCTCTTTAGGATATTCTTAATAAGGCAATTTTCCCTGCTGCTCTCCCAAGAAGGCCAAACTGATTTCAACAGTCTGAGGCAAACACTTCACATAGAAAACTTCCTCCCAAATATGTAGCTTGACAGGGATCTTCATGTGATCCAGCATGAGCAAATCTAAGCAATAGCAAGTACCACCTCTTCTTCATTTACAACGTTGTATTTCAAGATACACAAAGATCTAGAGCTAGAGAAAGAATCTTCATGAACTCACCTTGTGGCTCCTGTGCAAATAACTTTTCCTGAGGACCAAATTGTGGCCGTAATCCTAGGTTTCCTAAGCTTCATTAAAACCTTCTAAAAAAGAAAAGCAGAAAAATTGGAAATCAGCAGTAATTCAATTTCATACTGGAAAAAAAATTATCTGTTACCCAAATCAACTACAGTTATACTAAAACTTCCTTTATTTTTGATAGGCTTGAACTGCTCCTTCATCTCTTTCAGTAATTAAAAAACCCTAGCTCCTGAGAAGAGCAAAATAAGCATGAAATATCTCAGCCAATGATTCAATGTACACAAAATGAAGGTATTTCTCACTGAATAAAAAGCTGAAAACCTAGAGCACCATGCTGATTTTTTTCTTATTACAGTGACTTGACATTGCTGACTCCTTATCAAGATATATTTTCTTGACACAGCCATCAAATTTTGGGAGGCAAAACAGACCCTGAGGTGTAAGAGGCCTCATCACATACCTTGTACCCAATATTCACCTGACCAGGTGCTGTCTCCTGACACAGCATTTCATCACTCCCATTACTACACATGTAATGTATTAGTGACTAAATACCTACTGCAAGAGAAATAGAGAAATAAAATTCTGCTTTTCTCTATCCACCATACACAGGTATTAGGCAGAAGAATGTTTAGCTTAAGGAACATTTCTAAAAACAGATAATTGAGGTATGCTGAATCTCTTACCCCAACATCACGCTTGTATATCACATTTGCTCCCTCTAATGCAATCTTCCTCAAGTTTAAATGACATCTTGTTCTAAAAACACACACTACATTTGTGATTAAAATGTCCAGTGCAACATCACTGTCCGCATCCATTGGGGTGATTTACAACTCAATTCTCCACCAGCTCACCACGAAGATCACATCCTGAGAAGCAAAAATGATAAAATTAAACATACCGATAGAAAATTGCCTATTAGTGCCATTGTATACATTTGCCCCTTAAAAGAGACCAGAAGCAGAAGTGACTACACTCTGACTCATTTAACAGTGTGAGGGGAGAGGGGTGTCTGCATCCTTTGTGCTAGAAAATAGGAGGCAACTTGTTAGAAGCCATGTTGCCAGACTTAACAGAAATGAAGTGCGTACATATACATATATACATAAAAGAATATTTTAAATTGCCAGTTAAATATGTTACAATTCTTACTAAGTATATTAGGACACCGTAAAGATTACTGAAACTTCTTCCATAGCTCCAGCAGATAATCTTTCCTCAGCTCATTTGAGGATGTCATTAGACACCTCAGGAAAATGCACTTCTCTGACTGCTGAAGTTGATAATTCTGAACAGCTTGACATTTGTGTTGGAATGGATGAGTCTATGAATAACTTTGAACTAACACAGGTTACACGAACTCCAGCACTCCTGGCCTATCTCTCCCAATAATTGCTTAAAACAAACTATACAAAATGTCCTGGTGGCAGCAACAGCCTGGGCTGACCCTCTGCACTGCCCACAGGAAGGCATTGTCCGGGCAGAGTGAAATTGAGTGTTTCTGAGGAAAAGCACAGGTAACTGTGAAGGTACAGGACAGACACCAGTGCATGCACTGCAAACCTGAGGCACACAGGAAGCATCCAGGCTGCCCACGCACATCAAAGGTGCCACTCCTCTCACACACCTCAACTGGGAAAAAGAATCCTAACACCAGGAGTTGGGCTACCACTCATCCCAGCCCAAGAACGCCTGACATCTCTTCCGTAACCATACAAAGCCAAGATAGCAGACACCTCAAATAGATCTCAGGTGAAGAAATGAGAGGGGAAAAGAGCAAGATCATTGGTATACAGTGAAAAGGATTTATATAAAAATTTTAGCATTACTTCATCCAAAATAAACAAAAAGGAAAACAAAGAAAATCAAAGAGAAACTGTCACATATGTGGAATGCTCTACATGGTCATTGCCGTGGAAGAAGCAGGACACCATGCATCAAGAACAATAACATACCTAACAGACTATAATGTAACCATTTTAAATGTTTCAGCCTTATGTTCTATAGTAGAAATCTTCAAGATACAACACTATTGTTATTATCAGTATTTTCATCTGACTATGACTTCCTAAACATCATGCCATAATCTAAAATCAAGGTGCATCTTTGACTACCACTCACTGACAATACAGAAGTAACAAACTACACGGCAGATGTGCACAGTGTACTGGGTCAGCTGCTGTGGTGGTTACTGCTTACACTCTGCAGCTTGTTCCCTGCTGAAAGAATTAGTCTGTAATTGTTGGCTTGTCCAATATAAGAAAAGGCAAGATGGATGATAATACAGGAAAGAGATGAAGAAACAGCAAGAGGAAAACAGAAAAACCAAAGGTTACGTGTGGGGGTGGAGGGAATGCAGGCAAAGAAGAGAACAAACAGTAACTAATTAGTACTCCCAGATCCCTTTTTTATCTTTTTTATTGAACTAAAAAATACATGAATCCTCAAAGTTAGAAATTACTTATCCCATCTGGTTTTGATGGACTACTACAGATTGGGCAAGTAATTTATGGCACCAGATCCAAAGATAGCACATGTGCAGATTTTGAATGGCATGCAGGCAGGGCCAGCACGGAGCTGAAACCCGTGGCATCTTCAGAGAGGCATTTGTTTTCCACCCTGGCCCCAACTCCCGGCTCTTGCTGAGTTCATTTACTGGAACTCAGTAAAGATTGTCAACAAGATACCTCCAATCAGCAGTGTCTTCCAATTATCAGCAAGTGTCTGCTGGCACAACGAGCCTCTACATTCTGAAAGAACACCACTGTCGTGCATAACACCCTTGAAAGGTTGCTAACATCTAAGCAAAACCATAGTACTGTAGGATAATGTCCCCATAAAACATGGCTTATCTTAAAAAAGATACAGGGAGAAAAGTCACATGCTCGTTCAGAACAAAGGAAAAAGTGGTTGAAAAGAGAGGAAAATTACAATTTAAAAGGAAAAGATCTATTATTAAGGAAAAAAGGAGGCTGTGGAGCTGTCAGTAAGGATGTTTTCAGCAATTACAATGTATCTTGGTTAGAAGTACAATCTACTTGCATAGATTTTAAGGAGAGAAAAATTACACAGATTACAGTGGTGTAACCCCTATTTTAATTAGCCATGTTCTGAAAGCTCAAGACAACAGATACTAAGAAAGGGGCTTTTAAATTTGAAATTGCATGTATTATGTCAATGATTTTGAACACATCCGTTCCTATTAAGCATACAAATACAATGTTAAAACTTTTCCAAGGCATGGTTTGAAAAGATTGGTAAATCAAAATGTTTCTAGGCTTGGATACTTGTGATCAAGCAGCAAGTAAGTGTAACCTATCACAGTCTTTGACTTACGCCTTCATTTTAATGTCTCACACATTACTTTCAACAAAGAAAAAAAATTATTTACAGAGAAGATGTCCCGCTACCTTTCATTGGGAAGCCTGAAACAACTTCAAATTCATAGGAAACATGGGAACAAGAGCAAGTTAAACTTTTTAAAAAAATAAAAATACATGAACTACATTAAAATAATAATAATTTGAGGAACATGTTTACAAAAAAGGTCTAATAATGTTCAAGAAAGAAAGATGTTCTCATTTACACGAATCTCCAGCAGCATGACCAGCTGGAACATTCTGATCGTCCTCTTTCCCAGTTGTCTCTTGTATCCTCTGCTATTCATACACGCTATCATAGCTGTTAGTTTCCAAAACCTGAATTTCTGCATTTCTATATATTTTGTGCAAAATGGGGAAAGATAGTGCCCCTTACATATAAGCCTATTTATATTCCATACTTATGCAGTTACACTTGCAGAACAGAGGTTGAATAGAAACCAAACATCTGGTTCTTTCCAGTTCTGGATTTGCAAATGCTTAAGTTGATTTTATTGAGCTCAGCTTAGGTTTTGTTGATTAATTTTGCCCTTTGAAGGTTCTCTCATCTGAACTGTAGAATTCTGGCAGTCTAAATCTCATTTCTAAAATGATATTTCGCCAGCTAATGCTAATTTAATAATAGGCTAAATCTGAAAATAATTTGTCTACATGTACAGCATTTCTTTTAAATTATGAACTTCATTTGACTTTCTCCAACACAAGAAACTAGCTAACTTTGATTTCAAGTTGTTTTGCACCAGCGTAACACAATCTACCCTGACAGAGGAAATAAGTTTAAATACATCTCTGCAGAAGTTTGCATTATTTTGTTTTATCAGGGAAATTTTAGAAGATTGTTCTTTCTTTTCAACAGAGATTTCAGAGATACATCTGGAATACTACCCTAAGAGAAAAAAGAAACAGGAAGGAAAAAAAAGTAGATGGATTAAGCATGATAATGAACACAAAAATAAAAACAACAACAAAAGCTAATGCAAGGATATTTGACACTGCAATGTATCCTACACTGAAACTAGAGAAATTTCACAGAGTAAGAAATATTTTGGAGGGAGGAATGAACACTCAAGTTCTTAAAGCATTACCTATACATCCACTGTTAGAACCATGGACATACTATTTTAGATACTCTATAAATACACGTGAAGACAAAACACCCTGGACTGAAATCTTACAATCTAAAAAAAGCCAGCACTCTGTCTTCAGAAAGTTCGAAACCAACCACAGCACCATCATCAAAGAAAGAGGAAAGGCACTTGGGATGGGGTATATAAACAAAGTATTATTTTAAGCTCTTGACTACCTTTGATCCAAGAAACTCACAGCTGTAAAGGTAGATGGGGGATATCTAACAATGGTTCTGTTAATGTCAGAACAGTTTATTAAACATGTTTTTTCACCAGCAGTCTAAGTATAAGCAACTTGTACTGGTTATTTTTAACTTTCTCCAAAGCAGTTCACAAACTGACCAACTCCACTAACAATTCCAACAGCCCAGCTGAAGGGATGTTGATCATTACTACATCAGTAGACATTTGTCAAACTAATGCCTGAAAGGCATCTTTGAAGAAGTTAACATGAACCTCTACAGGATGTTTCCATATGAGAATGGAGAATAAATAAAGCCCTTCAGGAACGGGGAAAGTTGATTACATCCTTCCACTGAAGATGTACTTTTAAAGATTTGTGTTCAGCCCCTCAGGAAACAGGTCCATATGAAACGCTGGAGGTGACAGACCTCTGAAATCTGCTTGAATCCTTAGACACAATATAGTCACAGTGGCAGGTGAATGACTCCCTGAAACCAAGAGCAACGTAGCTACTACTGTCTGTGCAGAACATCCTCTGGTCCAAACAACTTTCTTAGTTACTGAGCCAGTGGGGCATGCTTTTACTTTCTGTTGCAATGGCAAGTTAAACTGTGCCTAAGGCAAGAGGCCATCTTGAAGCTGCTATTCTCACCTTTCAGGATTTGCACAGTCATGACTATTTATATTTTGGAGGAGAAAATTTTCAAATAAGTGCAAAGCCAGTATCAAAGCAGGGATTTGTTCAACTAGATCGATGCACAGAATGATAATATCAGGTATACCATAAGCAAGTAGGACCTCAATCCTGCTGTCAAATCTCTTGGATAAGCCTACTGCATCTCTGTGGGGTTGTCCAACACAAATCCACTTGCAAGAATAAAACCAAACAGTGTATAGAGCAAGACAAGAAAGCATATTTTAAATAATTCATAACAGGCCATTTTCCTCAAATCTTTCTCTCATCAAAAGGTCCATTCATATTCAAAACAAGATGCGCCTGAACTCAAGTTTGTGCCATCTTTCCCTTAGAACATCCAGGAATACCTGAATGCCAAGCACTAAGAATTCTTTTGGTCTTTATAATACGTGGAAAATCACCATAAGCACGACAAAAGTCTGACCCAACAAGTTCGGTGGCCATTCCAACTTGATGAAACGTCGTAAGAGAAGTAAAAATGTTTAGCTGTAACAAAATATTTTAAGGCAACGGGTAAAGCCTCTCACCCCCTCTCAGTCAAACATTTTTACCATTTGTGCGTCCCAGCTGAGGAAGCACAAGTACCCTTCCTATTCCCGCTGCAGGGAATCTCACTCAAAGCCCTACATGCACCAGCGCCACAACGCTCTGGTCAACAGCTATTTCTTCTCTCCCCTCAACCCCAGCCCGAAAGTTCTGCGGCCGGCACGGCACAAACAAAGCGCAGGCAGCAAGGCGGCCTGGCCACGCTGGGCTCCGCCGCTCGGCAGCGCCGGCTTGTGCGGGCATCGGCCGCCGCAGGGCACGGGGCCGCCACAAAGCCCTCGGGGCCGGGCGCGGGCCGGCCGGGCTGGTCGGGGAACGGGCAGTTCCCCCGCAGGATGCCCTGCCCCTTCCTCCCCCTCCCTGCCCCGGCGGCCCCGGCCACGCACACCCTCCCGCCCCGGGCGCGATCGGCACCGCGGCGGGAGGCACCGGGAGGGCCGCGGCNACAAGTTCGGTGGCCATTCCAACTTGATGAAACGTCGTAAGAGAAGTAAAAATGTTTAGCTGTAACAAAATATTTTAAGGCAACGGGTAAAGCCTCTCACCCCCTCTCAGTCAAACATTTTTACCATTTGTGCGTCCCAGCTGAGGAAGCACAAGTACCCTTCCTATTCCCGCTGCAGGGAATCTCACTCAAAGCCCTACATGCACCAGCGCCACAACGCTCTGGTCAACAGCTATTTCTTCTCTCCCCTCAACCCCAGCCCGAAAGTTCTGCGGCCGGCACGGCACAAACAAAGCGCAGGCAGCAAGGCGGCCTGGCCACGC